>OZ020604.1:110880201-111455407 GCA_963971545.1 Philophylla caesio
AGTTTATAAAATACACACTATTATATGGTTATTTCACTGAAAATTACACTATAAACACTTATCTACCGTTTGTAAAATGCAAATTATTAACATTCCCGAACCCGCACAATTAAGAAAATTAATATTTAAACGTTTAATTAATAAATATTAAATAAATAAAATTAAACTAATCGCGCCCTTGCATACACGCAAAATCGCGCGATTTTTTATTAAAATTTTCACAAAAAATCAATATATAATGAGTACAATCAAAGGCGACTATGACTATTTTTGCTTATTCTTTTATGCACATCACACGATATGGCAACACACTCAACTAATGTTATTGTCAACCATTTTGCGTGCATTTTATAAACTTTAGTGTTAATATCTCGTAAACTATAAGGCTCCGGCAGCTAAAAACTATATATTTGTAATCAGGAGGTCCCCCTCTACCCCGCAATCACCCCCTTGATTTTAAATTCGGGGGGGTGCTAAACTAAATCGCAGCCTTTTCTTTTTTTGAGTTTCCAATAGAATGTGCAAAGCAGCGCGCTAATTATAATCATGCCCAATATGGCGCTAAGTGTGATTGTGAATCGAATTGTTACATCTGAATACAAGTTCTCAGTAAGTTGTCTGTTTTTTCTAATATGATGTTGCAGGTACGGTAAACTGAGTATTTCTCTGTAAGCGGTGAAATTTATGTTTGTTAGAGTACTTTGAGTCATTAATAAGAATTTGTTTATTAAATTCGTAGTACGATTGGCATCAGTAAGTGTTGCTGGTAGGTCATTTATAATGACAAGGCCGTCAATCACCTCGTTAACTGAGGGTAAATGGCTGAAAATTGTTCCGCAATGCGCCTTGGCCCAGATATTAATTGCTGCGCACAACTTTCCTTGTGCGTTAATTCACATTATTGCTTTGATGTTCCAACGCAGTCGTTTACAGAGTATGAAGTTCTTCGGCAATAAACACCGAATTTTCTTTCAAATATAGCATAGTATTATTGTGAACAACCGGAAAAAGCAAAATTTTCTTACAAACTTATTTAGGTTTTGAATATTTAATAAGAAAAATTATTACTTCACTATTCTGCATTACTATAAACATAGAAATTTGTGAGGTGGCTAGTATTACTAAAAGAATGACATTATCTAACTGAATGATTATAGCTCTATTTCTCGCAAGAAGCATTTCAAAAAGATGCCTGGTATCGATGATTTGCTTTTTAGTTTCCTTTACAATTTTGTTTACTAGATCTGTTATATCATTTATTCGCTCCTGTAATTGGGAATTTATTTGCCCTTGTTGCCCGTTGGCGTCTATTAACTCCTCTATTTTTATTGTTGCCTTTTGAAAGTCGTCAAAATCTGGTGTTCCAGCTACGACTTTAGGTGCTGTTCCTAGCAAGTTTAAGCTACGAGTACCTCTGTGTCGAATAGTTTCTAACAATCTTTGATCGTAATCGGATTCTAATAACTTAGTCATGTGGGATGTTGGAAAAATGGGTAAAAGTTTTTGTGATTCTTCTAACAAAATTGCATATTCCGTTAAATTTATTACATGCTTTAGGTGTCCATACTTTTCCCATAGTATGACCTCGCCGTCTGATATCGGAATGAAATCGGAATGGCTGTAGTCGATTATCACTGCAGTACGTTGCGCCCTATCCTCCAATTCCTAAAATGACGTTAGGCGCTTGTATAAAGTAACTTGACTAAAGAATAATAAGCATTTCTTGGTTGGGGTTGCCGAGTCAGTTTGATCCAATCGTTCACCCTAATCCCACTAAGTATTATTTGCGCATAAATATCGCCACCCAGGCCAAGATCAAGTTGTTCCTTAATGAAGAACCTCTTGTCTGCTAATACTAAATCCGGAAATGCTTGCAGCGCTGTAGTGTCAATATTGATTAAAGGGTCATTTGGTAACCGCAATTGAATAAAACAGGCTTCTGTTACCTGTACACAAACCGTGTTATTAATGCCTGATACCTGCGCATGCAACTTTTTAGAAGGCAGGTTGATTTGGCGTTTGAGTCATTCTGTTATAAAAGAACACTCTGAACCAGAGTCTATTAGTGCTCGTGCTGAAAATTCCATTGTGGCTTATATTAACACGAGCTGTTCCTAATAGGACGCCTTTGTTTGTGTTAGCAAAACATGATTTGAAAATATTAACAGAACTTTTATTAAATGAGTTTGTACACCGTGACACCGTATGTCCAGAAGCTAGGCAGTTCAAGCAACTATTATTGCTCTTCAGAAATGCTATTCTATCGGTTGTCGTCCGTTTACGAAACCGTTGACAACTCTGCAATTTGTGCTCGTTGCATTTGCACAGTTGGCACGTAGCTTTGGCCACACTTGCCTGGAAGGCGCAAATTCTTTTATTGGGTTCTCCGGCGGGACTTAACTGAACTGTTGTTTGCCAGTTTGCGACTGTTAAACACCCTTTAAGCCTGAAACTGTTTCTAAAGTTTGGAACCTATTGGAGAGGAAGTTATCCATATCCTACCACTTGGATATCTCCGTCTTGTTTTCAATTGTTTGTTTCCACAATGCTTATGACCTTTCAGGCGATTTAGTTGAGCAGAGATATGTTATTATTGCTTCCCAGTTTGATATGTCAATTTGATGACTTTGTAATGACGGATGCAGATGTTTATACAAGTATCTCGCTTCAATTTTTTAATGGAGATACCGCATTCGCTCTCTACCTGGTCTAAGCTTTTTTTATTGGATCTCTCTTTTCTAAAAAGAATAACAATAAGTTTTACAAATCTTAGCCTTAACATATTAGTTATAAATTAACTATTTACTATGGCCCTAAAAACTCAAAGCTGGGCTGGTAGGTCGTTGCGCTGGAGACGGGTACGGCTGTATAGTCGTAAAAGCGATCTGGTAAGTTGATTTGCGTGCGCGGATAACTTGGTCTGATATTTTGCTCTCTGTTGCACTAGTTCATCTTTTACAGGATTTATATTTAGATCTCTTTGGATGTTGTCATTCCGAATGTACCATGGGGCCCCAGTAATGGTTCTAAGGATCTTTGACTGCGCTCTCTGTACGAGTACGCTTCTCCTGTACGAGTTCTTCAATATGCCTATTTGGCTGAATGTTACTGGATACTGATGGTACTGTAGATTTCGGTGTAGATAGTTTAGCGGCAGAGTGAATTATATAGAGGTTTCAATGTCAGCTTCACCGTCGATTTTGGGGCTGAGATCAATATGAGTGCTTATGTATTTTTTGTACTTAAGCCAGTCTGTTTTACTTGATGTTAAAGGGTGTGGGCGATCCAGGAACTGCTGCTGATCTAGGATGTAAAGAAGGACTGGAGAGAGGTCAGAAGACAAGTCCGCTAGAGATTCAATTCGCGTAAGATCACGCGGCACTTTTCTTGTGACTGCAAAGTTGATTAGGTCGGGTTGTTTTCTTGGATCTGTGGGCCAGTACGTAGGCCTTCCAGGTGAAATGAAACTAAGCTTGTTCGAGGGTGTAATAATTGCGTTGTACAATTGTCTTCCTTTGGGATTAATGAGGCGAGAGCCCCAGTGGGTATGTTTGGCATTGAAATCGCCTGCTGCTATGAAACGATTGCTTAGAGTATTATAAAATTCCAAGAATTCTTTCTCAGAAATTGAGAAGCGAGGAGGGCAGTAGATGGAGGATATGTTGAGATCGCCCCCAGTTGTTGTAACACGTACTGAGGAGGCCTGTAGGTAGTTTGTAGCAAACGCCTTCAGAGGATGATGCATTTTGTGGTTGGTTTCGTGGGATGTTAGGCCATTTTAAGGCATTTGCAAACGTAACTCCTGGCGTCGTTGTGGATGATGTTCTTGGTTGAGAGGTCGTGTATGCCTGCGACATTAGTGATACCTGAGAAGTGTGGATTAGAGCCTTACGCTGATTCAAACGGTCTTTTAACTCCTTATAAATGGGACAGCCCCTATAGTTAGCAGTGTGGTTTCCTCCGCAGTTGTTACATTTCCTGAAGGCTGGATCGGATTTGTTTGCCAGACATGCCGCAGAATAGTGAAGGTCACCACATGCAACGCAGACTGGACGCAGAGTACAATACCTTTTGGATGTCCATATTCCTGACAGTTTGTACACTGAACAGGGCTATTTCGTTTGTGTGGCTCCTCGACAGTAATTTTACGATGTAACAAATACTGCAACTTATAGATAGGATGGACAGCGTTTTTATTAATGGGAGCACTATTCGGTGTCAGTTCGACTTTGAACATAGGTTGAGGGATTTTGTCTCTGTTGAGTATATTCACAACAGACTTAATATCAAAGCCGTTTTCCCTGAGACCATCAGATACTTCGTCTACAGAGACGGTTGATTCAATTCCTTTAATAACTACTTGAATACCTTTACTGCTTTTCAGCTGGTATGTATAGTAGTAAGTTGACGCATTGTCTAGGAATTTTGAGACCTTACGATAGTTCTCCTCATTATTGACTTGTAGTTTAGTCTCGCTTATATTTCCCTTTTTTATAGCTACGACGAAAAAAGTATTAGAGCCAACATTTTTGTCAGATTTTTTACTAATTCGGCGCAGTTCTGTTCCCTTATGTAAATTGGGGGTGGCTTTGCAGTTTTAGGCTTTTGGGTTTGTTTTTCATTCTCTTCTAGGGCTCCAAGTATGGCAAATCTGTTTTCAGAAGCCACTTGGGTATTGCCCTCCGTTGTTAGCTTAGCTATTTTGGGAATGTTCGCTTTTTTGTTTTCTGTGGGCTTAGCTTTCGCTTAATTTGTACATACCTGTCGATTCCAGTCTGTATTAAAGTTTTGCTGGCGTTAGCAGTTAGCTGAGCACTGCTGGCGTATGCAGTTTTGTCTTGCACTTGCGATGGCTTGGGGCTTGGTTGAATGGATTGTGTCACATTAAATTGTGCTGACAGTATCGGTCGCTGTGCCACTGTTGATGTTGTTGTTGTTGTTGACGACACCGTTGTGGTGAGTGAGGTCACTGTACTTGTTGGTGCGAAAACCGACATTGTGTCGTTTGGCTGGAGAAATGTAGCGGGGGACGTGCACTGAGCGCTCCACGAATGTGTTGGGGGAGAGCACGATATCGCGGGCGATAGCGAGCGAGCTCTTTCCGTATCACCTAATTTTTTTTTTTGTCTCCGAAGAAACAATGCTGAAGTACGCATTACTTCTTTGTATTGCGGAAAGGCGACGTTCGTCTTGCTGTTGTTGTTGTTGCGCGCGGCTTTGACTTGTGGTTTTACCTGAGGTACTGTTAATGTTATTACTTATTTGTTTTTTCATTTACGGTTTTTTTTTTGCTCACACAATAGAAATATTGCATGTGCAAATATACACTGCAATTAGCGTCTTTTCGCTCTATCGTTTAGTATATTTTTGCTTATTGAATCACAATTTGGGCACAATTTAATTTAGTGCGATGGAGAGAAGCGACAAAAACACGTCCGAAAGGCTGCGTAGCTTTGCATGGTCTAAGCTGAAAAGAATTTTTAGTTGGGAATTCACTAGAATAAGTTTATTTTCGTACCTGTCGCTTAAGTTTTTCCATGCAGTGGTGAATGCTTCATTTGTTAGAGGGTATTTTCTAACTATGCCTTCCGCTTCTCCCTGGGTTTTTTGGTTTAAATGGAAAAGTTTTTCTACGGGAGTGAGGCGCTTATTGAGTATGTATATGGCCTTAAACATATCTCGGAATGTTTTCCATGAAATATAATCGCCTTTAAACACTTCCGTATCACAAGGAGGGAGACGAATGTTGTACTAACGAACTAACTCTTCCTTAATATCTTTCTATGAGCTAGCAGGCTCTTCCGCTTAAGTACCCATTGTAGACATGCATTTGATGTAACTAGCGAAGCTAATTTTATGTTTTTTCTTGATTGACCTAATGTATTCTTCTGTTAAACCCTCTGAGTTGCTAGGCGCATCGTAAACAACTTTTGTCTTTTCCCACAGAGTTTTTAATTCGTCTTAATGTATTGCTAGACCATGTTTCTTTTGTTGTATGCGAATGTATAGTATGGTATCCATTTGTACCATTCGTAATCGTCAGCAAAAGTTAGTAGATATTCGTTTAGTTTTCTGTGGTTTCGTTCTAGTGACCCAATTGTTCGATGGTGATATGGAGTTGAAAATATTTGCTTTGTATTTAATAGTGTTTTTTAATATTTGTATGAAGCCGTACTTTAGGATGAGCTGTTCGACCAGTGTAGTTGCAATAGTTTTTGCATCTTTTGTTTCAATAGGATGTGCTATAACGAATGTTGATAAATCGCATTGCATTGTTAGTATATATCTGTATCCGTTTGAGATACGAAGTGGGCTTACTGTGTCAATTGACACTGTACTAAATGTTGAAGTTGGCGTGTCTGTTACTACAAGCGGTTCTTTAATATGTTCAGTTGTTTTGTTTTGTGCGCACTTTGTGCAATTTTTTATAAATTCTTTTATATCATGTTTTTCCATATATATCTTTGTTTCAATTTTGAAATTGTCTTTCTAACTCCTAAGTGGCCAGCTATATTAGTGGAGTGAAATTCGTCAATTAGCTTATACTGTGTCAATGTACTATCTACTTGTTTTGGAGCTTTGTATATCAATATCATTATCGGCACGCTTTTCTTAATTTCGAGCTCATTAAATTTTTCAATGAATGCATTCATATTAGTATCTTTTAATGTATATTCTTGTTCACAAAAGGCTAGCTCCTTTATAAGTGAACTGTGCATAGTACTAGGTAGTTTCTCCAACATTGAATCTAGTTTCAAAGGGTCATCACTACCTACATGTAACTTGCACTTCATTTTTAATAATTTCAATTGTAGTACTACTTTCTTTATTAATTATAAATTTTAATTTCTTCATATTTTTAACTTCATTAAAAGATGTGCATCGCCAAATATGAAGGTGATGAGGCTTCTTTGGAGATGTATTGTTAATGCGTTTCCCGGGTGTATATTCATGCGCTTTATTTTCTATACTCGTTTGCGTTAATTCATTATTTTCATTTTCATTAAATTGTGCGGCCTTGCTCCTTGTTAATATATTAATTTCTTTTTCATTCTCTTTTAAATCTTTTTCTGATGTTGGTATCAAAGTTTTAAGTGTGTCGCTATCTATTTTGAGGCGTGACAGTGCATCTGCATTTGTGTTTATTTTGGCTTGTTTTTTAAATAATTTCGAAGTGATAGTCAGATAAGTCTATTATAATTCTTGTCATTTTTGATGACGGATTTTTGAGTGCAAATTATGAGACTAGTGGTCTGTGGTCTGTTACCACAATAAATTTTTTGCCATAGAGATATGGTTTAAACTGGTTGATGATTATTGGTTTATTGTGATAATATTGCTCCTAGGGCAAAGTCAGAAGCGTCAGTTGTTAGTATAAATGGTTTGTCGAAATTTGGGTATTGTAAAATTGGTGGGTTTATTAATTTATCTTTTAATGTGTTAAATGTTTTTTTCGCATTCTTCTGACCAAATGAAGAGGGTTGTCCCTTTTTTAATAATGTGTTCAAGCATTTGGCTGTTAGTGCAAAGTCCGGTATGAATCGTCTGTAGTAATTGCAAAATGCAATAAATCTTCGTGTTTCGTCTGCATTCGTTGGTGTCGGGTAATTGTGTACAGTATCGCATTTGGCTGGGTCAGTTTTGACACCTTTATCTGTGATTAAATGACCGAGGTAGAGGACTTCTGGTTTTAGAAATTGGCATTTACTAGCGTTCAATTTTAGATTATATTTTTTTAGTCTTTCGAAAACTTCTATTAAATTTTTGTTATGGTGTTTGATTGAACATCCGAATACGATTATGTCGTCTACATAAAGGAAAGCTTCTGATTTTAGTCCAGATAGCGCTATTGTTAGCATGCGTTGAAAGCTATTTGATGAAATTTTTAATCCAAATGGTAGTCGTTTGAATTGATATTGACCTTCTTGTGTGGAAAATGCTGTCAGAGGTCTAGAGTCATTTTCTAATGGAATTTGGTGAAAGGAGCTGGTCATGTCTAAAGTTGTGAAATATTTTGCCCTTCCAAGCGTGTCTAATACGTCTTCTAGTCTTGTCAGTGGAAATTTGTCGTTGACAATTTTGTTGTTTAGTTTTCTATAGTCTACTACCAGTCGCCATTTTTGATTACCCTTGTCATCATTCTTTTTTGGTACTAGGAGTAGTGGTGAATTAAAGGGGCTAACTGATGGTTCAATGATATTGTCTTCAATTAGGTTTTGTATTTGTTTTTGGATTTCGCCTTGTTGTGAGTGCGGTAGTCTATAATTTTTTATGTAAACTGGTGAACTATCTGTAAGACTTAGTTTTTGTGTGTAAAAAGAATTTGTGGAAAGACTTTCGCCTTCCAAATGGAATGCTGATTGCTATTTTTTGAGTATTTCGTGTAATTCATCTTCTGTTTGTTTCTCTGCATTTCCTAGTTTTAATTCCTTTATCAATTTATTGAAACGGTTGTTATTGTAGATGTTTGGTTTTTGGTATGCGGTCATGATATTGTAATCTGATAAATTTTCTGTTATGCATTTTATCTGTTTTATTTTTGCTGTATGATTGTTAACGTTTATGATTTTTATGTGGCAATTTCCTTTTGCAGGGGCTATAGAATTGGATAGGAATACGCCTTGTTCTATTTCTTGATTCAAAATTATGCTATCTTCTATTATATTTAAATATATTGGTACTATGACTTCTGTTCTGGGTGGTATTTCGAGGATTTTGTTTGATTCTACTTGTGTGTTTATTGTTAATATTTTTTTTTTGTTGTTAATTGATGCAGTTAATGTGAATGTTTCATAATCAATTATGCATAAATGTTTAATAAGAAAGTCTCTGCCTAAAATACCATCGGTTGAAGTTGGGAAATCCTCTGTAACTAAATGGAGATTGATGCTACTGTTATCTTTGCCTACTAGGAAAGTTAGTTTAGCTGTGCCCATTGAGGTTATTTCGTCTTTGGTGATACCTGTTAGTTTGCATTTGTTCGTGCTGTCATAGTCGAATTCGTTATTGAATGGATTTTTGCAAATAGATCTGTCAGCTCCTGTGTCTATGAGGAATGTCATTTGTTGATTAAAATCTTCATTATAAATTGTGATAAAATTTGTTAAGTTTTTGGTTATTACATATATTTTATTTGGATTTGACCCGGAGGGGGTTAATTGTTGTCCTCCGGGTCGCCTACGTTTCCCTGAGTTTGCAGGACGTTTATTTGGCGACCATTTATGTTGTGTTGTGGTGCTTGTCTGTTGTTATCATGGGTCATATTGTTATTGTTATTCCTGTTGGTGTTAACATTTTGACTTCTCTGATTGTTATTGTTGAAGTTGTTGTAATTTCTTTGGTTGTAATTATTTGTTCTTTGGTCCCTATTATTGTTAAAAGGATTGTTGCCAATGTTATTATTTCCATGGTAGCTGTTGTTTCTAACATTGTTGTTATTATTGTTTCTGAAATTGTTGTTATTGGGGTATCTCCTTCGGTCGTTGGTGTTATAGTTAGTGTGGTTATCGTATCTTTTGTTATTGGAGATAACCATGATTCTTGAGCTATTATTTTCGTTTATTTGTTCGAGCTCTAGAGCTAAGTTTACGGCCGTGTCTAAAGATGTTGGAAGTGCAGGAAAAATAATTTGTTTAAATTGGTCATTTAAACCATTTTTGAATACAGTTAAACTATATTGTTTATTTAACTGAGTGACGAGTGATCTTTGTTCAACGGTGGCATTCGGGCCAATTTGTGCTATTTGCTGGGAATAGCTTTTGTAGCTACTGCTATATTGAAGTCTGACATTGTTGTTGGTGTATGAGATTTAGTGTTAGAATTTTCGGAGTTCCAAGTGATTGGTGTAGATAATGAGTGTGGTATTGACGCGTCAATGTCGTATTGTGATAGTATTTTTATCAATTTATCTCTTAAATGCCAGAAAATTTCTTAACAAGTATCTTTATGTTCTTTTGAAAATTTCTCGTTGTATGCGTTTAGTATACTTCGTATCGATTCGAGTGTGGAGAAAAGTGTTTGTACGTGTTTGTGTACTGTGTCTTCTTTAATTTTTATTGTTTTGTTCAAGCATTTATATGCTTTATTGAAATTTTCTATCTCAGTAAGAATATTGTTGTATATCTTTTGCCATGTGGCCATTATATTTTTTTTTTATTCATATTTGTGCCTGTTGTCTAGCAAGGCTACGTTTTAATGATCTTAATACCATTTTTGTGATATATGTCAGAATTGCGATTATTGCTAATATTGCTAGTGCAATTTCTACGTAATCGGTTTTGTTTGTATCTTGTGTATTTTTTCTGCCAAATGGCACTCCTGATTATTTGGGCAGGCGTAAACTGTTGGGCTTACAGAGCTTAGCTGATAGAATAAGTTATTTTTCAATTATGTTTATATACAATATCCTAAATGGCAAAGTAAATTGCAGTGAAATTTATGATCTAATAAATTTTAATTATCCTCATCGAGAACTGAGGCAGGTTAGACTCTTTACGGTCGCCGTATCTAAATCAACTTATGCACATAATGAGCCGATATCAAGATGCATCCGGCTATGCAATACTTATTCTGACGTTATAAATTTTTATTTAAATGTACTTAACTTTAAGTTAAATATATTCAAAATGTTAAACTAATCTAGTAGTCTGTAAGAAATTCTGTAGACGAATTAAATAAATAAATAAATAGAATAAAAAATAACGGGAAATTTAAATAACTTTTTTGGTATTTTTGAAGGCAGGTGTTTAAGCTACGCGACTGGAAGTCCAGCATGGTCAGTCTTCATATCGGGCAAGGAAAGTTTGGCATCCACACTTAGTAATTAGTCATTGAGTGTAGTAGTGTCTCACTTACGAGTATGTGTAGGATAGGGAAATTATTTGACTTTACGTTGGACTGGCTACATACGGACGATTACTCTCACTATGACCTCAGCAGGGCAACACCATACGCGCACCAATCAATCCGTATATAAATATATACTAAGAAACAACAGCTAATTTGTACTCACCAATATAAATTGAAAAAAAATAAAATAAATTAAATAAAGCACAAGAAAAATAAAAAGAACAATAATCTTTGTTTTTACCTTGCTATTATTTGTTTGTTTACATACATATATTATTTTTAGCCAATTTTTTTATTCCATCTATATATGTATATATTTATTATACACATATTTCTATACACACATATACAAAAATAATCGTCGATGGTAGTTTTATTATTGAGCAATCGTGCTCAGGAATAATGATTTATTTGAATTTTAAAATTTTCGGGATTAGTTTGACCAGTAAAAGTGGTCCAGTGAAATTTTTTTTTGATTGTTGATTTTTCTACTTGGAGCTACATCCATTATTGAAGTTTCTTTATTCTTAAACAATTGTTTTGTTAATTTTTAATTTATTTTGAATTTAATGTTATTCACATTGTTGAAGACATGGACTTAATCCAGCTTTCGGAATAACAGCTGGCCCATTTTCGCCGCAAGTCATCGTTATGATATAGTGGCAACGTCAAGCAGAGGGTGACTGGCACCTTCCTGCGCTTCAACGTTTTATATTGTTTTTACATGGAACATTCCCGTGTAAACAGCGATCCGAACAACATCAGTCAGCGCTCTGCCGGTCAATGACTGGTTTTAATCTAATTTTTATTATAACATTTTTTACAAATAAAAAACTTAAGATTGGATGGTCGGTGTGTCGCATTCTGGAAAAAAGTATTCTGACAAGATGCTACAGATGTTCGGAGTTTGGTCATCAAGCAAAGGCTTGTACAAACGAAGACCGCAGTGGTTGCTGTTTTAAGTGCGGAGAAAAGGGTCATAACGCTAAACAATGCAGCAATACGGCACTATGCATGCTTTGTAAAGCTAGCAATCAGGTGGAAAAAACCCATGTTGCTGGGAGTGAACTGTGCCCCTTCTTCCAACGCGCCGTACAAAAATCTAAATCTAAATCAAAAATATGAAGCTACTGCACCTGAATTTAAATCACTGTGAAGCTACTCATCAGCTATTGGATCAAACAATAATTGAAGAAAAAATTGATATTGCCATTTTGACCGAGCAGTATAAGAAGTCTGGGAAGGGAACTTGGATTCCTGATAACAAAGGCAAAGCAGCAATATGGGAGTGTGGGCAAAAATGCATTACCGAAATTACCAAAAAGCCTTACAGCCATGAGTTCTTAGTAAGGACCAAAATTGACGATACTTATATATACAACTGTTATGCACCTCCTAGTCTTAGCCAGCAAGAATTTGAGCTTCTGCTGGATAGACTCGGTGAAGATGCAGTTTTGTGCTCTTCCAAAATAATAGCTGGAGATTTTAACGCGTGGGCTCTAGAATGGGGCAGCAGCAGGACAAATCAGCGAGGACGCGCTCTTCTTTAAGCCTTTGCACCATTAGACTTACTTCTATTGAATAGAGGGAACAAAAATACTTTCGAAAAACATGGAAGAGGTTCCATTATCGATATTGCTTTCTGTAGTGAATCAATGATGACAAAAGTTTTCTGGCAATTAAGCGATATTTACACACATAGCGATCACTTGGCTGTAATAATCGATGTTGATTACATGAGACTTGCGGTCTGAATGCAACAAAGCCAGAAGAAAATACCAAAGAAACAGATCTGATATTCTGAGAGATAAATTTAAATGCTTGCTTAAACGATTAAAAAATGCAATAAAGGCAAGCAAAAAATCTTGTTTTAAAGAGCGTTGTAGTAAGATTGAAGAGTACCCTTGGGGTGGCGCCTACAAAATTGTTACGATAAAGTTTAAAAGTAGCCAAAAGCAGATGCCAACATGTCCCACTCTGCTCAAGCAAATAGTCGAAATGCTTTTTCCCAAAATTCCAGCTGCAGCTGAACGGCTAAAGAACGGCAAGGCTAAGGGACCCGATGGTATACCGACCATTGCCATCAGAGCGGCAGTAGCTGATTCCCCTATGGCTTTCTCACATGTCATTAATATATGCCTGCAAAATGGCGTTTTCCCGAGGAGGTGGAAAAAGCAGAAATTAGTGTTGCTTCCAAAGCCCAACAAGCCTCCAGGTGATCCAGGTTCTTACAGACCGCTTTGTATTATAGATTCGTCAGGCAAATTGTTGGAACGTGTATTTTGCGATCGCTTATTGAAACACATTGACACCTATCAATGTTTGTCGAAAGCCCAGTACGGGTTTCTAAAGGGAAGATCCACAGTCGATGCTATTTGTCGCGTCACTGAAATAGCGGATGAAGCAATATCAGGCAAGCGCTGGAAGCACGGTTCGAAAGAATACTGCGCAGTAGTAACCTAGACATAAAAAATGTGTTTAACTCATTAAAGTGGTCGCACATTATTAATGCATTGAAGGCAATAAATACCCACCTTATCTTATAAATATAGTAGATAGCTATCTTACTGATAGAGTTCTGTTTTATAATACTGATCTAGGTAGAAATAGATATGACGTCAGCAGAGGAGTTCCCCAAGGCTCAGTTCTCGGGCCAGTTTTGTGGATTATTGCTTACGATGGAGTCCTGCGTGTACCTGTTCCAAAAGGAGTGAAGGTAATCAGATACGCAGATGATATTGCGGTCATCATTGTAGCTAAAGACGTAAAAAAAATTCAATTGGCCACGAAAGACACGGCTATAATAATCGATGACTGGCTCAAGACCAAAGGGCTCCCATTGGCAGCTCACAAAACCGAAGGGGTGATTATAACAAGCAGAAAGAAAAAGGAAGCTACACGTCTAGACATCAATGGGTATGTTTTTCGAAACTATGCCTGCAGTACGGTATTTAGGTGTTATGTTAGGCTGTAATTTAAACTAAATATAGAAACTGTGACACAAAAAGCCGCAACAGTCCATAGTTCTCTAGCTAGATTAATGGCAAATATAGGTGGACCTGGTTAAAATCGCAGGAAGTTGCTAACTAAGGTCACACAATCAGTGGTTATGTATACGCGCTTCAGCATACGTCATATGCAAAAAATGTGAACTCCATATTTCGACTTAGTGCACTACGCGTCTGTAGCGCTTTCCGCACTGTTTCATATGAGGCGGCCTGTGTAATAGCTGGCATAATGCCTGCTGACCTGCTGGCTAACGAAGTCCAGCGAACTTATCAGACGGCCCGAGATAAAGGCACAGCCCTCTCAGTACAAGAGACAGCGGCCGAACGCCATAAAAGCCTAACCCAATGGCAACAACGTTGGGCCTCGTCGACAAAGGGACGCTGGACTTTCCGACTCATCCCGAGTATCGAAGCCAAGCCTAGGCATATCGCATGGCGAAATATAATTTTATATGACCCAGGTGCTAAGTGGGCACGGCTGTTTCAGAGAGTACTTATGTAAATATGGTCAAGATAAAACAATGGTTTGTGCCTCGTGTGAGACTGTGGCGGAGAATGCAGAACACATACTGTTTTCTTGTCCTTCGTTTTCATTTGAGCGGGAGAAATTAAGAATCGTCATGAAGGTAGATCCAAAGCCAGAAAATCTGATATCCTATATGATTAATGACAAAGCAGTTTGGAATACAGTAAAAAGCATCTGTAAAAAAATTATGACTGAGCTCAGAATACGCGAACAACGCCGTCGTTTAGCAACGTGATTAAGTTAGTCCTAAATATGTTTAATCTTTTGTTTGCTTATATCTTTCACAGGTGAAGTCGTAGCAGAACGCTCCTGAAAACCTAATCACCTTACGTGGATGGGGGACTATGGAAAAGGCGTCATGGAAGTCAGGCATTTATGCCATAGCCCCTCCCTAATGAAATGCGTCAGTAGTCCCGAGGAGATGGCTTCACCAGAGATTCATACGGGCCTCTTGATGGAAAGCGCGCTATCCCAAGTCCGTATAAAAGAACACAAAAAAAAAAAAAAAAAAAAAACATATGTACATATGTACATAGCTACATAGCTTCATACTCTAACCCACGTACATACATGTATACAGGTGTACATACAGTTGTGCGTATCTCTCAATAAATGTATGCACATTTGTACACACAATAGTGAGTAACATTAAAAGATTGGCGTTTCGATAAAACTTTTGTTCTAGAGAGAATTAACGCTAATCTTCTAATATACTCTTACTCAGGCCATCTCAAAACTCCTCCCCCTAATTGTGACTCAAACGGCTGGTTTTTTGTATATAAATACACATATACACAAATATACTAACGTACGCTGACTCAGGTTCAAAAATCAGACGAACACAGAAGGGTTATCTTCCAATAGAGCTAACAAAAGCCTGCCAAAATTCAACTGACTTAAAAACTATCGTAGGAGCGGCGATAGGAGGCGAGGCCTCGGTCAAAGCACTCACGCACCGCATAACACTGGAGTGCAAGGATATAGACGAGGTTACTACTAAAGATGAGGTACACTGCGCTATAAAAACCCTCCCAGGGCTAGAAGATATTAATATATCAGACATCGTGGTGCTAAGGGCAGCATATGCTGGAACTCAAACAGCTACCATTAGCTTGCCAGCTCAAATAGCCCAGAAGCTTCTCCAGGTTGGCAATATGAAAATAGGGTGGGTTATCTGCCGTATAAGTGAACGTGTGCATTTGCAAAAGTGCTTTAAATGCCTAGAGTATGGTCACGTGTCTCGAAATAACACTAGCGAGATAGATAGATCGAAACAATGCAGAAAATGCGGCGTTTTGTGCAAATCAAATAATAGGGATAACATTGACCATATAGCAGGTAGCTATAAATGCGCTGCTTTCAGGAAGGGCTTAACTAACCGACGCATATGAGAATTATACAAATAAATTTAAATCATTGCGAAGCTGCGCAAGATCTATTATCGCAGACGGTGAAAGATAAAAGAGCTGACTGGCAATCATCAGCGAACCGTACAAGTGCAAAGATGAAGGAGCTTGGGCCACCGACATGAAAAAAAGACATATATCTGGCTTTGCGGTGCATATGCATACCAAGAGATGCTTAGCGCGGAAGAAGGATTTGTGCGTTGCAAAATAAATGGGACACACATCATCAGTTGCTATGCAAGGCCAAGCCTCTCAAAAACAGAGTACCAAAAACTTTCGCACGATATTGCCCTGGAAGCTCGCGGTAAGTATCCATTAATCATCGCAGGGGACTTCAATGCCTGGGCAATAGAATGGGGCAGTAGAGTAACAAATAAGAGAGGTGAAATGTCTGGTAATCGCTTCACCGAATAAGATACTCGCAACTACGCCTAAGAGTGCCTTGCCCGACATTGCGTGGATCTCGCAGCTTGAAGCGAAGCTTATGAGTGCTATGACAGAAGTTGTAAGAGAGGTGGTAAAGGAATCAGCTGACGCTATTATGCAGAAACTGGGAGAGGCGACTGCTGAGCTGGCCAACATGAAGAGAGACCTACGAACTTTTGAGCGTAAAATTGAAAAAATTGAGGGCGACCACAAAGAAATGGCAGAGCTGCGCAATGATGTATGCGCACTAAAGGAGTAAATGGAAAACAAAAGCGTTGAAACAGATGTTGTTATCAGCGGCATTCCGCAAGTGCCAGACGAAAAGGTAGGGGAAATTTTCAATAAAATCTGTCAAATTATGCAGCTGAATCCTCTCCCATATCGATCGGCTTTTCGTGTTCGCAACAGCAAAGCGAAAAATACACCGCTGATTGTTAAACTAGTCTCCTCCCATGATCGCTCCCTGTTATTTGCTGCCGCTGCCAAGTTTTTCAAATTAAACAAAAGAGGTATTGAGCTAAGTGATATTGGGCGCCAATCCGAAGGAACAATACATCTAAATGAATCTCTCACCAGGCGTACGCGTGCGGTGATGCAATTCGCCACTCAACTGAAAAGGCAAAAGTGTGTAACATCTGCTTTCTCTTTTAAGGGACAGGTGTTTGTTCGTGTGCGGCCAAATGAAGCCGCGGTTAAAGTAATCAGCATAGATGAAATTAAAGCGTTAACTGCTGACAGCAAATGACTAGTTTCTAAGATTTATTGTAATGTTCTTTGTATTTTTTCCTTTTCTTATATCTTGATTCGCTTTACCTTTCTCTTTTCTCACTTTACCCCTTTATCCATTCTGAGTGCTATGTATGTATATGTGGTTATTATTTGTCATCGCCCCCAGTGTGCAGCGTGTATTGCTCTGCATTATTTATATGAACAGTAAAAAATATGGTGGCTCCAAAGACGGCACCTATAATCTGATCCGGCTCATTGGCAATCAAAAACGCGGTCTAAGAGTATGCCATCTTAATGCTCAAAGCCTCCAACCTAAAATTGACGAATTTAGATACATATTTGAATGCTCCAATGTTGATGTTGTATGTGTATCTGAGACTTGGTTCTCTTCGTGTCATATTGATAACTTAATATGTATTAGTGGCTATAAAGTGTTTCGTCTAGACAGAATCGGGAATGGTGGTGGTGTCGCTATATATGTAAAATCTGGCATTTCGTGTAAACTTAAATGTAAATCTGAACCTTTAGAAAGTGTTGAGTATATTTTCGTCGAGCTGGCATCTAAAACAAATACAATTTTAGTTGGATGTGTATATAGACCTAATCGCCAGATTGCATATTCCAATTTCGTTGATTTTGTTGAAAATCTGAGTTTAAACTATAGTGACATTATTATAACTGGTGATTTTAACAGTAACTTACTAACGGAAACCAAATTATCGCTCTCGATGGAAAATCTCGGTCTGTACCCGGTGAACAATACGATACCTACTCATTTTACGCAAACTAACAACACCCTATTAGGCGTATTCTTTGTAAATGAAATGACTAAAGTAATTCTCTATGACCAACAATCTGTACCAAACTTCTCAAAGCATGATTTAATTTTTCTTATTTACGATTTTACTTTTACGTATGATACGTTTCAATATACATATCGCGACTTCATGCATATTAATTATAACCATCTTGAGTTAGCTGTGGACGCTGTCGACTGGAAATCTGTTCAAAATTTGGGTTCGGCGGAAGAACAGATATGCTTTCTACAAAAAAACATCAGCACACTTTTTGATAAGTTTGTACCGCTTGTTACTAGAACAAACATAGTGAGGAGCAAGCCATGGTTCAATAATGACATTAGAAAATCAATTGACAAGCGAAATAAGGCGTATAATAGATGGAAACAATCCAAGTCGGAAAATAACTATCTAGACTACAAGATCCTAAGAAGAGAAGTTACCAAGGCCATTAAGGCACAAAAATCTAAATTCTATGAACAAAAATTTAGCTCTGCCGTAGGTTCTAGGCAAACATGGAATCATATTCGCGAAATCGGCATTGGTAATAGAAACATTCCGGGCAATGAATCCCTTAATGTGAATGAGCTTAATGAAAAATTTGTCCAAGTGCCCGCTGGTAGTAATAATAATATCTGTTATGATCGTTATAATGTTGGTAAAACTGTCTCTGTGCCTGGTTTCTGTTTTAAATGTATTGATGAATGTGATGTTGTCCAATCTATACTGAGTGTTAAATCTAATGCTGTTGGTCTTGATGATGTGCATCCAATATTTGTTAAGTGTTTACTGCCAAAAATTTTAACTTTTATCACCTATGCATTTAATACAATTCTGACTACGTCTTCATTTCCAAACTGCTGGAAAATGGCCAAAATCATTCCGGTTAAAAAGCCCAATGGTGAATATAGGCCCATTGCGATACTTCCTTATTTATCTAAGGTACTGGAAAAAATTATGAGCAAGCAAATCAACCACTTTATATCAAAGAACTCCTTGATGACCCCGCACCAATCAGGCTTTACTACAAATAGAAGTTGTATTACAGCGCTCATTAAAGTCTCGGACGATATTCGGCTAAATATTGACAAAAATCACGTAACGTTTTTAACTCTTCTTGACCACTCAAAAGCTTTTGACACCGTTGACCACAAATTAATGTGCTTAAAACTTGACAGCCTATTCAACTTTTCAACATCGGCAGTAAACCTAGTAAAGTCTTATCTTGTTCACCGTTCGCAATCCGTAAGTGTACGTGACAGTGTGTCTAACCCGTTGCCTATTTCTAAAGGTGTTCCGCAAGGATTAATTCTTGGTCCTCTACTGTTCACGTTGTACATTAATGACCTTCCAACTGTTTTGAAATATAGTAATATTCACGTTTACGCAGATGACGTCCAACTGTATCTTTGTTGTCCCCTAGTATCTGTCAATGCATGTATTACTAACCTAAACACAGACTTATATTGCTTGAATCAGTGGGCGTCTGACAATGGCTTGGCGCTTAATCCAAGCAAGTCCCAGTGCATTGTTATATACATCAAATATTTAAACCTTGACGGCTATAACGAGGTAAAACTCAACAATTCTGTGATAAAATACGTGGACACAGCAAAAAACCTAGGAATAGTTTTCAATAGAACTTTGACGTGGAACAACCATATTCTTAGCAATATTGGCAAAGTATATGGCATGCTTCGGACTCTGTGGGGTATTCAGTACTTTACGCCGTTAAAAATACGACTTTTACTAGCCAAAACGTATCTTTTACCGACGTTATTATATGGTTGTGAATTGTTTGCAAATTGTGATAGTATATGTAGTAGGAAACTTAATGTTCTGTACAATAATATCGCGCGATATATTTTTGGTATTAAACGTTATGAGCACATTTCTGAATTCGCGTTGAAAATCTTTTCTATAACTTTTGATGACATACTCAAAGTCAGGTGCTTAACGTTATTGCATAAAGTCATGACAACTAAGGAGCCGAGTTATCTGAAGGAACGACTGTCATGGACCAGATCTTCCCGGTTTCCGACTATTTCGTCTTTGAAATCGAGTTGCCTGACCTCTGAACGTCAATTCCTTGTGTACTCGGTCCGTCTTTGGAATTGTTTACCACCAGCGATTAGGAATAATAAAACCACGCTGCGATTCAAAGGTGAACTCATGTGTCACTTTACTAAATAATTGATATGGATACCATTAACTCTTCTTTTTGAATCTATTGATCTCTTCTGTCCCTTTTTTCTTCTACTAAACCTTCTTACTAATCTTATTATATCTTCTATCTTAATATCTATTTAAATTCATATATTTGTATTTTTTGTTAAGTCTAAATCTAAGTCTAAATTTAAGACAAATTTTATGTTATAATTAGGTATCTACGAGTACATGCACTGTAATTTAAAACCTCTGGTTGTTGTGCATGTACCTTAATAATCAAATAAATAAAAAATAAAATAAATGCTGCTGGAAATATTTGCCCAGCTTGATGTCACGATCCTAAATACCGGATCTGCGCTAACCTTCAGGAAAATGGGAACGGGGTCTATAATAGATATATCGCTCGCAAGCGATTCGCTGGCCAACAAAATCAAATGGAGGGTAAGCGAGAAGTACACCCATAGTGATCACCAAGCCATTATAATAGACACAGCAGAGGAGAGACAAACGATAAAGCCAAAGTTCACGGGGCCAAAATGGAAAGAATCTATGCTCGATAATGATGCTTTGGAGTATATAATCGAAGAGTATAAACACATAGCAGGGCCGGCAGAAGACGTTGTGAGTAACTTAGCTTTTGGCCTAACTGAAGCATGCGATGCGTCGATGCCAAGAAGGTCACTTAACAAGAAATTCGTCCCGTGCTATTGGTGGAACAGGAATATAGCACTGATAAAAAAGAAATGTCTCAGTGCAAGGCGTAAAATGCAACGCAGCAGAGGAAGTTCTGAATTTTCCGAAAACCTAGCTGCTCTGGGGAAGGCAAGGAAAAGCCTTAAAGCAGCCATAAAAGCAAACAAACAGGAACATTTTAGAAAAATTTGCGACGAAACAGACATGAATCCCTGGGACACTGCTTATAGAGTAGTGCTATCAAAAGCAAAAAGCGTAAAGTCACCAAACATTACTTGCCCAGTAATATTGAGAAATATCATAACAAGCCTTTTTCCTCAAAGGGTCGAAGACATCCCATCAGTCTTTCCACGTTATGAAATAAGTGAAATCCCAAGGGTAACTGAAGAGCAGTTGTTAACTGCATACACGAAGATCCAAAATTGTAAAGTTCTAGGGCCGGACGGTATAACAAATAAGGCCCTGAAAGCCGCTTTCATAAAGCGCCCAGAAATATTTGTGCATGCATTCAACGCGTGCCTTATTGAAGGCTGTTTCCCAGCAACATGGTAGAAACAAACATTAGTGCTGCTACCTCAAGGCAACAAGCCCCCGGAAGAGCCGTCGTCGTACCGTCCGATATGTTTACTAGACGCGCTTGGAAAAATTCTTGAAAGAATAATATGCAACAGACTTACGTCGTTCGCCGAAGAAAATGGGTTCCTGTCGATAAACCAGTTCGATTTCAGAAAATCCCGTTCCACGATAGATGCAATCAAAACAGTAGTTGACGTTGCGGCTAAAGCAATAGAGGGCACAAGGTGGCGTGGCGGGAAAAAGAATACTGCGCCATTGTAACATTTAACGTTAAAAACGCGTCCATTACCGCAAGCTGGCGAAACATCATGGATACATTATTAAGAAAGGGCACTCCAAGCTATATCCTCAAAATTATAGGAAGCTATTTTTCGAATCGCAAACTCCTCTACAGAAGCGATAACGGCCCTGAGGTGTATGATGTAAAAGAAGAGGTCCTACAAGGATCAGTCCTTGGACTACTTTTGTGGAACCTTATGTACGACGGCGTCTTAAACCTGGAAATGCCTCCACGCACAAAAGTAGTTGGTTTTGCAGACGATATCGCGGTTGTAATTGTTGCAAAACATTTGCAACAAATTGAAGTTAAGCTGGCGAAGCTGTACTTAAAATCAAAACATGGCTTAACCAATGCACCTAACGCTGGCCGACCATAACACCGAGGCACTTTTAATAAGCAGCAGAAAGGCAGTGGAGTTTCTGAATATTCGCGTGGGGACAGAGGTAATCACATCCAAGCCTGTTATCAAATATTTGGGTGTGATGATAGACTCCCGACTCAATTTCAAGCCCCATTTGGAGTACGTCTCTAAGAAAGCATCTAGAGTGCAGGCGAGCTTATCGTGCATTATGCCAAATAAAGGTGGACCAAGGCAAAGTAAACGAATCCTCTACAGTAGGGTCATAAGCTCAATATTGCTGCATGCGGCACCAATCTGGGCCGACGCGATGCTTGTGAAAAGTTACGCGAAAAGGATAACAGCTGTCTATAGGCTCAGAGCCCTACGGGCGGTCTGCGGATTCTGTACAATTTCAGACGAAGCATCTTATATTATAGCTGGACAAAATCCAGTAGATATTATGGCTCATGAAATGAAACGAATTTATGAAAGGCTTTCCGGGAGTAACGGAACAATAAAAACAAACGAAGTAAAAGACGAAAAAAGATGCCGATCAATGAACACCTGGCAGAATCGTTGGAATAGCTCCCCAAAAGGCAGGTGGACATATAAGCTGATACCAAATATCAGCAAATGGTTGGAGAGAAACCATGGTGACACAAACTTTCACCTTACACAGTTCCTCTCGGGACATGTGGTATATAGGAAGTATTTAACTAAATTTGGCCATGATAGCTCCCCTCGCTGCCCAACATGTAGAGACAGCGAAGAAGACGCGGAACACATTATGTTCCAATGTCCACGTTACGCTCCTCAAGTTCGCACAATCTTAGACGGAGTAAACATCATTGACTTCATGCTCCAGTCAAGCGAAAGGTGGAAAAAAATATGCGCTCTCATATCGCGCATTCACATAGATCTTAGGCGTGCAGAGATGGCAAGACGTAGCCAACAACACAAGGTAAAGAGGGAGTAAGCTAACCAGCCCCGTGAGATAATACCTCTTTTGGCAGTTCCGCGGGGAGAGTGGTCGTGGTGGAGAGAGTTTAGTAACGTAGGTGTAGTCAAGAGACTGCAATTGGTCCATGCAGCTATGGGAATAGCAGTACTCTCATGAGTTTCTCTTCACGGGAGTTCCCCAACAAAAAAAAAAAAAACATATGTGCACATACACATAGCTACATTCTCACACTCACGTACCTACATATTTTTTTTTTTTTTGTTTTACGAGGAGTAAGCATCGAAAGCCTTCACCCCGTCAGTGTGGGACTTTAACCTGCACTAAACCTCCTACTGTCACGTACCGTTCCCCTCCCGGTACTACCGTCAAGTATTTCGTCGGGAGGCAGTTTGAGCACTAAGCTCTAAGTCCGTTATCGTCTTGTTGCAGTCCGTGGAAGTTGCATCTACTTGGCACCACCTCTGTTGGTCTAACTAGACCACCCGTGTCGGGTCCGTCGTCCCCGCCCACTTATGTATTGTCCGCCTAATTGCGTTTATATGCCTGATATCTGACACTACTTAAATGTTCTAAGTTAGTTTTATTATCTATATAATTCGAAGTTGAACTTCCTTGAGGCTGTCGGAATGGACGGGAATCCGAGCAGCCAATTTCACAGGTTAGTTAATTTCCGCCTACTCAGCATTGCTGACACTATAAAGAGCGCTATAGTAAGCCGAGGCCGTCGGAACGAGACTTGGTTCCGAGCGGCTTCTTGCCCGGCTATGAACTCTGCAGACAAAACGATCCCGATGAACAAGTTCCCTTGCTGCGCAGACTCCGAGGTGGTCCAGCAAACGAATACCAGGAGCCGCAATAAACTGGAGCTGAAGAGCGTTTGGTTCCAGCCTCATAATTTCCTCACTTTCGCGCTTAAGATTACCTACTCAAACGTAGAGCTTGTATCCAGTCCTATTTGTCGGAACGGACGAGGTTCCGAGCAACATCTAGCGGAACTAAGCTTGGTGTGGGTGGTCCAACGAACGAGATCCAGATTCGCATCGTGTTTGCTGGAGGAAAGCGTTCGGTTCCAACCCGCGTTTTCTTCTCACTTTACCTTACCGTCCACAACCTGGCGAAACCGTTGGAACGAACTTGGTTCCAAGCGGCACCCATTATGTTGTATGCTGTGCAGCCGTAGATCCTGGTGGGCAATTTCTACGGCAGCATCGGTTCAGCAGGTAGAGGGACTCGGATGTAGTTTTGCTGATCATTCGCAGAGCATGTCTTCAATCGTAGCTGTCGGAACGGACGAGGTTCCGAGCTATATCTAACAGGGCTCAACTTTGTTTGGATGTTCCGCGGAACGATATCCAGATCCGTCCTGATTACACGGGAGGAGTACGTTCGGTTTCAACCCGTGTCTTATTTACACTTTGACGATGTAAATTACTTAAGATCTCCCTAGCGATCGTTTCTGTCGGAACGGACGTGGTTCCGAGCAAAATCGAATGATGCAGTACGCTGTAAAAGTGCTAGAAATCTCACCGGTTTTTTCGGGACCACTCCGCGTACCTTAGCTTTTTGTGTATTTCTGCTATAGCGCCACTTATTGCTTCCTAATTTCGGATAGAGCTAAGCATTGTATCGATTATATTATCCGGACTAAGCGGATCTGCAGATAGAGTACTTATGTTAATCGTAACTGCTGAAAATCGTGGACAAGAAAATAAGACGTGCCTCGCATCTTCGTCTATATTGCACGTTGGGCAGAGGGCGGAATCGTCCAGCCCGAAGCGGTTAAGGTATTTTCTGTAGCAGCCATGGCCAGTAAGGAATTGGGTAAGGTGAAAGTTTACTTCCCCGTGCTTTCGACTGACCCACTTCTGAATGTTGGGAATAAGGGTGTGTGTCCATCTTCCTTTTTCGGAGTTATCCCAGCGCTCCTGCCATTTTTTTAAGGATAACGCTTTTTCTTGGACAACAATTACCTCTGCGTTGTCGAACTACTTTCTCCGCTGAAGTAGTCTCTCTCTTTCTTCAGCCAGTATATCGAAGGGAGTCAAACCCGCGACGACCATTGCCGCGTCATCCGAAGTTGTTTTATACGCGCACGTCACTCGTAGAGCGCATAGCCTATACACAGTTTCGTAAGCTCACGTCTTCACTCGTTGTGGCCATGTTGCGTGCCGCAAGGGGGGCGCGCAACATGGCCACAACGAGTGAAGACGTGAGCTACCAGCTTCATGTACATATGAAGAAACTGAATGATATGGAATAAATGCTGTCCTCGTCCCCATTGCCCGGATCTTGCATCCGCAGTATCGTTCCTCGTCACCTCTCTTAACCTAGAATGCTGCGGGAGAAACTATTGTGAATTACGGAAAAGAAATGTACGTGGTTATCTTCAATGCACGCTAATATCGTAAAAAGGAGGAAAGAATTGGTTATTTTTATTTATGTATATTGTATTTTTATTCCTTTTTTTTTATATGTGTATATATGTATGTATATTTTGTTTAAGTGTTTTTTCTTTCAGTGTATGTAATTCGAAAAAAAAATTTTTTTTTGACGGTTAGTTTCTCGCCGATCTCGACAAGATCCATCCAAACGAGGGTGCCGAAGGTGCCAGGTAGCGTGCCTGGCAACGTGACGCTCTGGTACACGTCAGCGCCGAGAACCAAACGAACTGGGACCACGGTGTGGAAATTTGGATCGGCGAGCCGTATGTGAGTATAATTTGTCGCGATGGACGGGTCAATGCTGCTGGTGGGACACACGCGCACGAAGCGTTGCTTGACAAAGGCATGAGTCGCTACTTGCGTGTTTATCCCGAATTTTCCACGCAGACGCAGAATACAACCACGCTCGTTCCCGACGGTCGTTTCCTCGATCTGAAATTCTCGCGCCAAGTCAGCGGAGATAATTGTCGTCGGTGCGCAGACGTCGATAAGTGCGCGGACGAGATGAAGTCGTCCTCTTGCCTCTATTTTGACGATCGCTGGGGGGCGATGGCCGTGGTGGGCTGCAACTCCAAAGTTACATGGCAGCTTCGGAACGTCGCCGGTAGCTGGCGGCGTGATGAGGGTTGTGGGCGGAAAGGCCGAGATTCCGCTCCACAATGACGCCGCCTTTCGTGGGCTTACAAAGGGCGGAAGGATCGCGCTTCCACTTCTGTCGCCGTTCCGCTCTCATTAGGTTCCGGGCGCGTTGAGCGCTCGCTACTTGCTCGCTCCATGGCCTGGTGTCGATTTTCGTATGGCTCTCCTCGTCAAGGTGCAGCAGGGTGTGATGCTTGGCATTGCATCTTTGGCATCTTGACGCGCTTGGGCACACGTCGGCCTGATGCGCAACCGAAAGGCAGTTAGCGCAGTATTTGCCCAGTATAGATTCGCGTAACCTTTCTTCCACGGGTTTTGCCCGAAATACGGGCTTGCCCTCGCACAGGCGACATGGTTGAGGGTAGCGGTGAGCCTGTTGTCCAGCTCTTTTTAATAAGGCGGCGTAGCACGTCATTTTCTAAAAAGTTCTTGATTTAGATAAGTATAATTTTTTTTTATATATATGTATGTATATACATATATGTAACTGGTTGGGTGGCGAGCGATATTTCAATCATTGCATGAAATTGTAGTGCAAATTTATTGCGGCAAGTGTGATTTTGGCCTAATACAGCTACACAATTACGTCCCGTGTGAGCGTGGTGTAATGCTCGTAATACGTTATGAATAATGGGTAGCACTGGTGTCGTTGCCCACAGTTGCATATGCACACAAGTTAAAAATCGTAATTTTTTTTTTTTTTTTGAATATCTCAATCATTGCGAGTTTGGATTGATTATTTTCAAATATGCTGATGAAAATGCTTATAAACATATATTATAATAAAAATGTTTGAGTATAAAAAAAAAACTTGATTTTATAAGAAGTATTTTTAATATTTGAATGCAATAAGTACCTGTACATGTACATTAATCGGGGTATCGAAAAAATACTTAATTTATGACGAGTACTCGTTAAGTGGCCACGGGTCAAAGTACTCATAAAATTCTATTCGATTATTTACAATCGATAGACCATCGAGATGTGTGGAGACTTTGCTGACTTCCGTGAATAGCTGTCATTTTCATCAAAGATAATATGATACGAAAGTCTTTGTTTCGAGAGAGCGCTGACAAAAGTCGAATTTTTTATAACATTTTCCAAAAGAGCCACTCTGTAGAAGCAGTATCTGGGGCTTTTCATTTAATTTTTTGGAGATTTTGCAGTTGCTTCGCTACAGTTGAGGTTTGCTAACAGAATGAATGAAAATGCAATAAAAATAAGAGTAAATAAGATATTTTATTTACCTTTATGCCAGAGATAATATATATAAAATCAAAACAATGAAAACAATTAAAATATCGCAGAAATTCATATTTCGCAAAAACTCCTTTTATATATGCATTAAACATAAATTTAAAATATAGCGGGCTTTCTTATAAACATACATGTTTATTCATGTATATTAAAATGCAATATTTACCCAGTTCGCTTCGAAAAAATAGTTTTGGTATACATTTTTAAAATAAAATACAATATTTGTACGTAAATCAAAACCTTCATAGTTTGCTTAAACTTATATATTAAATTTAACTCTTAATTTAGAGATTTCAAGACACATTCTATAAAAAAATAACATTTACTCGCTCTTTTTATCCAAATAAAAATTAAAGCTATTTCCACGCATTTGCCTCTGGTTGCCCACCTTTTTGCGTGCCAGCAGAATGTGAGATCATGGGCTCTCGCAGCAAGCGAAAGAGAGAAGTTTCGTATCATATTATCTTTGATTTTCATTCACGGAGAAACGAAACAGCGTGCGGTTTACAGTTCAGGTAAATAAATGCTATTGTTCTTATATACATGTATATTACATAGCCGTAATGAAAGTAATATTCATTCCACTTACAGACACCCAAAAAGGAGTTTATTCCTTCGCGTACCCTGGCCGTGAAATGCAAAATACCTTCCACCAACATTCACATGCACATGCGAAGAGCATTGGTATGTGCACCTGCATATTGAAATGTATGGCACCCTGACGGAAATTGGACTTTGATTCAATTTACAACGTGCTCAAAACGTTGTAATCGTTTTTGGTAAGTATTCTGAAGAGAGCAAATCGACACGTTATAATTTGGTATGTTCTTAGTGGGTTTAGTGATTTCGGATACCTGAAGGCGATCGATGTGAAAATTATTGCAGGAACACATACATATGTTAAGACGGACATTAATTACAACTCCAATCCCGTTTTCCTCTGGCTGTTACCCAGAAGGCATGCATATGGTAGGAATCGGAGTTTTTCTTGAAGTAGTCGGTCAACACATATGCAAGGGCAAATGAAATTGTCGGCACTATTAAGGGATTGCCAGTGTATTCGTCTCGTATGCCAGAGCTGTTGGGAGACATTTCCATTTTATACCGCACTGTAATATTATTTGTGAAGTTATATTTCCTAAGTTGAAGCGAATGCGCTTCCTCGTAGGCTCATTATTGCATAGCAGTAAAATGCCTGTCTTGCTATATGAATAGAAATCAAACAAACTGAATCAGCTTGAAGATTAATATTGAATTTTATTTACAAAAGTTTTAGCTTATATACTATTTTCCTCGCAGAGGAAACTTATACTTAATTCTTAATTAACCAATGAGAAATCAATGTGATATTTACAATTACTTTCTCATGCATTGATTTCACACGGTAGTAAACTAATATACATATTTCATTGGGGTAATGCACTTGAAATGTTGGCCTTCAAATTGCTAAAAGTGCAAGTGTCAGCAATTTGATGCCAGAATGTAAATATGTATGCATTCTCGCCGCTCGGCGTCAAGACATATTTCATGTTACACTTTGTAGGTGGTGCCTTGCGCGTGTGCCATACGCATTGTGTGTGTGTGTGTGTCAATATGTATTGTTATGTGATATTGTGTTGCATAATTCTGTGTGGTTATTTATTATTGTACACTTTGTATATTTTGTACATTCTGTGTGTGCGTGTGTATGTCGGTATGTATAATTAGGTTTTGTGTATTTTGTGTGTGCGTGTGTGTGTTTGTATGTATGATTATACTACATCCTACCCCTTTAGATAAATGTACAATTGCTGTAGTTTCTTAAAAGTTAGGCAAATGTACATATATGTATTAATTTATGTTTGTACATTAAAATATTGTAATTTAAATATTTCTAGCTTTAATTATATTATTATTGTGTATTTTAATTAATTTGTTATCTATTTGTATAAAGCTATTGACACCTTCTTGTTTAATGACTTTGTAAGGGCCTTTAAAATTTTTATCAAATTTTCTCTTATTTCCTACTTTAATATAAACTAAATCATTAGTTTTAAAATTACTTATATTATTATGCGTATGTTTATTTATTCTATCATTTTTATTTTGTATCAAAGATTGATGAGCCATGTTATGTGCATGTATCAGTTTTAATTTGAGCTCTGTCAAATAATCATCAATATTGTATAATATGTTTTTAGATTTAAGTATTTCGCATGGTAGACTGCTAATTTTTCCAAACACTAGCTCATGTGGAGAGTAATTTGTCGTACAGTTTGGCGTTGTGTTGTAGCAGTATACGTAATAGGGTAATAAGTCTTCCCAATTGTCTTCTTTTTGAAGTGCTCGTAAGTAATCATTTAATACTCTATGGTTTCTTTCTAATGCTCCTAATGTCTCATGGTGGAATGGTGCTGAAACCTTTTTTTCAATGTTTAATAGTTTACATATGTTGGTCAGTAATTCATTTGTAAATTCTGTACCTTTGTCAGTTTTTATGGTTTTAAAACATCCACATTTTAATATAAATTGTTCAACTATTGTTCTTGCTACAGTGACTGCATCTTTACTTTGCATGGGAAATGCTGCTATATATTTTGTTAGTTCACATTGAAACGTCAGAATGTATCTGTATCCGTTTGATGGACGTAAAGGGCCTACTGTGTCAACTGTAATTGTTTCAAATGAAGTTGTTGGAGTGTCTGTCATGGTCATTTTTTCTTTTGTGTATTTAGTTACTTTTATTTCATTGCATAATTTGCAGTTATTAATATAATTCTTTACCATGTTACTCATGTTTTTCCAAACATATCTTTGTTTTAATTTTTTAATGCATCTGGAGATTCCTATATGTCCTCCTAATTCCTCATCATGATATTTGCTTATTAGACGCTTCATTTCTTTAATATTCTTTATTTCTTTTGGCGGTGTATATACTATAATGGCTGTATTAGTTTTCATTTCTTTTTGTAGCTTATTCCATTTTTCTTTAAATTCTTGCATGCTTATATATTGGAAAATTTTGTCTTCTGCAGAGACTGCTAATTTAGCTATTTCCTGTTGTTCTACGAATAATCCTAGCTTCCTCAGAATCAACGTCATAGTTGATAACGCTTTATCGCTATATTCAACAACAATATTTTTCTTTTGTGCTACTATATTGGCCTTTTCATTATACATAATATTCTTTTTGAACTGAAATTGCAATTTCTTTATATGCGTGACGTCAGATAATGACGTTGCTTCCCAAATGTGAAGGTGATCAAGCTTCTCTTGAGTTGCAGCACTAGTTCTTTATGCAAGTGGTTTGCTTGCTTTGCCATTTATTTCTTCGTTTAGCTTTTCGCTTTCTTTGCCATTTAAGTTTTCATTTTCTAATTTTTTACTAGTCGCTCTTGTTATTGTAAGCATATCATATTATCATTTTTCTTAAATCTTTTGATGTTATTTTTATTCTAGATAGTGCGTCTGCATTTGTATTCATCTTTCCTTGTTTGAAGATTATTTCAAAATCATAATTCATAAGATCTACACGTATTCTTGTCAATTTTGATGACGGGTTTTTATGCGTGAATAAACTTACTAACGGTCTATGGTCAGTGTATACCATAAATTTTCTACCGAATAAGTAGGGTCTAAAATAGTTAATTCCCCAATGGATGGCTAATAATTCCTTTTCTATTATTGGCTTGTTGACTTCATGCTTATTAAGTGATTTACTTGCATATGCTATCGGAGTATCTTCCCCAGGCGTCCCTTGAGATAATACTGCTCCTAAGGCATAGTTTGATGCATCAGTTGTCAAAATAAAAGGTTTGGAGAAATCGGGATATTTCAAAACTGGTGGAGTTGTTAGTTTTGACTTAAGAGTTCTGAAAGCTTTTTCACATTCTTTGGACCATATAAACAGTTTGTTTTTCTTTAATAGTTCGTTTAGTGGTTTGGCTATTTGTGCAAAATTTTCTATAAAACGTCTATAGTAATTGCAAAATGCTACGAATCTACGCACCTCGTCTGCATCTTTAGGACATGGAAAATTTGTAATAGTGTCATACTTGTTTGGATCGGTCGTGATACCTTCTGCTGTAATAAGGTGACCTAAATAGACTACTTCTGTTTTTAAGAAGTTACATTTGTCTGGATTTAATTTTAAATCGTATTGTTTCAGTCTTTCGAATACCTTTATTAAATTTTCATTATGTTTTTGTAGTGTTGAACCAAAAATTATTACGTCGTCTACATATAAGAATGCAGCTTCTTGTAATCCACTCAAAGCTATAGTCATCATACGTTGAAAGCTATTAGTCGCTATTTTTAAACCAAATGGTAGCCTTTTGAACTGATAATGTCCTTTATTAGTCGAAAAAGCTGTAAGCGGTCTGGATTGCTTATCTAACGGTATTTGATGGAAAGAACTGGTCATATCCAAAGTTGAAAAGTATTTGGCTTTTCCTAATTTGTCTAACACATCTTCTAGTCTTGTTAATGGGAATTTATCATTTACAATTTTGTTGTTTAGTTGTCTGTAGTCAACTACTAATCTCCATTTAGTTTCATCATTTGTGCTTTTCTTTGGCACAATTAATAATGGTGAGTTATATGGACTGGTCGAATGTTCAACAATGTCCTCTTTAATTAATTTGTCAACTTGTTGGTTAATCTCTTCAACATGTGCATTTGGTAATCTGTAGTTTTTTATATAAACTGGAGTTTTGTCATGTACAGAAATATTCTGTGTATAAAAATTGTTTTTTGTTAAAATATCTCCTTTTAGATGAAATATTTCATTGTATTTGATACAAATATTTATTATGGATTCTTTTGCTTCTGGATCTAGGTTTTCAAAATTTATAGTATTTTTAATAAAATCTATTCGTTGTTTTGAATTAAATTTTGTGTCATATTTCAATATTGAAAAATTTTTTATTGGTTGTATGTGTAAAGGAATATCTTTTATTGTTATGTCACACTCATTTGTATTTATGAACTTTATATGTTTGTGACCTTTCTTTGGAATTATTGTGTTAGCTATAAATATGCCTGGTGTTATTTCACTAGCGCATACTAAACTATCTTCATTTAAGTCAATGTCTATTTCTTTAATAATTTCTGTTCTAGGTGCCAAATTAATACTTGGTAATGTACTGAGTTTCATGTACATTGGCAAGATTATTTGTTGTTCTTCATATATAATTGTGAGTACAAAGGTTTCATAATCTATTTTACAATTATATTTTGTCAAGAAATCTCTACCTATAATTCCATCTGTAGATATGTTAATATTGTCAAAAATATAAAATGTATGTATGTTCAATCATAAATTCATCATATTGAAGTGAAAGATTTGTTTTCGAATTTGTTGTTAATAAATTGTCACTAAGTCCATTTATGTTATATTGTTGACAATTTGTTATTGGACTGTCTTCTATAGATGCATGTTTTATAATTGATATGTTTGCACCTGTGTCTATTAGAAATGTTATTGGTTTTCGTATTGTCTTTGATTTAATTATAATATAATTTGTGTTTTTTTGGGCTATACTATACGTATTTAAAGTTTTATTTATGTTCCCAGCTTCTTTCATCTGGGGACGTCCTAGTTTTCCTGAGAATTTTTATTTTGATTATTATTATTTGTTCTGTTCTGATCAGAATTTTGAGGACGTCGGTCATTATTTCTGTTGTTAGAATAATTTCTATTGTTATTATCATTATTCCTGTTGCTGTTGTTATAACTTCTACTGTTATTATTATTATTCCTGTTGTTGTTGTTATAGCTTCTGTTGTTATTATTACTCCTGTGGTAATTTGTATTATTAGACATTCGATTGTGATCATCATGCCTTCTGTTTCCATTATTAAAAGATTGTCGCGTATTATTATTATAGTTATTTTTGTTACGAAACATGTTCAAATTGTTAGTTGAAATGTCTACTTCTTGAGCTGTTTGGAGTGCTTCAGATCACGTTTTAGGTCTAGCCGCAAAAACAATAGATTTAAGTGGTTCATTAACACCATTTTTAAATGCGTTTAATGCTAATTGGTCATTAAGCTTTATAATTATTGATTTATTATCTGATCCTTGCTGCGAGATTTGAATCTCATTAAGTGAAGCTGTTATGCTTTCAATCTTTGAAGCAAAATTTTGTAATGGCAAGTTGCTTTGCTTTATCACACTAAGCGTATTTTGTAGCTTTAGCGGATTTTTATTGTATAATTTTTGTAGGGTAATTTTTAATTGTTCAATAGTAATTGGCTCTGTTTCAGCTAAAAGTCTATTCTTTACTTTTTGTGAAAGTTTTCCAGCTAAAATATATTTTAATAACATAATTTTCTGTGTTTCTGATAATGTATTTGCATAAAATTCAACTGTATCAAGAAATTTTGCCAGAAGATATTGTTCCCCTCCAAATTCAGGAATGATTTTTGAGGCAGTGGCAAAGTCAAAATTTGCCATTTTATTTTTTAAAAGTAAATGTATTTTTGCAGTTATTTGCTGAAATTTTAATTTAATATCCTCTATTTCGTGCTCTTTGAGTTGCACTACTAGTTCTGACCAAATTTGCTTGATTATAGTTTTTGTATGCTCTATATATAAATCAGAATATGTCCTATTTGGACTCTTTTTTAATTTAATTAATATGTTTTGTATTTCTTCCATAAATAAATTCTTTTATTTTTCATAATTTTTTTTTTATTTATTATTTATGTACTAAGATTGGCTACAGATCTACTTATTTGTTGATTAACATAATTTTTATAGTAATTATGTAACCTGAATAAACCGTAAATAATAATAATAAAAATAACAAATAAACTATATGTTGCAGACTGTGGTCTTCCTTGGTTATTATGCTATCATTAATGTTGTTGTTTATTACTTCTGACGGGTTTTGTCGTTCCTGTTTTGGACCGCACATCTTTTTAGAATTTTTAACTTTTCTAGGTATTGTCTCTTCTCCACTCCGTAGGATAAATGTATCATTTGATACAATTCCTTACATTCCTTTCTGTAACGTACAGCTTTACCCCCTCTAGGTCTTCTGGTATGAACTTCTTTTATGGATTCATGAAAATTTGTATAATTTTGTTTTTGTTGTTGCAATCTTATTTTATACTCTTCCAGGGAGATAGCCTTCGGTCCAGCCACTTTGGGAGTTGCCTTGTATTTACACTGGAGCATCAGCTACTTCCTCTACAGTATATTTTTCTGTTATATCTGATTTTACTTCAGTATTTTTCTGTTGGTTTAATAAATTCTCATATTTTGCAAAGGTATTGTGAAATTCTTCAAAAGTAAAAATTTCATCCATTTTATTTTAAATAAATTTATTGGAATTTTAATTTTTCTTTAGCAGGATCTAAAAATTTGTTGCCGGTTTGGCAGGATCTTAAAATTTTGTCGGTTTGGCAGGATCGCCATGTAATATTATTTGTGAAGTTATATTTCCTAAGTTGAAGCGAATGCGCTTCCTCGTAGGCTCATTATTGCATAGCAGTAAAATGCCTGTCTTGCTATATGAATAGAAATCAAACAAACTGAATCAGCTTGAAGATTAATATTGAATTTTATTTACAAAAGTTTTAGCTTATATACTATTTTCCTCGCAGAGGAAACTTATACTTAATTCTTAATTAACCAATGAGAAATCAATGTGATATTTACAATTACTTTCTCATGCATTGATTTCACACGGTAGTAAACTAATATATTTTATTGGGGTAATGCACTTGAAATGTTGGCCTTCAAATTGCTAAAAATGCAAGTGTCAGCAATTTGATGCCAGAATGTAAATATGTATGTTACACTTTGTAAGTGGTGCCTTGCGCGTGTGCCATACGCATTGTGTGTGTGTGTGTCAGTATGTATTGTTATGTGATATTGTGTTGCATAATTCTGTGTGGTTATTTATTATTGTACACTTTGTATATTTTGTACATTCTGTGTGTGCGTGTGTATGTCGGTATGTAGTTATAATTAGGTTTTGTGCATTTTGTGTGTGCGTGTGTGTGTTTGTATGTATGATTATACTACAGCACATCATACAAGCAGATAACTTGCAGGCGAGAATTAATCATTGAAATGTTTATAAATTTCCATTGTATTTATTGAGGTATTTTCTGATAACCTGTTAACCACCATCACTTCCACAGGACTATGTAGAGCTGTGCGGTAGACAAACGACAGTCAGTGGGAAACCGAACCAACGTACAATTGTTGGGTTAATGAAGGACCTACAGGTAATCTTTACCGTGTTTACTTACACCCATATTGCTTACACACATGTACAAGATGTAGAATTTAAAATATGTTTTCACAAACCTACCTACATATGTAAATGGTACTCGTACGTGACGAAGGACCTACAGGTAATCTTTACCGTGTTTACTTACACCCATATTGCTTACACACATGTACAAGATGTAGAATTTAAAATATGTTTTCACAAACCTACCTACATATGTAAATGGTACTCGTACGTGACGAAGCGAAGTGTGATGTATGAGCGTAAATTCAATGTAAATTTGGTTTTTAGCCCAAGCCCAATCCAGAATTTCTACAGCTTTACCTATGCCTTATTTTTAAGTAATGTATCTGTAAAATACTTATGTTCAATAGAAATTGCATTGTGCATGGTTAGTTGCACAATTCGAAGACTTAGGCAGGCTAGAAATATTCGAACTTCCTTTTTTTTTAATTGAAATATTAAACTATTTCCTATAAATTAAAATTCACGTTTTATGTTTTCGCTTATTTCCTCACATTAACATAGTATTTATGTGTATGTACGTCTGGCAATTCAAACAAAAAATACATATATGTATGTATACATATATATTTATATCAGAACTTCTATCCTGTTTTGCATATTTTTGCATACCATCAGTTTCCTTTGTGTGTATGTGTACTTTTTTTTGACTTTGGCTTCGATACTAATATTTGTGGAAGTACCAGTTTTAAGATATTCTAAAATTAATTTTAATATGTATTTTAACTCTCGAATATCAAGTTCCTGCCGGCTTTTGTGCACATTTGTCGAAAACACTTAACAGCAGGATAGCGCAAAGTGAAGGGTTTTGCGTTAAAAATACATACTTACATATTTGTATCATCCAGAGTGGTTTTCTTAATGCAAACGAAGGGCGAGTTTTTGTGAATACATTGCATTCCAAACCAGAACTCGTTGTCCAAATTGCATTTGATGTATTTTGGAACGATTTTCCGTCGATCCTTGACAAATTTGGTTGTGAAACAAACCGGTTTCGGCGTTGTGCCATCTTCAGTGTTATTTTCCGTTCTGTTTAATTTACGTCTGGCGGTCCCTATTTATTGTGTTTTGTCCTTCGTAGGTATCGGTATCTATCGTTAACTAGCAGCCAACAAATGTTTGAAGGTGTATGCTACCTGAGTTTAGGGTTTATTTGTCAGCGTGAAGTTTTTTCTTTTACGGTTGCCTATGTGGTATGCATGGGTAGGTAGAAGTCAGAAATTTTTGTCATGTGGGACGTTTTGTGTTGGTCCTGTGCGTTAGTTTCTTTGGTAGTACCTAAGTTTCCTTTGTGTGTATGTGTACTTTTTTTTGACTTTGGCTTCGATACTAATATTTGTGGAAGTATCAGTTTTAAGATATTCTAAAAGTAATTTTAATATGTATTTTAACTCTCGAATATCAAGCTCCTGCCGGCTTTTGTGCACATTTGTCGAAAACAATTAACAGCAGGATAGCGCAAAGTGAAGGGTTTTGCGTTAAAAATACATACTTACATATTTGTATCATCCAGAGTGGTTTTCTTAATGCAAACGAAGGGCGAGTTTTTGTGAATACATTGCATTCCAAACCAGAACTCGTTGTCCAAATTGCATTTGATGTATTTTGGAACGATTTTCCGTCGATCCTTGACAAATTTGGTTGTGAAACAAACCGGTTTCGGCGTTGTGCCATCTTCAGTGTTATTTTCCGTTCTGTTTAGTTTACGTCTGGCGGTCCCTATTTATTGTGTTTTGTCCTTCGTAGGTATCGGTATCTATCGTTAACTAGCAGCCAACAAATGTTTGAAGGTGTATGCTACCTGAGTTTAGGGTTTATTTGTCAGCGTGAAGTTTTTTCTTTTACGGTTGCCTATGTGGTATGCATGGGTAGGTAGAAGTCAGCAATTTTTGTCATGTGGGACGTTTTGTGTTGGTCCTCTGCGTTAGTTTCTTTGGTAGTACCTAAGTTCGTGCTTTGTTTTTTGTAAACAAGTTTCAATGGCTCAAATATTACGTCCGAGTTGGTGTTCGTCTGTTCGTTTATTATTCTTGAGTCAAATGTTTTCTGTTTGTATATCTCCATGTTTTCCAGTGCGTTTAGGCGCCGACCTTTTTGCTACACATGCAATACCTTTACGGTTTTCTTAATGTTTGCTGGTGTACATTTGCTGTGGTAGGTGTGATTTGCAAAGTTAGATTCAGGTGTTCTGGTGGGTTTCCGTGACTTCTTGTTGTAATTCCTTATGTGTTCGCGGAACCTTGTTCTTACTTCACGTCCTGTTTGTCCTATGTAGCTATATTGGCATTCGCAGTCAGTTGGTATACGCCTTGGCTGTTTAGTGAGTCCTCTGTATTTGTAGTTGTCCGTAGTATTCGTCCTACGTTGTTTACTGTTTTAAGTGCTGTGTGAATGTTGTGTTTTTTGAAAAAATTTGCTAATTTATGTGTCGATTTTCCTGTATAAGTTAATACTGTCCATTCCATGTCTTTCCGTCTTTATCCTTATCGCTTCTTTTTGGGGTCCCATTGTTTCTTCTGATTTTGTCAATAAGTCACGGAAACCCACCACAACACCTGAATCTAACTTTGCAAATCACATGTACCACAGCAAACATTAAGAAAACCGTAAAGGTATTGCATGTGAAGCAAAAAGGTCGGCGCCTAAACGCACTGGAAAACATGGAGATATACAAACAGAAAACATTTGACGGAAGAATAATAAACGAACAGACGAACACCAGCTCGGACGTAATATTTGGGCCATTGAAACTTGTTTACAAAAAACAAAGCACGAACTTAGGTACTACCAAAGAAACTAACGCACAGGACCAACACAAAACGTCCCACATGACAAAAATTTCTGACTTCTACCTACCCATGCATACCACATAGGCAACCGTAAAAGAAAAAACTTCACGCTGACAATTAAACCCTAAACTCAGGTAGCATACACCTACAAACATTTGTTGGCTGCTAGTTAACGATAGATACCGATACCTACGAAGGACAAAACACAATAAATAGGGACCGCCAGATGTAAACTAAACAGAACGGAAAATAACACTGAAGATGGCACAACGCCGAAACCGGTTTGTTTCAAAACCAAATTTGACAAGGATCGACGGAAAATCGTTCCAAAAAACATTAACTTTCAACCTTGTCGGAGTAAAAAAACAACAACAAATTGCATTTCATTTTCTCTTAAAAATGTACATATGTATATCTACGCGAGATAAACATATCGTCTCAAAAAAATCAAACGTATTTCACATCTACACTATTTCACATTATATGCTATTTTTTTAAGTAATGTGTGTGTTGTAGATGTGTAGGTGCACACATACATATCCGCATATGTATACATAGTTTCGCAAAAAGTGTAAGTGTATGTTGTGTAGCGAAGTTTATTCTTAACACGTGTTCTATATTTACGAAAATATGTTGAAGGAAATGAATAGTTGTAGCATGCCTAAAGGACCTACATACATACATAAGTTTCAACAAATTGTGTAGTTATTATATTGGCAGGGCTTAGGTTTGTATGTATGCATGAATACTCTGATTCAATAAGGCGTTTTGCAAATTATTGCCAAATATGCCACCTTCCAATCAGATATCGATAACCTATGATATACACACACATACACATATAATGCATAAAGGCCATGCCACATAGGACTTGCTTCGCTTTACGTGACATATGTAACTTTGTCAGAAAAGCGAATACCGCAAAAGGTATGCCACAATAAAACTTTGACAATACATACTTTTCGTTTGTTTATTGTGAGTTGTGAAAATCGCACGGAACTTTATAAACATATTTACATACATTTGGCATAATTATGGACATTATGGAAGTTTTGTTAATATTTCTTTTACTTCACGAGCCTAATTATGTTTAAATAACATATCAAGGCGGAAAATGTGGGTAAGGGAATTATATATTTGCTGCCACGAAGTGAATTCTACCGTGCTCTGCAATGCTCCTCTATTATAAAAGAAAAAGCCTTTAGTAAATCATCACATACATATGTATATACATACATATACATATTTATATTTAAGCATTTAGTTCAGTTAAATTTTATATTTATTTCAAAAATATACAAAATTGGTAAGAGCGAACTGTCAAAGTCAGCGAAAAGATGAGAGTTGCCCAAGATTTCGCTTCGCTTTGGCGACGGTGTTGCCTATGTGGGAAATTTCGTATAATTGCATGCATTCATCTTTGCTGTCAAAGCTAAACTCTGACGTAAAGCGAAGCAGAAGTTTTATGTGGCATGGCCTTAATTCAATAAGATTTATTAAACGCTAATTTCTTGTGTGCATAGGAATCAAATTGTCTCCTTGTTTTCTGCTCTTCATTAAACCACGAGCGATGAAAATGAAAAATGTTGAAAAGTTACAAGTTCTTTTGGAAATATCTGCGTTTATATGTTACTCTAAAGATTTCTGCTACTTGGTTATGCATATAATTAAAATTGTAGCTTTTCATTTACGTTTGTATGGATGAATGTGGCGCATTTTATCCTTATCCCTTTATGGTCAAATACTCAAACTGGCGAGAATTGGCTGTTCCATCTAGTTTTTGAATATTATAATAAAATTAAGGTTTAAAACAATTTTGCTTTTTTAATATTAGCAAGTTAAAATTGTTTCTCATTAGTAATTTGTCTTTTGTTCGATAATCAAATAAATAACGTTATGGTTCCAAGGCTCGATTACCTGATCCGATTCAAAAAGATAATTTGTTCGCAATGAAATCAACTAAAACTGCGTTTTCTGAGATTTTTATCGATAACTTTTTCAATATCATCTCTCCATTCGTCAAATCTGCGAAGCGTGTATCTTCTCAGTTTTCACTTTTAGAAAAATTTACACTATCCTTAAAAATGCGTTGTGCCTGAGGAAGCTACCTAAAAGTTAATATAATTCATTTTAGATAATTCAGTTTTAATTAAAGTAAAATATAAAAATAAGGTAGTTAAAAAGTTAATTCCTCGTTGAAGCGCGATGTTTTGCATGTTTTTATACAAATCGAATAATTTAAAGGAATTCAGATGCAAAGTATTTTGCGGAATAACGCTAAAAAAATTCTTTAAATAAGATTTCATCTGGTAAGTTTACTTGTTTGTGTATGAAGTTAATAAATTTTAATTTTTGATTTCATTTGTTACGCCTTTCAACAATTCAGCGTTTAAAATGTTGTTGCATTGTTACCGACTACTTTCTTTTTGTTGCTCGCTTAATTTAATAATTCTTTAAACCGGAATTGTTGTGAAATGATTAATAAAAATTAGGGAATTCACTTCCGGGGATTTTTGTACATATGTATACATGTAAATGCTTAGGATAATATTCAAGACCAATTAGTATATGTATATTTCTCTTCTAAATATCTACTTATGCATTCAATCGCAAGTGTTTACAATTCAAATTAAAGACATTTCAAGAGCATTGAAAAAAAAATGTTGCATATTAGCAGCTTAAGCGAAATGAAACTTGGTTGTTTCTATATAAATATTAACTCATCATCTACGACAAACATATGTGTCGCCGTACTGAAGTTAATAGGAAAATTTTTCAAGTTTAAATTAGTTCAAAAACAGTTTACCGGTAAGATAATATAAATATATGCATTATTTGTTACATATTCGTTACCAATTTCCAAGATTTCTCAGTGCAATGTTCCTCTTGGTTAACGTCTTAATGCTTTTTTTAGCACTATGCGGCTTTATATTTGATGTATACATATGCACCGCGAACAGTTACCGTTTTATCGATTATTATTTATGAAGGTTTTTTTTTTCTTCCTTTTGTTGTAGTATAATTGGAGAATGGGGTAGCTTATTCTTGCTGATAGACTTTCAGAGTCGTTTCCAGTTTCGCTGACTTTCAAAATAAATGTGTGTAGATGTGGAATATTATGGCTGTTGTGGAAGTGGGATTCTGTGGTAGATAAGTTAGGGCGTTAAGTGGTGACCTATTGGGAGGGTGTCTCGTTCTCGCTGGTTTCTCTGTAGGGCGGAAGTAGCACTAATTTTGCAATTGATCGGGTGATTGTGCCCTTTTCGGTCTGTACCTCTGCTACTCTCACTTTATTGTCGGAGCCTGGGTGTGGTTTTATAATAAAGAAATATAATTCGGTGTGTGTATAAAAATGAGTAAGCGTAAATGCTAATTGTTTAAACAAATAACCAAAGGACTCAACAAATAGGTTATGTGACCTTAGTAATGTGCAAACTTCCAAAACAAAAAAATTAACCATTATTATTTTAACTGTCAATTATTATTTAATATTATACAATTTCCTAAAAATTTACATGTTTATGCCTCTAGGCCTAAAATTCAAATAAGCCACCATTAAACGACCCGCCCTTATGTGCAGCGGTCACACTATTCACCGCACTCATATGGTTGTGTGTGTGTGTGTGCAGATAAGCACATTCACATTAACATAGCCACTCAATTTCTTATGTTTATATTTTCCCGCCCGATACACATTTTCGTTTAAATTTCCCCTGACTCTTATTGACACAAAACCATTTTACTTCTGCTAACACTTCTTTTTTGAACGAGTTCAAGTGAAAACATCGAGCTACCAGCCTCATCCAGGTACAATAACTTGTAAAATATTGTATATTAAAAACTCTTTTAAATACACACAAACACATATCCGGCTCGAACTCGACAATAAGAGTCAGGGGAAATTTAAACGAAAATGTTTATCCGGCGGGAAAATATAAACATAAGAAATTGAGTGGCTTTTTTTTTTTTGTTTTTTCGGTTACGACCAGGGAGGGGGAATCTTCATAGATACGATCAGCCCGTGCTGTCCGCATGCCCGATTTGCCTCCTGGCACCTACGGACTAAACCCAACCTCGTTCTTACGCTGGGCCTGTGGCACCCCTGCGGGACTATCAATTCCGATATTACTTCGCAGGGCAGGCACTGGACGATATTCTTTGTCTTCACTCAGCGTGCGTTATTACACTGCGCGATTTGCGTTTCGCTCGTCTATTCTAAGGCGTTTCATGACTAACGTGATGTTGTCTGCACACTTTTTCCATACGTTGTTTTCGGACAACATGGCCTTCAGCAAGCCTTCGGGGGACACTGCTTCTCCTATATATTGTTGCAGGTAATTGCGTTTATTACTAAATCTGTGAAATTCCATTAGTATGTGCTCTGCGCTTTCAACTTTCCCGTCGCAATGTAGGCAGTAGGGACTATTGGCATGTTTGTACTTATGTAAGTATTGGCGGAGACAGCCATGCCCGGTGAGGAATTGCGTGAGGTAGAAATCAGTATCTCCGTGTTTCCTGTTTATCCAGTCATCTACCTTTGGGATCAATTTCCTTGTCCATCGTCCTTTCAAGGAGGAGTCCCACCTTTTTTGCCACTCGTCGATGCTCTGTTGCAATATTTTGCTGCGATCGCTTGGGCTGCGCTTGATTTCTGCTGCCGCTCTGGCAGCTATGTCTATAGGACATCTTCCAGCTAGCAAATTTGCGGCCTGGTTTGACACTGTCACGAACGCGCAACATACTGTTAGTGACGCTAGTCTGTGCACTGAGTCTGTAGCTCTCATGTATGAGGTTACTGGAGTAGCGACTGTCCATACTGGGGCCGCGAACATCAGGATGGACGAACTGACCGTTGCAAGCAGTTTTCTTCTTTCTTGTTTTGGACCTCTTATGTTTGTCATGAGTCTTGCCAGAGCCGTGCTGACTTTTCTCGCCTTCTCGCTAGCATAATTCAGATGTTCTTTGAAGCTCAGACGCCGGTCGAGTATGACACCGAGGTATTTGATAGTTGGGCTGGATTCTACGGTGTGACCTCCTATTCGTATCTGAATATTTTCAACTCTTTTCCGGCTGGTCATTAGCAGCGCTTCGGTCTTATGTTCCGCTAACTCTAATCCTGCTGTTTGGAGCAAAGTTTTGGCAGACTCTATGGTTTCAGTGCTCATGCGCGCCACGTCTACTAAGTGTTTTGCGACCACTACGACCGCGATATCATCAGCGTATCCTATAATCGACACTCCTTTCTATTCTCAAGATGCCATCATACATGATGTTCCAAAGAAGTGGTCCAAGGACTGATCCCTGGGGCACACCTCCAGTAACGGTAGGACTAGCCGTTGTCGCTTCCATTTCTTTGGGAAAATGCCTTCCTGAATACACTTCGTGTATAATCGGCAAAAAAGTTCTGTTTTCTCCTTAATTATATATTTCAGGATCCCATTCGGAATGCCGTCCATGCCTGGCGATTTATTGCTTTTTATTTTGTCTGTGGCGGCGACCAGTTCATTCTTCATAACTGGCGGGATTTCCACGATTTCCAGCGATAAATCTTGCGGCGTTCGGCATAAATCTTGTTGCGGGAAGAGCTTTTCGTAATGCCTGTCGCTGGCTTTTGTATCCGGTTTGGAGGCGTTGGTATTCAGTGGAATTCCTGGCTCTCTGTCTTTGGTGTTGACGTCGCAGTTTGAGGCATTTAGAGCGCAGATTCGCGATTTCTTCGATCCACCAGTAGGCTGGAGTTCTTCTGTTTCCACTTATTTTCCGTGGCATCGATGCGTCGTAGATATCACTGACAATCTTCATTACTTTGTTAGCACAGCTGTCCGTATTTTCATTTCTATCGTCAAGCGCGTCTGGCAGCAGCTCTGTCATGTATTCTACCATACTGCTATCCAACAATTTCGTTTTCCATCCGATGTTCTGCACTTTTCGGGTTTTCTTTTTCTGTGCGCTGCTTCGCTGTGGATGAATTTCAAAGCGTATCGTAAAGTGATCACTATAGGTGAAGCTCTGTGAAACTTCCCATTTAATTCTATTAAATAACACAGGGCTGCAGAAGGTCAAATCGATAATCGATCCTGCGGTACCTTTCTGATACGTATTTTGGTTTCCAATGTTAAGCAGTACGATGTCCAGATTAGCGAAGGCTTCGAGTAAGGCTTGGCCTCGGGGGGGTTGTTTTTGAGCTTCCCCATTCCACTGCGCACGCGTTAAAATCTCCGGCGATGATGACTGGTGTTTTGCTGGTAGCATCGGATGCCAGGCGCCTAAGCATATTTTTATAGCCTACAAATGATTCACTTGGGGGCGTGTAGCAGCTGTAGTAGTGGATTCCCCCCAATATCGCATGAATCCCTCCTGTTGATTGTTGCCTATGGCTTCGAAGAAGAGAGCCCAGCATGCCCAGACCGCAGCTTTCTTTCTTTTGTCCTGCAGCCAATTTCTTCTATAAGCGGTGCTCTATAGTGCTCGCTGATGAGTGCGACGTCAATGTTTTGCTCGAATACTGACTGTTTTAGCAGGTCTTGTGCAGCCTCGCAGTGGTTGAGTTTAATTTGCAGGCATTTAATCATTTCTTCAGTTGGGTTACTGCTTTTTTATACGCCGGGCACCTGAAGCTTCCTGTGGGATGGTTCTGTGTGACGCCAGTCCCTGGTTTACAGATGGCGCATTTTGGTTCTGCCGTACACTGCTTGGCAAGGTGACCTTTCTCTCCGCAGCGTAAACATGACCCACTACGGTCCTCCGTCGATTTACAGTGCCTTGCGATATGTCCAAAATCGAGACATCGGAAGCATCTGAGGGGACTGACCTGCTCCCGGATTCGGCAGTTAACTTAGCCCACTCTGATTCGTCCCGCTTCAACCAGAATTTTCATATCTCGGACTGTCGCACTTATTGTCGCTGTTTGCGTGCCATTTCTCGTCGGCTTTAAAGACCTTACTGCAACCAGTTTCCCGTAATTCACTTCTGGGAATTGTTCTTTTATAGCGTTGGCAATATCTTCCTCTGTTGTGGTTACATCCACATCACGAATTTCGACATTCACTGTGTGACTCACGACCTTTACATTTGCGGCATATTTGAGTACGGCAGACGCTCGTTCTTTAAATTTGTTCGCCATCTGGCCAGACTTATCACGAAGTTCGACAAGTAAATCTCCTTTCGCTGTTTTTCTGATTCGGTTTACATTCTCGCCGAGTTCTTTCATATCAGGCCGCTGCTTCATTTGCCTGATAATGTCTGCATACGTCATTTCACTCGTTTTCGAGATGATTACCGCGTCGTGTCTGGCCAGTTTTCTTGCAGTTTTGCTGATTTTTTTCGCGTTTTTCACCAAAGTCCATTGTTCGCCATTATTCTGTTTCTCGGTTTCCTTGGCCTCTTTGCCGGGGTTCTTTGCCACTGCGCTGATTTCGTTCAGATCCCGCTTTTTCCACTCTTTTTCTGTTTGCACATGTTGTTCCCTTGTACTTGTATTGCCGGGTTTGCTTAGCGATTTCTGCAACCAGGTCTCGCATGGGTAGATGGATTGTTCTTCTGCCGCCGCCGATCATCCTTAGTAGCAGGTTGATTTTTACTCCTAGCTCCTTCATGGGGTTTTTTGCCACAATTGGATCATTTCCGGTGCGTGATGCCATGCGGCTAATATCCGGAGGAGAGGAGTGCGCGCGCTCGTTTTGGACCGTCTTCTCGGTGCCCAAAGCTGTCTTAAAACTTCTCGTTGCCCCGTGTGGAGCTGCTTTCGGTTTCTGTAACATTAACCGGGGCGCTTCGCGAAAGGGTTTATTACAGACTCGCAGTCGTTGGTACCAATGAACGGTGAAAAGGTATCTATGGCTTCTATGGTATTTCGCCCTGGGGGCGATCTAGTCACACTCATTGTTTAGGTTTTGTTTAATGTTTTTTAATTGTTTTTATTAATATTATTATTATAGCTTTTATTAGTGTTTTTGGTTATATTTTGTTTAATTAAATTTATATAATTTATTTGCGCCTGCCTTTTAATTCAGTTATTACCTTTGTTGTTGACAGTTAGTTAATTACTTAATTTAGTTATATGCAAATGTTATTGTTATTCAATTTAAATTAATGACTTTAATTTATTTTAATAATTCGCGATTTGTATTTTATTTTATTTTATTATTGCTTTCGGTTTCATTTATATTACTTTATTGTTGTTATTATTAATAGTTATTTTATGTTGTGTATTATTTTATTTATTATTATTTTAATGTTTGAATTGAATTTATTATTAAATACTTTTAAAATATTATTAAATTTATTTAATGTATTTAAGGCCCGCCCTGATGTTCCAGAGCTTAGAAGCCTTTTAGGATCACTGTACTAGTCAAGTGCTTTCGCAATTGTTTGGGTTTATCACCTTACTAACAGCTGTTCCTATTTTGAATGAGAAGCTCAGCTGTATTTGACAACTGGCTTATACACCTTTGCTTTTTAGCTGTCTCGCTGTTTCACTATTTTTCACAAAAATTATTTTCGTGCGTGTTTCTAAAGAGAAAAAGAAAAAGAACGAAAAAGACACAAAAAAGTTCCAATTTTACGCGTATTTTGTGGTTTTCTGACGAAAACCAGTATCACCCGCACACTTGGAACTACAAAAGGATCACCAGGTACTTCCCGAGTAAGTTTTATGGCGAATCCCTTTATTGGTTTTCCACACACTCAACCATATGAGTGCCGTGAATAGGTGTGACCGCTGCACATTAGGGCGGGTCGTTTAATGGTGGCTTATTTGAATTTTAGGCCTACAGGCATAAACACCGTCTACCTCGGACGGCATTTCACACTCTCAACCCACCGAAAGCACATCTTAACAAAAAGTAATAAAGGTATCCACTCACTTCTTCAGCAGTAATGGAACAACTCTACTCCCCACAGCAATAGTTCCTGTATACTGTGCTGGTGAAATATATAAGATCCGAGCCCTCATTGACCAAGGTTCGCAAAAAACATTTATTGCGTCAAGAACCCCAAAACTCCTTGGTTTACCTACCAAAGACTCCCACTGCGAAATCTCCGGAATGGGAGGACTGGTGGTTCAAAATTGCAAAAAAAAATTGTGAGTTAACCCTTTGTTCACCAGACCTGAAACAAAAAATTAATACTGAAGCGATAATATTGCCTCAACTAACCCACTTTCTCCCGAATACAAGAGTGTAAAACCTGAACATTGCGGAGTTTTCGAAATTATCGCTAGCCGACACCAAATGTTTCACCCCCTCTCGAATTGATTTGGTAATCGGCAGCGACCTCATACCCCAGATTCTCCTGCAGGGTTTGCAGCACATAGCAAACGGCACTCTTATAGCCCAAAACACAATCTTCGGTTGGGTTATTAGCGGACCAGTCAAAGAAACGGTATCAGCATTCACCACCCAAGTTAGAGAACCCGAAGACGAATCGCTCAACACTTTATTAAGAAGGTTCTGGGAACAGGAGGAAATCAACCCTACTCAAACTCGAACGGAATCCGAAGAATTTTGCGAGGATCTCTTCCGGACAACCACAACCCGCCAAGACGACGGAAGATAGGTAGGGAAGTTACCCTTTAAATCGGATTTCCCTGATGCATTAGCCCTCGGTCACTCCCGACCAGCTGCACAACAGCAATACCTCAGCATTGAGAGATCACTGGAGCGAAAACCGGAACTGCGTGACAAATACACCGAAGTACTCGGAGAATATATAACTATGGACCACATGTCAGCGTTTCACCCCGGGAAATAGTAAAAAATGCGAAATACCTCTCGTTCTACTTGCCGCATCACGCTGTCATCAAACCCGACAGCAAAACCACAAAGGTGCGAGTGGTATTCAACGCCACAAAAATGTCCCACTCAGGGAATTCATTGAACGACGTGTTACATACAGGAGCCATACTTCAGAACGATCTCATGTTAGTCATTCTCAAATGGAGAATGCACAAATATGTTTTTAATGGTGACATTGAAAAAAAGTACCGCCAAATACTTTTCACAAAGAAGACCAAGACTTTCAGCGAATCCTCTTTCGCCCCTCTTCTAACTTGCCGATGCAAGATTTTAAGTTGAAAACCGTAACATTCGATGTTAATTGCGCCCCCTTCTTGGCAATCCGAACTCTCCAGCAACTAGCAGAGGATTGCAAGTCTCGCCAGTAGTATCCTACTACAACAAACTTACGTAGATTACATTTTTTCCGGCGGTAATGAAATACAGTCCACTATTCAGGCGATGTCTCAGGTTATCGAAGCGCTGAAGTCAGCATGTTTTCCCCTCTGGGAAATAACATCAAATCACCCGAAAATTCTAGACTTTGTACCACCCTTTGATCTCTAAGATGCTGATTTTCTGAAGTTCCACGACGCAAGCTCAACAAAAACCTTAGGAATACAATGGAATGCGTTGACAGATAATTTCTCATATTCTTACGACCCAAACCCCACCACAAACTGTAGAACAAAACGGCAAATCCTACCCGCTGTAGCTAAACTTTTCGACCCGGCAGGATGGCTAACGCCAATCATGATATTAGCCATAATACTTCAACTACTCTGGATGGAAGGGACTGACTGGAACGAAAACGTGAAACCAGCTGCGTTTCAGAATGTGCCTTCACGAAAATCTCCCTGCCATAAATGATATAAAAGTACCTCGCTGGGTACAGTTCTTTCCCGAAAAGCAGACCCAACTGCATAGTTTTTCAGATGCCTTCGAAAAGGCTTTTTGCGCTTGTATTTACCAGCGAATACAGCATAGCGAAACCCTTTTCACATCTCATTTACTTGCCGCAAAGAGCAAAGTGGCCCCCCTCCAAACCGTAAGTCTCCCACGACTGGAACTCAGCGGAGCAGTTATACTCTCCAAGTTGATAAGACAAATTCGAGCTGAACTCAATTTGCCATCTCACGAGTTATTTCTGTCGACAGATTAATCGATCGTCATAGCGTGGCTGGAAAAGTCCCCCACAATTGGAAGACCTATGTGGCGAGCAGGATATCTCAAATCCAGCAAAATGTTAACAACGCCACCTGGCGTCACGTTTGCAGCAGCGACAACCCAGCCGACATAGGCACGCGAGGATGCCGACCTCAGGACCTCACCGAAAAGTCTATTTGGTGGAAAGCCCCGGAGTGGCTCTCTAAACCGGCCAACCTCGGGCCTAACTCACGACCTCATCATTCATCTCCCCCGGAACAGAACAGAAGCGCATAGAAGTATTCCACACTGCGGAATCCCCAACCCTCCTCGAAAGATTTTCATCACTGCCACGTGCACTAAGAGTACGCGAATATATGTATCGCTTCATCCGCAGGTCCCAAAAACTACTAAATTCTCATACCTTGCCTGTAACTCAAGAAGAATTAAATGAAGCCAAACTAAAACTTATATTACAAGCCCAAAGATCTTATTATGGTGAAACGATTGCACAGCTCGAAGCTTCAAAACTCATTAGCAAGAAAAACACTTTGCTTACCCTTAACCCTTTTTTCGATAATAAAGGTGTAATGCGCGTAAATGGGAGACTCAAATATGCCACTCTCAGCTACAATGTTGTTGTTAGAATTTTTCCACTCCACAATGTTTCATGCCGGAAACAAACTAATGGTGCGAATGGTGCAACAAGAATATTATATCCCGCGCCTTAAACCCACAATTAAAAAGTACATTTTTCACTGTAAAACTTGTACGATATACAAGCAAAAAATGAGGTCTCAAATTATGGCCGCTCTCCCCCCGAGCGAGCAACATACACGCTTCCCTTCCACACCACTGGAGTCGATTTCGCTGGCCCGTTTCTCGTGATAATATCGAGCTTCATATTCAAAGGCGTATGTCTGCGTCTTCATCTGCTTCTCCACGAAAGCGATCCATCTAGAAGTTTGCTCAGATTTGACTTCAGAAGCATTTCGAGCAGCGTTTGCTAGATTTGTTGGACGTCATGGGCTCCCACACAAAATCATGTTGGACAATGGAAAAAACTTTGTCGGCGCTCAACGCGTGCTACAAAAGGAATTCTTCGCCTTCCTCAAGGAATCCTCAGACGACATCGCCAGCAAATACTCAACCCATGGATTTGAATGGCAAATTATTCCACCATATGCCCCTCATATGGGAGGCCTGTGGGAAGCAGCTGTCAAAAGTTTCAAACCCCAAATTGTTAAAGTAGCTGGTAATCACAAATACATCTTTGAAGAGCTCACCACTTTACTTGTCCGAGTAGAGGCGGTTCTCAACTCCAGACCACTCTCACCGATGTCCCAAAATCCAAATGACCTACTTGCGCTAACTCCCGGTCACTTTTTGCGTGGGGCACCTCTAATGTGTCCACCTGAACCAAACGCTGAAAATCTCTCCTTAATTAATAAATGGCCGAAGCTTAAAGTCCTCTATCATCAGTTCAGCACTAGATGGAAAAATGAGTACCTGAAGGAGTTACACAAGACGTATAAATGGAAGAGTCCTCAACAAACCGTCAAAGAAGGAGATTTGGTTGTCATCAAGGATGATGTGCTCCCTCCTAACGAATGGCTATTAGGGCGGATAACAAATCTACATGTTGGCCCGAATGAAAAAGCCCGTGTCGTTGACATACAAACGCAACACGGCACCATCACCCGAAACATAGTTAAACTTTGTGTGCTACCCCCTGCGTGAGTCACACTTCCCCATTTCTCCTTGTTTAATCCCTTCTGCCCTCAATTACTCATATCTCATTGAACATACTCATATACTATAAAAATTTTATCGTGTCACCCCTTGACTACTCTTTACTAAAGTCTTCTTTTGTATTATCTTCATCCACAGCTCGACATCTTATAAGTGCCGATTGTGCTGACGACGTCATGCTCTGCGCCACTGCAAAGCCTCGGATGCACAAACACTTCATTAACTGCCTCATTAACTCCCGGGCTAGTTGTCATCGCTGTACGCTGGGACATCACACCCTGCTGCACCGCACGAAGGCCCGGACCTCAAGAACCGCGAGTACATCAAAACAGCGAAGGTACTGCAAAGTCGTTCAGCTCAGCAACGAAGACGGCAATTGAAGCAGCTAGTCAGCGCGGCACGCGAAGCGATCGATACCTTAGAGAAGGCGTTACAGCTTGTACCTAAGCAGGCTGGGCGCCATGTTAAAGACATGGACTTAATCCAGCTTTCGGATTAACAGCTGGCCCATTTTCGCCGCATGTCATCGTTATGATATAGTGGCAACGTCAAGCAGAGGGTGACTGGAACCTTCTTGCGCTGCAACTTTTTATATTTTTTTTACATGGAACATTCCCGTGTAAACAGCGATCCGAACAACATCAGTCAGCGCTCTGCCGGTCAATGAGTGGTTTTAATCTAATTTTTATTATAACATTTTTTACAACTACCGTTTTTTTGCCATCAGCGGTCTTAATCATTTTTGAATATCCAATTGTATTTGAATTCAATTACAAAATAAAATATTTGTAATCCTTTCAAATCGAAAGTAAACAATCTTCTCATTAGTGCACCTTGCACTTTTGCATAAATCTCAGCTAACTACTTAGCTGAACACACATTTATTAAAAAAATTTTTTAATTAATGAATTTTTTCTATTTTGGTACTGAGTATAATTATTACTGAATCTATTGTATTTTTTGGTTTTGAGCTTCTTTTAAAGAGTTCAATTTTTCGCTTTTTTATTCTGCCATTGTGATTTTTCGTGAAGTATTCAATACATATTTTAATCTTTTTTTAATTTGTTTATTGAGTTTCATTTGAATTTTTTTTAAATATTTTTAGTACTAATTCGCCAAGTTTTTTTTTTGAACTTTTATTGTAAATCCTGTAATTGGTTTGGTTGGTTCAAGTGGATTGCCACCCTGGTGGCAAACAATTAGCAAGTGTGCCATTTAGATTCCACATCTCGTGCAACCTACAGCCATTTGGCGGTTTTTATGAATCGCAGTATATCATAAAAAGAGAGGCGGCTGCACTCTAAAAAACTCTGCAGGAATGGATTGCCAAGGGTCTTTAACCTTATTCTAGCAAGGGCCGGGCACTCGCACATAAAATGCTCAACAGTCTCCTTTGAGCCTGGGTCTTCACAGCTTCGACAGAACCGGTTAAAGGGTATGCCTATCCTTTCAGCATGTACTCCTATAGGCCAGTGCCCTGTGCAGACAGCTGTAAGTTTGTATATGTTTTCTTTGCTCATTCCTAAAAGAGCCTTTGTTTTAAGCGGATCATAAGACACCCAAACCTGCCGAATAATCCTGTACGATCCTGTATTACTCCACCTGTGATTAGCTTTCCGGTGGTAGATATCGGCAATTCTGCCCTTTATTTCTCTAAGCGAGACGCCCAAATTCACTGCGTTGGACCTATCCAGTGCAGAACCACACCTCGCTAGTTCATCCGCAGTTTTGTTTCCATAAATGTCCCTATGCCCCGGGACCCATATCAGGGTAATTTCGTATTCGCTGGAGATTGAAGCCATCTCTCTCCTACATTCATCTACGAGTTGAGAACCGACCGAGGTAGAAGAGAGTGCTTGAATGGCAGCTTGGCTGTCCGTGAAAATATTCACTCGCGTACCTGCTGTTGCATTCCTCTCAACATACCTAATCGCTTCCTTTATTGCAAACGTTTCAGCCTGGAATACGCTTGCAAAGTCTGGTAGACGGTATGATATCTTCATGAATGCTGCTCAATGAAAACCCCCGCACCTACCCCGCACTCCATCTTTGATCCGTCCGTGTAGACTGCCAGGCCATCCTGTAATCTGACTTTTCCGCGAGTCCAGTCTCTACGGCTAGGGAATTTAGTCTGGATTGTGCGGCTAACGTAAGATTTCGGCAGGATGTAATCAGTGGGCAGCGCCTTAATCTCAGCTGGGATTCTGCCAAGAATAGTGCTTTGCTCCATCGGCCTTTCTTTCCAAAACCCCAATGCATGTAACCTAATGGCAATGCTAGCAGCTGATTTTTCAATAAAAAGATCTATTGGTAATAAGTCGAGTAGTACGTTCAAGACATCCGTTGGGCAAGAACTCATTGCACCCGTTACACCAGAAGCTGCTGACCTTTGAATTCTTCCCAGTTTCTTGACGACACAGTCTTTGGTGAGAGCTGGCCACCATACCAGCGCCCCGTATGAGAGTATGGGTCGGACTATAGCTGTGTACATCCAGTGCACAATCTTTGGTTGTAGTCCCCATTTATTGCCTAACATTCTTTTTGTGGCGTAGAGAGCTACCGAGGCCTTCCTTACACGCTCCTCGATGTTCAGTCTCCAATTAAGCTTTCGGTCCAGAATGACTCCAAGGTATTTCACCTTATTTCACAGATCAAGTTCCGTCCCTCGGAGGTTAGGTTTAGTGAAGTAAGGTACTTTTGTTTTGTTTGTGAAGAGCAACAGGTCCGTTTTCTCAGGGTTCACCCTAAGCGAACAGTTTATGGCCCAGGAGTCCACCTCCTGTAAAGCCCTCTCCACAATTTTGCTGATGACCGGAAGAAATTTCCCACATACCAGTATTGCAACATCATCTGCATAGGCTACTACTTTGATTCCACAGGAATCTAACTTTGTCAGTAGTTGGTTTAAAACCATGAGCCACAGTAGAGGCGAGAGAACTCCTCCCTGGGAAGTGCCCTTCGCCGCATATACGGTTCTATCCTGGGAACCTAGATTTGCATTAATTGCTCTGCTCCTTAGCAGCGACACTATCCATGAGCGGACGCAGTGATCAATTCCTGCTACCACCAGTGCCTTCTGTATTGAATCTATGCTGACATTATTGAAGGCCCCTTCGATATCTATAAAGGAAGCCATAGTATATTGTTTATAGTACAATGAACTCTCAATTGTGCGCACCACCTCGTGCAGAGCTGTTTCCGTTGACTTCCCTTTCAGGTACGCATGTTGTGAGTGTGATAAAAAGGAGGTGTTATCTCTAATGTATAGGTCGAGAGTCTTTCAAAAGTCTTCAGCACAAAAGACATCAGGCTAATAGGCCTGAAATCCTTAGCGTTGTCGTGACCTCGTTTCCCTGCTTTAGGAATGAAAATTACCTTTATTCTTTTCCAGTTTAGGGGGACGTGGTTCAGTAATAGGCACCCTCTGAAAATTGACAACATGACCGCGACGACCACCTCTGAGGCTTTCTGAAGCATAATTGGAAGTATTCCGTCCATTCCCGGCGATTTAAAGGGTGAAAAGCTAAAGATAGCAAATTTTAGTTTTCCTTTGTCCAGTAGCTCATCCAAGAGCTCGCTGGGGGGAGTTCGCGAAGGGTTCGGGTCCAAGACCGATTCTAATTCGCTTGCCCTGCACCCTGGAAAGTGAGTACTTAGCAGAATATCCAACGACTCATCAGCCGTTTCTGTCCAAGACCCATCTGGTCTTTTAATATATGTTGGCTGGGAGTGTCCCTTAGCAAGAATTCTACTCAGTCTGGCAGATTCCTTGGTACTTTCAATGGATTCACAGAATTCTCTCAGGATGCCTCCTTGGCATCTCGGATAGCTTTCTTATACTTTTTTAAAATAAGTTTGTAACGGTCCCCGACTTTAGTATTGTAGCCATCATTGAAGGCCCTTCTCACTTGCTTACGGAGCTCTGTGAGTTCCTCATTCCACCAAGGTGTACGAGCCTTCTTACCATATCTTAGCGGACAGGCTTTCGAAAAGGCTTTTCCGAAGGCTTTTTCTAAGCTGTCCGCTCTAGCGTCTAGGCCAACCCTTGTGGAAACACTTTCAACAGGTATTTTGTTCACCTTTTTGGTGATGATTTTTTGGAAAAGGCCCCAGTTTGTCTTCCGAGGGTTCCTAAAGGGAGTAGGCGTTCCCCCTCATTGGCTAACTCAAAAATTATACGACGGTGGTCCGAGAGGGTTTCATCGGCGCATACTTTCCACTTTGTGACCTTTAAGATACCCTCGGTTAGCAAAGTTAAATCTAAAACCTCTTCCCAGCCTATAAAATCAGGAGTACTAGGGAAGATTAATATGAAGGTACTACCTGTATTGCAAATTCTAAACTAAGAATTAATAATAAATTGAAATAGCGACTCACCTCTGTCTTTAGTTTCGGAGCTGTCCCACAACGTGTGCCTTGCGTTAGCATCGCAGCCGAGTAATATTGGATTGGCACCTGCCATCCTTTGTAAGGCAATCACCTCCTGTGGCGGGCACGACCTGTCGTGCGCCATGTATACCGATTATATATAGCAGCTGTTTGTGTGCATCAACTCCAAGTTGATGACAGCCACATCCGGAGAGCTGAAATTGGAACATAGAAAAGCTTTAATATGTTTTATGACCAGTATACAAGCTCGGGGTTTACCTGATAGCCAGCTGTAGAAAAGGTTATAGTGGGCGTCCCTTAGCCCTTTAACCTAAGGTCTCTTATCCAAGGTTCCTGAATCAAGGCGACGTCGATGTCTCCCTGCCTAAGGAAGACCATTAGGTTGTCCAAGGCGGCCTTAGAATGCCTAAGATTGGCCTGAACAAACCTCATCGACGTCTGTTGAACTTCTGTTGCCTGCTAACACCTTGTCAGCACTTCGAGTAGCGTCCTCGGTGGCGTCCCCTTTCAGGCTCATGTCACCCAACAACTGGTTGGCGTCCTCGACATTTGCCTCCGGGATACTTTCGTTCAATCGGAAGATCTTTAGTTTTGCTGTTCTCACTCCGAAGAACAGCTTGTTGTCGACCTTCCGTAGTGGCTCAATGCACTCGTCGTTGAGCCTCAAAAGGTACGACGAGCTCTGCGCACCCTCAAGGGGCTTTTCTGCACAAATGACTGCCCAGTCTGTCATTGGTATGTTTGGATTTTGTCGCTGTAGGAGACGCATCAGCTTCTCGCTCTCCATGGCCATCTTCGGCAGCCAAATGCGGGCCCTGGGTCTTCTAGGGATCTCCGCGGCTGAAATGAGCTTGACCTTCAAACCCTTCCAGGCGTTGTAGAGCTCGGCTACGCACTTGCCGAGGAATTCCCTAGAGAACTCATCCCTGCATTTGAAAATCCGGCAAACCCCGGAGAGACTCACTAGAGTCGAATCGAGGAATAGGGTTGTCCGGATTCTCAAACACATACCCGCTCACCCGTTCAGAGAGTTTTGTTTCGATCTCGACCCACTTCTCCTGAACGGGCTTTCCGCTCCCTGTGACCTCGTCAACCACCGCGACCTGGAGGGGATCTCTGGCCACCTCACAGTACCGCCATTTCCTCGGTGATTCTTGCAGCTGGGGGAGTCTTTCGTGTATGCCCCTTTCCCAGCTGGTTCCGTTGTGGAGTCGTCCTTCGACCTCCCTCGTTTAACGGCTTCCGTTTCTTTCGGTGGTTTTGAGTTAAGATGCTTCTTGTACTCTTCCACCACCTCCTTACACTTACGGCCGTCTTCCTCATCCTTGGGGTGCACCGTACCAGCAGCTGCATTTTTGGCAATCTTGTCCAAAATGTAGACAGCCCGCTTGTACTGTGCCTTGAGAGACACCCCAGAGGACTTCGTTTTTCTATTGACTGATTTCGGAGTGCTCCCATGAGCACTCAACGCAGCCTTTGAAGTAGTTGGCAAATCAGGATTGCTAGGCTTAGCATTCACTGGTAGAGACGCAGATGATTCCTGACTGGAAGCCAGGAGTGCGTCCTCTTCTGCGCTTAGGAAGTCTTCCTTGACCTCCCGGGGTGTTTGTTTGTTGTTGTTTGTTTTGTTTGTATGTTTGTCCATTTGAGTCCCACGAGTAAGCACGGAAGTGGTAGTCCGCCCCAGCAGAGCCGGCATACCGGGGTAAGGCACTTATACAACCGACCTTGCCTAGGCATCGGAGGGGAACCGTTCCCGGCCAGCCATATTTTATTACCCGCTTGTCACTCATCCGTCGGCACGGTTTCCTTACCCGCCTTGGCTTGGGTAAGAGGTGTTTGGGACTCCCCAGTCCTTACCTCAAGACCACGATCAAAAACCATTTCCTCGTTACAGAGCTATTAAGGAGCATAAGCAACACGGCACTGATCTCTGATCTTAGCTGGACACCATCCTGACAACGCACAGCATAATCTTTGTAGTGACCATTTCCAGTCGGCACCCTCGCGGAGGGTTCAGTCAGAGGATTTCGCCAACCCCTGTAATTGACTTTTCATTTTTATTTTGAATAATTTACCGGATTCAATTGTCTTATAATTTTGGATACTCTTTGAACGAATTTATGTAGACATTTTCTGTATCTCGCGCGCCCGAGGGAATGAGGTTGTCAGCTCAATTTTTAACCAAATCGACAAATGTATTGAACAACCATTAGAATCCGTGCAATCCGATCTTGTTAATAGATATATTATTGGCATTTTTCGTGCGACAGTCACAGAAAACCCGTCTGTAACGAGTGAAGTATTTGTTCTTGATTTCCTGTGCCTAATGTTGCAAAACAATTACGTCTGCGTTGGGAGGGACGGCGAATCCGCTGGGGGCGAGCGTCTCAGGGATTTGGAAGCTAGTGGTTCAAAGGCTTCGTGGAGTGAACCTGCCTCTACTATGCCAGGTGTCGAGCAACTTGGCCGTATGACGGCTATGATGGCGCAACAAGGCGACATGGTGGCGCAGTGCATTTACGAGGTAAGGCACATGAGAGCCTGCGTAGTGGACCTCAGCGGCCGGGTGACTGATATGGAGACGTCTGCTCAAGCACTGGGTCACCGATCCACCGCAGCATCAACCCCAGAGAGCCGAGACCGAAACCGTACCAGTCGCAGAGGCACAGAGGTAGCTGGGCAAGAGACAAGTTAGCCACCGTGGTGGAAGAAAGTTGACCTCGTGAAGTGGCATATACAATTTGATGGCACCGGATGAGTGTGGAAAGTTGTATATTCCGTGTGGAGAAACTGCGCGAGCAAAAGAACATCTCTTTTTTTCAACATTTCATTTACTTTCACTGCCTGGTTTCCGGCGGCGCCTTGAAGTGGTAATGGCAGGTCCTCGAAGATGAAGTGGACAATCCCGACTTTGGCCATTTTGAACTCAAAATCGAACTGCTAAACCAATTGAGGACAGCTGAGTCCGACAATGAAATCATCCGTGAAATCATGGAATGAAAGCAGCAGCCCAGTGAGAATTTCGATGATTTCTATAGCGATATCCACAATATGACTTTTAGACTCCGCAAAAAGATTCCTGAAAAGAAGAGATAATCAGGGGTAACCTTAAATACGACATTGCGAACCTGACTTTCGCATCCAATAGGGATTCGCTGGCGAAACTAAAAGCGGAGTGTAAGGGAGCAGAGAAAGTGATAAGAGCGAACAGGAGTAAAGCTAGGGCTGTACATAAATGAGTTAGAAGTAGACCCAGTGGAAAAGATAGAATAGAAGAAGGTAGAAGCCTTTGACAGGAATCCACAACCCTCGTTACCAGTAAAAGCTGGTGATACTGCGTCCACGTCCACATCTGTTTGTTCAAATATGTCCAAGTCCACTGTGAAATCCTTTTGTCTTTCAACCTTCTTTTTAATATTGTGTTTCTCTTGCGGTATGTCGGTGGATCACTTAGTGAAAAACCCGGCAAAAGTGCAAAAAGAAACTAAATGTAAGTCCTCATTCCACAATATGGTGTGGTAGTGATGCGTACTTTTGTGTGTAAAAACAGAATGAGGGAAAGCTGGCAGAGATAACCGGGGGTTTCAGCCAGGAAACGGGCAATCCGGAAGTAAAGAAGTAAAGTTATTACAGAGGGAAAAGGAAACAGAACTTAAAGGAAAAAATTAGATTATGAATTGTGAAGTAATTAGAAAACGGGAAATAAAGAGTTTACATCAACGTAAGTTAGATTATGAGGAAGCACGTAGGAGAATATTTTTAGAAGAAGTAGTTAGTAAGAAGAAAAGTAGGAATATTAAGAAAATCAGAAAATTAGGGAAAGGCAGAACAATTTTAAAAGAATTCACAACAAAAAAATTTCAACAATAGTAACGCTTTAAGGAGATAATAGGTCCTTTCTGAGACAACAATTGGCGAAGTTTTAGCGTTGTCAGTTTCAGGTGCAGGAGCTAGCTGTCTGGGCAAGAACGCTAGTGTGCTACTAAGAGGTAAGGAGGATTTGATTCTGCCCATTAAAAGCCAGAATATTAGGACTGCTAACGGTGGAGAGACGGCAGTGCGAGGTGCAGTCAAGCTATTAGTATTGTGGGATGGTAATACAAGAGAGCTGGGGTTTTTAATAGTACCTGGGCTGCAGGAAGAGTTATATTTCGATTTCTGGCAGGCCTTTGAAATGAGCGTTGTGAGCAAGGGTATGAATGTGAGTGTGAATGATATTAGGGTAGCAGAGCTCGTTCCCGCCAATGGGGACCTGTCCTTTGACGCCGTGCAACACCTATTGACGCTAGACCAGACAAACGCGTTAGAATGGGTGAAATTAATGTACGTTGATCTTGGCAGGATGCTAAGCATGGGAGTGATTGAGGTGTCCAACAGTAGTTGGAGTTCGCCAGTTTCCTTGGTCTTAAAAGGCACAAAAAACCGACTTTGGATGCCCGCAAAGTCAATGAAAGGACGATTAAGGATGCGTGTCTACTCCCTCAGTAGGCTGCAGAATACCAGGTTTATCTCTGCCATTGATTTAAATGACGCATTTTGGCAGATTCTGTTAGAGAAAAAATCTAGAGAAAACATTGCTTTAATAGCACCTGGTAGACCATAATACCAGTTCACAGTTATGCCTAAAGAATGTGTCGTTTAATGGACAAGGTCATACCCGCTTCGTTACGTGAATGTGAATTTGTGTATCTTAACGACTTGTTAGTGTGTGCAGAAGATTTTTCGTCTCAAATGTGTTTGCTAGAAAAAGTCGCTCGGTGTTTGCGTGAAGCAAAACTAACTATCACTATAGACAAAAGCAAGTTATGTTACAGAGAGATACGATATCTGGGCTACGTGGTCGGTGGTGGATGTACTAGGAGGAATGCCAGCAAGGAGGCGGCGGTGAGGGACTTTCCTGAACCTACAACCGCAAAGCAGCTGCGACGGTTCCTGGGCATGTCAGGTTGGTACCGACGTTTTATTCAGGATTACGCTGCACGACTGCCTCTCAAAAGACAAGATAAAAAATGTCACCATGACTGACGAAGCCAAGACATCCTTTGAAAAACTCAAACACAGTTTGATTTCGGCACCCGTACGGACTCTAACAGACACTTTTATATCAAATGCGATGAATCGACAGACGGCGTGGGCAGGGTTTTGTTCCAATTAGACGACGACCAAAATGAACGACCAATTGTGTACGTTTCAGCTATGCTCAACAAAGCCCATCAGAATTACAGCATTACCGAGCTTGAATGCTACGCAGCGATTGTTAGTGTAAAGAGATTCAGGCCATACGTGGAAGGACTCCCATTCACCATGTAAGCCTAAAGTGGCTTATTTAACAAAGGGATTTATCTGACAGATGGGCAAGATGGAGCCTTAAACTTCAAAGCTTTGATTTCAATATAGAGCACCGAAAGGGGACTCAAAACGTTGTACCTGATACGCCGTGACTGAAAACAAAGACAGACTTCCTGACATTTACTTATCGGACGGCTACGTATACCGACGAACACAGTTTGACAATGGGAACGAGCTTCAAGCGGACCAAACCTGGAAGCTTTGGGTTCCGTCGGGGTTGCGACTGGGGCTGGTGGATTCATCTCACTGCTCGCCTTCCGCTGGTCATGGTGGCATCCCCAAAACCTTGCTTGGCTACGCGAAAAATATTACTGGCCGGGCATGGTAGCCGACGTGTGCGACATAAAGAAATGCGAAATTTCCAAAGCAAACAAGTGGCAAAACGTTTTTAAGAAACCGCTCATGGGTAAACAGCACACACCGAGCGACCATTAAAACGGCTGTTCATAGATTTTATGGGTCCATATCCCCGTACTGTAGATGGTAATGTGTACGTCTTTGTGTGCCTTGACCATTTTTCATTAAATATTTAGAAAAGAACGTTTTCCACGTATTCGGTGTACCCGAATACATACATTCCGACAATGGAAAGCAGTTTGTGTCCGAAATGTTTAGGGATTTCTTAGAGAAATACTGCACAAAACATGTTTAGACAGACTTTAACTCACCTCAAGGTAACACTGCGGAGAGGGTCAGCCGAACTGTCTTGCAAATAATAAGATCATTCATTACAGAAAACCACCGAAATTTGAATAGGCATGTCAGCGATGCAGCCTTCGCACTCCGCAGTGTGGTACATTCCGCAATAACCACTCCTCCGTTTAACGACACTTTCGGTGTGCCTATGGTACAGCATGCAGCATCGTACGAGCTATGCCGATAGTTAAGCGTCCTAAAAGACAGTGATTACGAGGTTGAGGCAACAAGCGACGGACTGCAACTTTTAAGAAATAAAATTATGAAAGAGCTGAAGTTGGCCCATGAAAGGAGCGAAAAGTCTACAACACTAGGAGCAAGGATATAAAGTTTCAAATCGGACAAGTAGTATATCGCCGAAACTTTAAACAAAGCTCGAAAATTGAAAATTAGAATGCCAAGTTAGCTCCGAAACAGATAAAATGTATAGTTTTGAATGTTATCGGAAATTCGATGTACGAGCTTGGAGATAGTAGCTGGAAAAAGATCGGCATGTACCACGCTAAAGACATTTGCGCAATGTAAGGTTATGTTATATGTAGTCCGGTGTGGCATGTCGCTATGTGCGTGTGCTAAATGTTGAAGGTATTAATGTATTTGACTCTTACTTATTTAGGACCTTCTCTTTAGACTTGACCATATTTTTGTGATTATTTCTTTATTTATACACTGCTATTTATTTATTATCATACTTGACCATATTTTAGTGGTTATTTCTGAATTAATACACTGTTATTTATTTAATTATTATCATACTTGACTATACTTTTGTATTCATTTTTATATTGATACAATGCTATACGTTTGATATATTTTACATCTGTGATAAAGTTGTAGGTATTATACTTTTAAAGGTAGAAGTAGGAGTATAGTTGTGATTTCGTCTATACAAGTACGTATCCAATCTCACTGACAGACATGGAGAAACCAATTCGACTTCAAATCGGTCGATACCCGGCTAGGATTCGTGGGTCGAAGCCACACGTTGGACGCAACAGGCACATCAAGGCTTCGTTCTCAATTGTTTTACGCACACGCTCCATGTTATTGGCACCATCGCCGGATGTTAGCCTATAACGACAGCCTTTAGGGAAACGGAAGTGTGAATGTGAGTATTTGTGAGCGTAAGCACGGTAGCCATAATGCCTCAAAAGTGCTGTCAACATCTTATAGGACGTTGAGCATCATGTAGTGCTATAACATGTGCCCAGCTAAACCAGAGTGTGTCTGCGTATACGTGTGACTGCGTGCTGCTTAGTAACAGGCCTTTGAGCCTTATTGCGGAAAATGTGAGTAATTTTACTCAGCCTAATCACCCATATAAAAGGCCCGAAAGACGGAAAACGGTTTGATCGATCCTTCTTAGCGTACAAACTTCTCACTTCATTCTTTACAAAGTCCCTTTCAGCTTTTCTGATAGTTTTTCGGCTCGCTTCCGTGTTTGTTTTTATTCTTATTCTTGCAAATTTTGGTGAAACGTTCGATGCTAGACATTATTTGTTAAACCAAATACTTGCTTTAGTTTCTAAAATCTTTTTTAACCGTCGTTGATATACTGTCAAAAGTCCAGTCGTCGTAGAGTTATAAGCCTGACAGGCATTAACTATAGTGTTTTCTTCTTTTTCTTTTCCGACAGGGTGAATTGTTGATATTTGCTGGAACGATTTTCCGTCATCCCTTGTCAAGTTTGGTTTAGAGACAACAAACAGAAACAACAGATATGGTCCGGAAAACATTACTCGAAAAACGAAGGACCATTCAAAAACAACCCAAATCACAAACACATTACGAACTACACTGCGACAAAATTATTTTAAGTTTAATAATAAAATATACCGACAAACAAACGAACTCGGAATGGGAAATCCAACCTCGGCCATCCTCATTGGGGTATTTATGCAGGAACTGGAGGGACAGTAAATGGAAGAACTGAAAACCGAGATAGGCGTAGTATTCTATGCAAGGTACGTGGATGACATTATCTGCGTGTTCACCAAGGACAATGAAGAGCAGATACTGGAATACCTAAACAAACAACATGGATATATTATGTTTACGATGGAAATGGAAAAGAAGGGAACAATAAATTACCTGGATCTGACGATAAAGATAGACAAAATTGCCAAAAAAAACTTGACTACGAAATTTACAGAAAACCGACAGCTACAGATACCATAATACATAACACATAAAATCATCCTCAAGAACACAAATACGCCGCTATAAGACAACTAACAAACAGACTTGAACGAATACATCTATCGCGAGAGGCATACGGAAAGGAACTAAACACAATATACAACATAGCAACAAACAACGGATATAAAAAGGAGCTCGTGGATAAATTCAGAAAAATGTATGCGGTTCAAAAAATAAGCGTCATAGAGCTACACGAAAAAACTTGGACAGCAAACTTGCAAATTTTTTCAGAAAGTATAATATCCACACGGCTTTCAAAACTGGAAACATCCTGCGAAGAATACTTAAAAGCAGCACGAATGAAGAAGACCCATTAAACAAACAGTGCGTGTATAAACTGACCTGTGAGTGTCAATATAGCTTTATAGGACAAACAGGACGTAAAGTAAGAACAAGATTCCGTGAACACATAAGGGACTACCACAAAAGGATACGAAAACCCTCGGCAATACCAGAATATAATTTTGCAAACCATTTGGTAAACGCAAAATGTTCACCTGCAAACATAAAGAAACCCGTTAAGGTACTGCACGTATAACAAAAAGGACGGCGCCTAAATGCTCTTGAAAACATGGAAATATATAAACAAAAAACCTTTGATGGGAGGATAATAAACGAACAAGTAAACAGCAACTCTGATGCGATATTTGCACCATTAAGGCTTGTTTACAAAAAACAAAACAAAGCCATAGGTAAAATGACAGATACCAACATACAAAACAAACCTGCAATACCTAAACGGGCTAAAGTTACTGACTATCTACCTGTTCTTACCACAAAGGCAGACTCGAGATAAAATATACCCTTTTGGACTCTAACCGCGCTAGACTTTAGGTACCTATACTCAGGACACTTAACATTTGTTAACATTTACGATTATGCACCAATACCTGGTTGGCCGAAAAAACGAAATAAATACGGAACAAAAGACATAAACTGAACAGAACGGAAATTGACACTGAAGATGGCACAACGCCGAAACCGGTTTTTCTCTAAACCAAACTTGGCAAGGGATGACAGAAAATCGTTCCAACAAATTTTACATCTATTAGTGCATGTACTGGATACATATTCGACAGTTCCCTAAGTCGCAAGTAAGGTATACATTTTTGAAATATGTGTTATATTTTTTAAATGAAACGGCTGTAATAAGAAAGATAAATCAATTATCTTTTAGTCCTATATATTTTTTTTAAACTTAGTTAATTTTTTTTTGTTGAAATATGTGATTTGCCTTTTTGAGAAATGGCCACTCAAGCTTTCCAGAGTCCTATTTTAACAACCAGATATTAACATTATTCGTTTCCATTGCGCCCAATACACCTTTACAATTGGACTTTCCGCTGCCATTTGCTCTTTAGTTGGCCATGTACCAATGTATAACCCATGGATTAGAACTTTCAAATGCCGCTCTTTCTGCTGGCGCTTCCTCAATTGGTTTCCTTCCCATTTATCCGCAGGTTTCGCTTCCAATCTGCGATAGCCAAAAGCCCGCTGAGAACTACCTTCCAAGACTACTCGTTTGCTGCTGAATAGGCCATCATGCCCAAAGCGAAGTGGTACTTTCACGTTGCTATTCGTCATCTGTTTGCCCAAGTAGATGTTCATTCCTTGACTCATTAGAAAGTCTATACCCAGTATTGCTTCGTCGAAAATCTCCGCCACTAAAAAAATTGTGTACTACTACCACATGCCCAATCGCAACTTTGTCGATTACTTCTCCCATAACTCGCGTGGCCCCTCCAGTTACTGGCCTTAACTTTGCTCCAGATGATGGAATGTGATGCTCCCGTATCCACACTTAGTACTCGCTTATGACCGTCCACATACACGACAACAGTGAGGTTGTTCGCTGTCCTGCTAATTCGCGGCGTATCGATTCTGGGGCATTCAATTGCAGGAGCCAGCCTACGCCCTTTACGGCTGGCTCGTTTTAGTTTAACGACTGGTTTAACAACCTGCTGAATTATTACGTCGGTCATTTCCCAGTACCAACCTTATTTCCCGTTGAATCAGAAATGATATTTCCTGCGATTGCCTTGAGTGTTTTAAGCATTTCCTTTATTACACTTCTACTCGGTGTACTTTATAGGCTGCACCACTTAAGAGCGCTGCTGTTTCCTGGGTCTGGGAAAATATAGTCAGTTTCTTATATGTGTCTCGTATCCCATTTACCTGTACTCTGTACATGTACATGTACGACATTTCACATATTTGTAAAAAAAGTATACATTTTTTTAATATGTACGATAATTTCACACAGAAAGAATAATCAATTATTTTTAAGTCCATTCTATTTTTTTAAAATTTGATAAATAATTTTTATGAAATTTTAAAACTTTTTAAAATTGTCTTTTTACATGTGCCCAGTACATATTTCACAAAGTTGTAAGAAAAGTGTAAATTTTGCAAACATGTTCAATAATTGCAAATTTAAATGAATATTATTAGAAAGAATAATCAATTATCTTTCTGTTCTTGTTATTTTCTTTTAAAAAAGTAAATTTTGGCAGAAAAATTCTTAACTTTTTATTTATAACTTTTCTTTTATTTTATATTTTTAACAAAATACCGGATCGGTATTGACTTCTGCAAGTTGAAGGATGACGTTACTTGGGCCACCAACGCTCATCTTATATGTATAGATAAATATAAGTTATATAAGTAATAAATAAATTGTAAAAATTGTAAAATAAAATACTTAAATTGAAAAAAAAATATGTTTGTATATATAAAAAAATAGCCTATACGTATCCGTTAGGTAACGGTTAGCGCTAACCAGTAGGTAACAAATAGAAGTGGTTAGAGGTAACAAATGAATAACAAATAGGGCAGGTTATGTTAGGTTAGGTTAGAGTGGCTGACACCGCACAAGAGCCCGGTGACACACTTAGGCTGTAAGGAGCCCAATGTGATACCACTGGCGTAAGCCATGCAATGCCTCGTTGTAAAGAGGTGCACGTTATAAGGCTACGAGCTGCTTCCATTATTGCATTTAGTTCGGCCTGGAAAACACTACAGTGGTCCGGTAAACGAAGACTTAGGTTTAGATCAAGTTCACTAGAGTAAATCCTTCTGCCTACTCTTTCGTTTAATTTGGAACCATCTGTGTATACAGCCGTCGATCTTGGATCCAGGTCCACGATACCTATTCATTCGCTCCTCTCCGGGATTATTGTGGAGAATCTATTTCCAGAGAAAGAACGGGGTAAAATGTAATCCAACCTCCTCGGGTTGTCGGGCAGAGTTGCGTGCCCGTAGTTGGGATTGAGATTTCTCCACGCAAGGATCGCATTTAGCCAGAAATTTTCTGTAGAGATCCACCGGTGGGAGATTTAACATTATCTCCAGAGATTTTGTGGGTGTAGAGGGCAGTGCTCCCGTGGTGAGCATTGCGGTTGCCCTCTGGACCCGTTCTAGCTTGGCTCTGGTAAGAGTCTTGCTCAATGCCGGCCACCATACGACGATCCCGTAGAAGAGAATGGGTCTTATCACAGCTGTGTATATCCAGTGTAAAATATGTGGTTTTATTCCCCTTTTCTTTCCGACGCCCGTCTTACAGGCATATAGTGCAACAATAGCTTTCTTGGAGCGGTCTTCAATGTTCCGCCTCCAGTCGAGTTTTTTATCTAGTATAATTCCGAGATATTAGACCTCGGTTGAGAGACTAAGTACCACTCCATTTACAGATGGTAGTTTGAAATCGGGAATTTGGTATATCCTTGTAAAGAGCACTGCTTCGGTCTTGGTACGGTTGAAGTTAAGTCCACATACCTCAGACCAGCGAGCAACGATATTTAGAGCGTTTTGCATTAAGTCGCTAATGACTTGAAGATGTTTGCCTGTTGCTGTAATTGCCAAGTCGTCAGCCGGTGCTCTTGAGGTTTAAGAGTAAGTCGTTTACAGTAAGGTTCCAGAGCCACATGTTTGGATTTAGAGCTGTCCCCTATTGTTGAGAATATCGATCTTTTCCTGAGTATGAGCCCCACAAAGTCCACCAGTCCCTGCTGTACCCCCACCGTACGGAGTGATTTGATAACAGCTTCGGGATAGACATTGTTGAAAGCTCCCTCTATATCTAAAAAGATCCCCAGCGTGAACTCATTTATGGTTAATCCTTTCTCGATCGTTGAGACGATGTCTTGGAGAGCGTTCTCCACGGATTTGCCATTTGAGTATGCATGCTGGTTCGAGGAGAGTTTGTCTTTCCTTATATCTCTCCGAAAATGCCCGTATATGAGCCTCTCAAGAGTTTTGATAAGGAAAGAGGTGAGGCTTATGGGCCTGAAATCCTTGGGTTTCCTTCGGTAGAAAAATGACTTTCACCTTCATCCACTCAGGCACGCTGTAAAAATCTGTGTAAGCAGATGCCAATGATTATTCACAATAGCACCACTTTCTCACTTTCCAACACTTTCAATGAGGTCGGCTATTTTTTAAGCGAGTTTATTTCAAACCGCTTATTTCAACTAACTCGCTTATATTTGTTGTTACGCTATACGATAAGCTACCGAGTATTCTTTTGCAAGTCGCTTACAAAAGATGAGGCCTAATATTATCAATAACAAAGCCAACTTTAACCGAAAAGGTCGGTATTCTCCTGTCAGATTCTTATCTTTATTTCCTCGTCAGTCTTTGAATTGAAATAACTTCAATCGCTGAAATTAACCCCTTTTTAATATCAGCTTCTGAATATTGAATAGGAATATCTTTATAGCCCCATAGAGTAAAATGGACAATAACCGTGCACCGTAGAAGGAGTTGTGTTATAACAATATGAAAAGTAACCATTCATACCAATCGGTTTTGACTACTGATATATTTGATCGTACATATTTAATAAAAGTTATGTGCATCTGCTCCACAGATACCTACGTCTCGTGATGATAAATATGCGTATGTTTCTGTGATGACCTCCTCATTTGAGCCAAACCTCTTACCACTCAGCCATTTTTTCAGGTTTGAGATTAAGAAATAGTCGCATAATAAATCTCGAGAATATTCTGGATGGAGTCGCAGCTCGTTGCCCAATAGATTGATTTTTGCCATGGCGTGGATAGCTTTTCAATATCCAAATATTCGAGTAAAATGCGATGTACCCATTCAGTTGCGTCGCCATAGTATTTAACAAGCCTGGTCTTGGTTTTTGTTATACTTTTGCTCCAAAAATATTGCTTAATCAGCACACGAAATTCACGAAAACTACCGCGTAAGAAGTTCTAACCATAAAACCGTTCAAACAAATGAAAATACCCTTAATTGCAAGATCGTATTTCTCGAAACGTCGGAAATTACTTTTGTTTTTGTTTTCAGTTTGGGAAAAGGTTTGGCAGATTTATAAACCCTAGATTTACTCGTCGTTTATCGTTTTCGGTTATTCGTCGAATGACCGTTTCCGCACAGGTAATTGTTCACAGTTTTTACTCCTGCTGGCTTATTTCGCTATAGTATGACTATCTTTTGTCCTTTTACACATCAAATTTTGCCTGCTCGCCATTGTTCAGCGTATTCACTTGTCCAATACCTTAGCGGCACCCCGGGTCGCCATGAATGCAGGCAAGTCATTACAAACGCAGAAAGACCCCAATGAGCTGTCTTGCGCCTGAATATATACTCCCATGTAAGCTATGTCATAAACATTTAATTAGAAAGCCTATTGCATGGTATGGATATTTGACTTTATTCCAGGATTTAAAAATATGTTTTGTAGAAAGGAAGCCTTCACGTATTGACAAACTTGTCTTTTTTATTTAGAGCCTCTTTTTAGGTCGAAGACAGCTATAGAGCTGTAGCTATAGTGCTTGTTCGGCCGCTGAACGGATTTAGATCTCGACACGCAATCGACTTCAACATCCGTGCGTCGCACAATGGTCCCTTTGGTGGAAAAAATAAAATTTTCTACCACTGAATTTATGAAATCTAATTGGCTAAATGAGCCGCTTGGCACCGCGGTTGCTCGCTGACACAAAAACACTATTACACTTATACATTTCACACTTTAATGTATCAGACCCACACACAAATATGCATGTAAACATATGACAACAATTTTGCGAAACATAAAAGCGAACGGACGTGTCCCGCCGATCATAATCTTTAATTTTAATAACGCTTGTGAATTTAAACCTAAATTTCATTTCCTTTTATTTTAAATAAAAAGTAGTGAAAAAAGTGGTGAGTGGTTCCAGCAAATAAGTGCAGTGAGTAGCGCAGAGTTGTAAATGGTCCTTCTGCGCCAAAAAGAAAGGCACCTTAAAAAATATTAAATTAAACAAAACAAAAGGCTAAATTTGTATAAGCCAAAAGGTGCAAGCAGTGAAAAAAAACGGTGCTTAATACAATATTAGTAGACCAAACAAAAACAACATTCAATTAATACAAACAACACATAAATATTCTTTCGGGCGCGAAAAAACATATCAAAACCAACGTACAACTAATACAAAAATCATAAAACTTAATTCCGGCGCGAAAAAGAAGAATAAAACAACACAGTAACTAAAAGATAAGGAGATACAATATCAGGAGCGCAGGAAAGAATTGAGGAAGACAAATTCAACGAGGGAAAAAGAAGGAAAATAAAAAGCAACTCCTACGTGTATAAACATACATACATACATTGGCCAAATAAATCCGCCCCCAAAAATCCCTTGAAGCTATCAAAGTGAGTTGTATCTATCCACTTTACATACATACATATATAATTACTAAAAATTTAAAAGCGAACTATTTGTAAATTTCGAAAATTTACCCCCAATAAGGCGTTGGCTAGTCTCCAGCTATAAGTAGCCAAGTACAAAAAAATTAATACAGTCCACTAACCCCCCTTAAACCCCACATATCTTAATATAAAAAAATTTACATTTTAATGCCCCAACTAAAATACAGTTCGCTTAAAAAACTAAAGCTTCATAGAACTAATATAAAATAATATTAACCCAGCTCATGTGCTTATACTTAATTCGTGTATCACACACAGTATCAAGCCCCCCCCTCAAGTAAAAACTTGCAAATATTTCCGCAATACCCCTTCTGTTTGTATAACAAACATAAGCAGGATTGCATATACAAATAAGCACAAAGCATAATATTAATAACATACCAAAATTAAGCAGCAAGACAATATTAACAAAAGTATTTAAAAAACGCTTAGTCACAACAAAGTATCTCAATCTTCTGTGCGCCCAATATAAAACATATCTACATATATTAATATACATACACCCAAACATCAAATATTAAAAACTAAAAAAAAAATATACTCAGAACTAAAAAAAAAATACTAAAGCTTATTAGCATTATTGCTCCCGTTGTTTGCACCCACTAGCATATAACATATGTACATATAAACATACACAGTAAAAGATATAAGCATTGAATAATTGCATACTAAAATTCCTTACCCCCCATCATAGCTCGCGAAGAACTAGATACATTTAATTTCTTACAATAGCCCCACAAACAAACATACGTATATTAACTACGGTCATCCACAAACTCACTGCTTAACTACCTATGCGAATAAGTACTTTGGCCCCAACTGCACTAACAATCAAACAAACACACATTCGTGTATACTCCTTGCTAGCAAATTCTCTGCATTACTGCATTCTCGCTACCTTCGTTAGCGCTAACATATAAGCATGTGTACATACATACGCACGTATATGTATATACATATATTGAAATTATTTATTCGTAATTAGTTATACCCTCCACCACATACACGTATGTATATATATAAAATTCAAATCTATAAATTGCGGAAAAATAAAAAGTGATAGAACTTAAAACTATTTGATATAAAATAAAACTAATAGAAACTATAGTTGCGAGAAAAATAAAAGCAACGAAGAAAAGTAGTATATTAACGCAACTATTAGAAATAAAATCAAAGCGGTTTCCAATTATATACATATACATACATAAATATATACAAAGCGGTTAAAATATATACATAAAGCGCGGCGGTACTAAATCACCTCAAATACTTTGGTATACAAAGAAAAAAAATCAGCTATACAAAAAATTAATAATTTGTATTTTAATTTTGCTGCTTAATGCCACTTGATAAATTCCCGCTAAAAGAAACAAAAACACCTAAATTTTTAGAACTACCGACAATGGCCGATGACGATAAACATCAAAGCACACCTGCAGAAGCTACACGCTCAAAACAGGGTGCAAAGCAAAAAAAGATAAAAGATTTTTCCGCCACAAAATTTATTTCAGAGAGTGACAGTTTAATAAGGTACTGCACTCGCTTTTCCTCAACCCCAACCCAAGACAATTCAGAATCCGTTCTCGAAATAAAAAACAAAAGTCTTGACAACTTTTGGACACCACTCCAGTCTGCATATGACGCAATTATTGAAACAGATGATTCAGATATGCCAGAAAATTTTCAATCTTCGGCTTATGCAAAATATGAAAACTGCTTAGACCAATATGAAGAAACAAAGACTATGATCTCCGATCAATTAAAGTTACTAAAGCCTATTGCACCTACTCCACCCCCGCGAGGAGAGCTGCCCCCAACCCTAATACGAGAAGAAAATTTAGGCATATATCTCAAAGTGCCAGCGTGTGATACAGAAGTATTTCATGGAGGTTATGAACAATGACCGTCCTTCCGGGACATGTTTACAGCTGTGTACATAAACCATCCAAAATGTTCTCAAGCGCAAAAACTGTATCATCTCAGATATAAAACGAAAGGTCAAGCAGGCGCTATAGTAAAACAGTTCGCCCTCAATGATGATAATTTCAATCTGGCTTGGGAAGCATTAAAATCTCGGTATTAAAATGAACGAGTATTGGTTGAAAACCAAGTAACGATTCTTATGAACTTGCCAAAAATACAAAAAGAAACAGCTGAAGAATTTTTAAAATTACAATCCACTGTAACAAATTGTTTGTCAGTTCTCTCGACACAAAATATTCCCACTGATAGCTGGGACCCCATTCTGGTAAATATATGCGCTGCCACTTTACCAGAAAAATCGTAACATTTATGGGAGCAATCGCTCTCATCCCGAAAAAGATGTCCGACGTGGCAACAATTGAAAGACTTCCTCACTATCCAATTCGAAATCGCAGAAAGGGTAGATAAAAAATTATCTAAGCCAAAAAATTTACAACAAGACTTCAATAGAATCTTCCCTAAACCCCAAGCCAGTAACAATAATTTTAAAAACAGGAGTTTCAATGGAACTCAATCGTTCATTTCAGAACAAAACAAATATGCGTCATGCGAATTGTGTAAAGGAGGTCACACTTTAAAATCTTGCGAGAGGTTTAAAAAACTTTCAACACATGAAAGAAATAACTTTGCCAAATCAAACAGGCTTTGTACTAATTGCTTATCACATTCTCACACATTAAAGGATTGTGAGAGCAAATTCAATTGCGTTTATTGTCATAAAAGACACCGCTCTATGCTTCACTTTAACAGCATCCCCCATAGCAATAGTACAAATGTAAAGAGAACCACGGGTCTTCTTGCCGCAACAAGACCCGAAAACCCCGAAATCCAAAATCCCGTAAATTCTCACGAGGAACCATGCTGCTCAAACGCAGCTAGAATACAAACACTTCATTCTGAGAATGCAAGCAAAATATTACTACCCACTGCCGTAATCTCCCTCGAACATAGGGGAGAAATATTTAAGCTAAGGGCCTTAATAGATCAAGGATCCCAACGATCGTTTATTTCATCTAAGGCCCAAAACAGATTGAAACTGCCGATTAAACAAGCCAATTTTGAAATTTCGGGAATGGGCGGAAGAGTAGTCCAAAACTCAAGTAAAATCTGCTCCATTACCCTTATTTCCCCCAAAGCGGACAAAAGAATACAAGCTCAAGCTATAGTTCTGCTGCAACCCACAAATATGCTCCCAAGCTATCACATAAATAGCAAACTTTGGCAAAAGTTTTCACATCTGAAGTTAGCTGACCCAAATTGCCACACCCCCGCGTAATTCGATATTTTATTAGGCAGCGACCTAATCCCCCAAGATCCTAGAAGGTGTTGAGAAAATTACCAACACCTTATTAGCTCAAAACACCATTTTCGGATGGATTCTAAGTGGCCAAGTAGCAGAAAGAGTCTCCACTTTCACAGGAAGAGGACTCAAACGAATATCTAAATTCGCAATTGAGAATATTTTTGGAGTTAGGAAATCTCCCCCCAACCCCAATTCAGTACCACAAAATAAGTATTGTAAAGATTTGTATAAAACCACAAATAAGAAATCTAATAACGGTGGGTACGTCGTTCGACTACCCCGCAACCCTCAACTCAATTGCGCCTCTTTTCTAGCCGTTCGGACAATACATGAATTGGAAAAAGATAAAAAATCAAAGTTACCTTTAACAACCCCAGTGTTAAAAACACGAACACATGCTATACAAACCTTCACCTCAGAGGGGCTCCCGTACAAAAGACTACAAATAACAACCCCGCAATATTAAAAAATATTGATAAAGAAAATTTGTTAGACACAAATCGCTCAAAATTCAAAAAAAAAAAAGTACCCCGAAAACGTTGGGAGTTCAGGTAAATGCAATTCCTTATGGCGGTTGCAAAACTTTTCGGCCCGCAGGATGGCTTGCGCCAATTATGAAATAAGCCAAAATCCCAATACCACTCCGATTGGTGGAATAGTCCCAATTTCCAAACAATCGGCAACAATTACGGAGATACAAATTCTTCAAAAAGGAAATTATTCCCCTGCAAACGATTTCGAATCCCACGGCTTTTGCGACACTTCTAAAAAGGAGTATTGTGCAGTTGTATAACGCGCACTCAACACAAAAACCAACATAAATTCACGATCGAGGAATTTACAACATTATTCGCTCGAATCGAAGACGTTGTAAACTCACGGCCCCTCTCCACACTCTCGCAAGATTCCTTTCGATTTCACAGCCCTCACTCCTGGGCATTTCCTCAGAGGCGCCCTACTTCTGGCCATCCCCGAGCCAGAAATGCAGTCTGTGTCACTAATAAATAGATGGAAACGAATTAAAATTATCCATCATGAATTCAGTCGTCGATGGAAGGAAGAATATCTTAAAGACCTCCTTAAAAGATATCCGTGGAAAAATGCTCAAGAAGCCCCAAAAATTGGAGAATGCGTCCTAATTCATGACGTATGCCTCCCCCTACTGAATGGCGACTCGGTCGCATAGAAAATGTATATCTCGGCTCTGACGGTCATATTAGAGTAGTTGACCTACGTACCCAAAACGGCAAACTTACTCGACCGCTCGTTAAACTCTGTTTCCTACCTAACGCTAGTAATATCGATCCCGCACATTCCGATAATTCACCGTATTAAACCGCTAAAATTAAATATAAACCACAGCATACCAATTAAACGGTTGGCCAGAAGGAAACAAGGAACTCCGCTCTTTAATACCCACTTTCAAAAACTGCATGTGCTTTTTTGCACTAACGTTCTCTCTTCTCCCATAGAGTAACATGGACACTGAAATGCAAGTAGTTGCCCCCACCGCAGCGATCCGTTCGGTAATCACTGTGCCACGCAATGCTGCAACTCCGGCACGCACCGCCCATAGCAGAGAAGCGCCTACAGCATCGCAACAGCAACAACAACGGCGAGATTGCCCGGCATCCGATGTCCCCTCTGCCGACGCCCTCATCCGCTACACCTGTGTGCTATTTTTAGAGGCATGCAGCCCTCACAGCGACAGCAGGTAGCACAAGCACATGGGTTTTGCTTAAACTGCTTGGCGCGGTCGCATGCCACTAGAGCGTGCACCTCCGAAGTGACCTGTCGATTGTGTGACAGGCCGCACCACACGCTGCTACAACGCACAAGTCGACGTGTGGCACCGCTACAACAACAACAACAACAACAACGTGTGGCACCAGAGCGCACGACTCCGCGCAAGAATGTGCGGCAAAGACCGCAACCACCTACCACTTCACGACACCGATGGCAACAAATCACGCACCACCACCGCAACAGGCGCCAACCAACGCCAAGCGTTCGCAACACCTGGCATCGCAATCACCGCCCAGCCGGGCTCAGTAGCGTCGTAGCGACGCTCCAACAGTTACAACGCTTGCTAGGCTGCAACTTCGCCTAGGGGGGCGGGATCGCTAAATGAGCCGCTTGGCAAACGCGGTTGCTCACTGACACAAAAACAATATTACACTTATACATTCCACACTTTAATGCATCAGACCCACACACAAATATACATGTAAACATATGACAACAATTTTGCGAAACATAAAAGCGAACGGACTTGTCCCCCCGATCATAATCTTTAATTTTAATAAAGTTTGTGAATTTAAACCTAAATTTCATTTCCTTTTGTTTTAAATAAAAAGTAGTGTAAAAAGTGTTGAGTGGTTTCAGCAAATAAGTGCCGTGAGTAGCGCAGACAAAATAGACAAGAAAGACCAGTTTGTTGGTTTGGGCGCTAGAACCGTTTGTTGGTTTGGGCCGAGACCAAAATGCTTCTCTTCTTTGTTAGGTTACGCCAGTTATTCACACTAAGTGAAGGCAGGTTGAAGGATTTTTTCGCCGGATCATCATCATCCATGCCAACGACATCAAGCCATCAGTTGGTTCAAGAAATATATATAATAATAATAATTTTGGCGCTTGCACTATATAGCTCAGTGTTTGGCCGAGCTTTTCCTACCATTTGTGGTGTGCGTCTTTATATTATACCACAACTGGAGGGACTTACAGTTTTGTGCCGACTCCGAACGGCAGATGTATTTAATGAGAAGCTTTTTCATTGCAGAAATACCCTCGGAGGTTTGCCATTGCTTGCCGAGGGGTGACCGCTATTAGAAAAAACTTTTTCTATGATTAAGATTTTTCTTGCCTTGACTGAGATTCGAACTTCGAACTCACCGGCACATCGAGTTAAAGCACGCACCGCTACCAACTCGACCACAGCGGCCAAGAAATACGGCCCCATTAAAACGACATTAAAAAATATAGCGTTTGCACTTATTTTTGGGGAAAACATAAGTTGGCTTGTCTTGCTCGGTCATCTTATTACAATTTAATAAAAGATTCGAGATTGTTCTTTCGATTTCCGTGAAACGGTCCATCACCGATCGCTGTAACTTTTGTAGCAAAACTCACGAAAATTTTAATATAATTGTGACATTCTTAATGCTGTAAATCCCGTATTTGCCTTAATGTAATCTTTACTAAGTCTACCAAGTTTTTAGTTACTTCATATCGTTGTCAAGGTGTACGTTGCAGCCTATAAACGAAATTAAGGACATAGGTGTTATTTTTGATAACAGACTTTCCTTAATAGGTACATTGATTATATAATTTCTAAATCATATGCCATGCTTGGCTTCGTTAGGAGAAATAGTTCAGAGTTTTAAAATCCGTGTACATTAAAATTGCTTTACATCTCGTTTGTGCGCTCTTATTTGGAGTATGCTGCATTTATCTGGCGTCCGTATCATCAGTTCGAGATTGATAGAAGTGAACGTGTTGAAAACGTTTTCTTAAATATGCACTGCATTATCTTTGTTTCACAGATACGATTCCTTCCTGTACTGCTCGCGCACTGCTCATAGGTCTTAAGTCACTTGAGAAGAGAAGATCGGTACTTTCCCTAACTTCAGCAGCGGGTATTATTCAAGGAACCGTTGACTGTTCTTACCTCTGAAAACGTGTATATTTTAATATTCCGTAAAAAACCTTTCGATTTTTATATACATTTAATAGCAGGAATGCTAAACCGAATCATGCACACATTGCTCCCCTTGCTTGTGGTATAAACGAATTAAGTTTAATATCTAATTCTATCGAGCTCTATTTTTTGCTACTAGGGTCATCTTTTGTCAACATTTTAAACTCTTTTTATATGTTGTTACTCTTAAATTAAATTAATAACTGTTATCGAATCTAAAAAAAAGTCGTCATCTTTTGTAAGCGACTCGCTTATAATCAACTCTCTTATATTTTGAATACACTTTACAACACTAGTCTGTCAAAATAAATGGTCATTTGTAAATATGCTAGCAAAACAAAACAAAATGTGTAATTTTTATAGGAGGCGATTTTACTTACGTCTGCTCTATCTTGTTTTTGTTACTTATTTTGATGTTAAGCGAAAGTTTTCCAATTTCCCTTGGTACTTGCCAATGATTATTCACAATAGCACCACTTTCTCACTTTCCAACACTTTCAATGGGGTCGGCTATTATTTAAGCGAGTTTATTTCAAACCGCTTATTTCAACTAACTCGCTTATATTTATTGTTACGCTATATGATAAGCTACCTAGTGTTCTTTTGCAAGTCTCTTACAAAAGATGAGGCCTAATATTATCAATAACAAAGCCAACTTTAACCGAAAAGGTCGGTATTCTCCTGTTAGATTCTTATCTTTATTTCCTCGTCAGTCTTTGAATTGAAATAACTTTAATCGCTGAAATTAACCCCTTTTTAATATCCGCTTCAGAATATTGAATAGGAATATCTTTATAACCCCATAGAGTAAAATGGACAATAACCGTGCACCGTAGAAGGAATTGTGTTATAACAATATAAAAAGTAACCATTCATACCAATCGGTTTTGACAACTGATATATTTGATCGCACATATTTAATAAAAGTTCTGTGCATCTGCTCCACAGATACCTACGACTCGTGATGATAAGGTTTCGAAGTTTATTCTCAACACTCCAAATATGCGTATGTTTCTGTGATGACCTCTTCATGTGAGCCAAACTTCTTACCACCCAGCCATTTCTTCGGGTTTGGGAATAAGAAATAGTCGCATAGGCCTAAATCTCGAGAATATTCTGGATGGAGTCGCAGCTCGTAGCCCAATAGAATGATTTTTGCCATGGTAACAACACACGTGTGCTCTCACGCTTATGGTCGAGTGTGAGCAATCGCGGCACCCTTCGCGTGGATAGCTTTTTAATATCCAAATATTCGAGTAAAATGCGATGTACCCATTCAGTTGAATGCCTACAGCCACTGCCTGCCACCTCTCGCACTTTCATTCTTCGGTCATCCAATATTAATGTATGGATTTTACCAATGATTTTTGGTGTAAGAACTTCTTCTGGGCGACCTGAACGTTCGGCGTCACTTGTGCTGATACGACCACAACAGAACTCAGTAAACAACTTCTTAACCATTGAAATTGATGGTGCAGCGTCGCCATAGTATTTAACAAGCCTGGTCTTGGCTTTGGTTATACTTTTACGCCAAAAATATTGCTTAATCAGCACACGAAATTCACGAAAACTACCGAGTAAGAAGTTCCAACCATAAAACCGTTCAAACAAATGAAAATACCCTTATTTGCAAGATCGTATTTCTCGAAACGTCGGAAATTGCTTTTGTTTTTGTTTTCAGTTTGGGAAAAGGTTTGGCAGATTTATAAACCGCTAAATTTACTCGTCGTTTATCGTTTTCGGTTGTTCGAATGACCGTTTCCGCACACGTAATTGTTCCCAGTTGTTACTCCTGCTGGCTTATTTCGCTATAGTATGACTATCTTTTGTCCTTTTACTCATCTAATTTTGCCTGCTCGCCATTGTTCAGCGTATTCGCTTGTGCAATACCTTAGCACATGGATGTATAATAAGCGGCACCCCGGGTCGCTATGAATGCAGGCTAGTCATTACAAACGCAGAAAGACCCCAATGAGCTGCCTTGCGCCTGAATATACACTCCCAAGTAAGCTATGTCATAAACATTTAATTAGAAAGCCTATTGCTTAATATTTTATTATTGTAAAATTGCGAATATGCAAAAGATTTATTTTATCGTTATTAAAATTTTCAATTGTAAACTTAATATTTTTTATAATATAATATAATTTTGGCGCATTCACTATATAGCTCAGTGTTTGGCCGAGCTTCTCCTACCATGTGTGGTGTGCGTCTTTACATTATACCACATATGGAGGGACCTACAGTTTTGTGCCGACTCCGAACGGCAGATGTATTTAATGAGAAGCTTTTTCATGGCAGAAATACCCTCGGAAGTTTGCCATTGCCTGCCGAGGGGTGACCGTTATTAGAAAAAACGTTTTCTATTATAAAGATTTTGCTTGCCCTGACTGAGATTCGAACCTCGAATTCACCGGCATATCAAGTTATAGCACACACCGCTACCAGGGCAAAAGCAATCTATTTTATCATTTTTGGACTTTCAGGACAGTCTTGAAACGCAATTAACTTCAACCTCATTCTCTTTTAAACATTATATTTATGCGAAGCCTGGTATTGAGTTGTACTTGTAACGAACAGTAAAGGCCAAGAAAGAAATGATGCAGTGTCTAGATTTGAGCCAAAAATACATACCAGGCGATCTGGCATTCAATTGTTTAGTTAAATATATATGGATCTAATGAGCTAAATAAGCGCTGAAAGCCACAAACGCATGGTATGGATATTTGACTTTAATCCAGGATTTAAAAATATGTTTTGTAGAAAGGAAGCCTTCACGCATTGACAAACTTGTCTTTTTTATTTAGAGCCTCTTTTTAGGTCGAAGACAGCTATAGAGCTGTTGCTATAGAGCTTGTTCTGCCGCTGAGCGGATTTAGATTTCGACACGCAATCGACTTCAACATCCGTGCGTCGCACAATGGTCCCTTTGGTGGAAAAAATAAAATTTTATACCACTGAATTTAAGAAATCTAATGATGCACTTTTGAAGAGTAAGGGCTGACAAGATAGACCATACTTTTTTTTTATGGCGCTAGAACCGTTTGTTGGTTTGGGCCGAGACCAAAATGCTTCTCTTCTTTGTTACGTTACGCCAGCTATTCACACTTAGTGAAGGCAGGTTGAAGGCTTTTTTTCGCCGGATCAGCATCATCCATGCGAACGACATGCTCAAGCCATCAGTTGGTTCAAGAAATACGGGCCCATTAAAACGACATTAAAAAATATAACGTTTGCACTTATTTTTGGGGAAAACATAAGTTGGCTTGTCCTGCTCGGTCATCTTATTACAATTTAATAAAAGATTCGAGATTGTTCTTTCGATTTCCGTGAAACGGTCCATCACCAATCGCTGTAACTTTTGTAGCAAAACTCACGAAAATTTTAATATAATTGTTCATGGAGAGGGGAAGGGCACATAATGAATTCGAAGATTGCAGAATTTTAACCCTTGTTTTTAATTACTGAAATATCAGATTTCTTGTTTTTAAAAATAAATGCGGGTATATGAGAGTTAGGCGTTGTCGTTGCCTAATTATATCCATTTTTAATACCATCGGTACTTTTCGTAAGAGTTTCTTATGTTCCCAGTCTCGTTAAGGTATTTTTTTATAACGGAGGGAATAAACGATTTCAAAAAATTTTTTTATTTCTTTCAACTACAATAAAAAATTTCGTTATCCTAGGGGCGAACACCTTTTCTATTTTCTGTCAAAAAATTTATCAAACCATATAACTGGGCCCCATTTGTATGCGGCACGCGTTTCATTTGGGCTTGTATGGAGGTTGGACTTGGGTTTATTTATTATTATTATTATTTTAAATACCTTTCTTTAAGAACCTGAGTGTTAAAGGGTATGTTTTATATAAAATGCAGTGACAAAATATTAAGCAGATAACTACGCCGCAAAATGAAAAAGTTTGGGTATCCCTTTGTTAGTACACATTCACATTTTCGCCATGGCGCTCCTAACGAAACATTGTCCAGATTTTAATGATAACATGATTCGTCCTAAGTAAGTAAATCGTGAAGCAACAGCTGTAATTCTCTTGGCAATCTTATATTTCACAGCCATTTCTCTCATTCATAAAATATTTTTTTTATTTATCCTTATTTTCTGTATCGGCTGATGAAATATGGCGGGGCGTTACTTCAGTTAGTAATGCCGGTAAGAAAAGAGGCAGAGGAAAAGGCTCTGTTAAAAAAGTAGCAAAAGATCTGAATAGAGGTCAGATAATAGGTATGGGAAGTAAAAGCTTTCTATGGCCTGGCCTACATTCTCCTATCGTTCGAGGAAAATCTTTAATGCAACAGGAAAGCTTGCCACAGTGCAACCAAATAGATAACATAAGCAAAATACGGAACTTAATAAATGATTCTCGAGTTATGAAATTAGATTCAATCGATCGTGGCTGGTCCGGCGCCAAAATGCCTGGCCGCAGCATTGGACCTCCAGACTATATAAGGAATAACGAAATCAATACATTTGATACACGAGTACTTGAGAATAAAATCGTATATATATTAAAAGGAAATATGGGAAGGAAGAGGCGTTACTCTGTGCTTTCCATAACAGGAAACAAAACAAGGCTTTGCAGGGTTTGCAGTTGCTAAAGCTCCTGAAGTTCGAACTGCTTTAAGAAAATCCAAAAATCGAGCAGCACAAAAAGTTATTAATATTGAGCTTTGCGATAAGCATACGGTATTTCATGATTTTTCCTGTACATTTGGACAAACAAGAATAATTGTATCAAGAAAGCCTGAAGGTTATGGGGGCGTTTGTCATCGTGCAATTGAAACTATTTGTAAAGTAATAGGAATCAAAAATGTGCATGCCAAAATAGAGGGATCAACTAATTTGCAACACATAGTGAAAGAATTTTTTTAGGATTATTGCAGCAAATAGCTCACGAAGAAATTGCAAGAATAAAGCAATTATTAGTTGTCGAGCTACGTAAGGAAACTGCTCTCAGGCCACTAATTGTTGCAAAACCCGATTCATGTAGATCGCGTACTGAAATCGTAAAAAATTAAATTTTAAATTATACCCAATATATTTTGAAAGTTAAAATTATTTTGAATAAATATAAATCAACTCCGTTTTTTGTGAACAGCAAAGGATGCTTACTTACTTACTTAATTAGCGCATTAACCGCCTAAGCGATTTTGGCCGAGGTCGAAAAAGCACGCCAGCTGTCCCTATCTTGTGCTAACTGGCGCCAATTGGAAATCCCAAGTATAGCCAAGTCTTTTTCCACTTGGTCTTTCCAAAGCAGAGGAGGTCTTCCTTTTCCTCTGCTAAACCTTCATGACTGGAGCTATTTCATCCATTCGAACGACGTGACCTAGCCAGCGGAGCCGCTGATTCTTAATCCGCTGCACTATATCTACGTCATTGTACAGCTCGTACACGGTATTCGCCGTCGCAAAGACGCAAAGGTTCATAAATCTTTCGAAGAATCTTTCTCTCGAACACTCCAAAATCTCTCTCACCTGATGGTGCCATCGTCCATGCTTCTGCGCCATACAATAGGACGGGCATGATGAGAGACTTATAGAGTATGGTTTTTGTCCGTCGAGAGAGGGCTTTACTGTGCAATTGCCTACTCAGTCCGAAGTAGCACTTGTTGGCAAGAGAGATGCTGCGTTGGATTTCAAGGCTGATGCTGTTATTGGTGTTAATGCTGGTTCCTAAGTAAACGAAGTTCTCTACTTTTTCAAAGTTATAATTATCAACAGTGATGTGTGATCCCAGTCGTGAATGTGCCGACTGTCTATTTGATGGCAGGAGATACTTCGTCTTGCCCTGGTTCACCTCCAGACCCATTCGATTCGCTTTTCTATCCAGTTTGGAGAAGGCAGAACTAACTGCGCGGTTGTTAAGGCCGATGATGTCAATGTCATCGGCGTACGCCAGCAATTGCACACTCTTATAAAAGATGGTGCCTGACCGATTTAGTTCTGCCGCTCGAATTATCTTCTCCAGCATCAGGTTAAAGAAATCGCATGACAGAGAGTCACCCTGTCTGAAACCTCGTTTGGTATCAAACGGCTCGGAGAGGTTCTTTCCAATTCTGACGGAGCAGGTGGTGTTGCTCAACGTCATTTTACATAGCCGTAAAAGTTTTGCCGAGATACCAAATTCAATATTACGGCATATAGGATACTTCTTTTCGTGCTGTCGAAGGCGGCTTTGAAGTCGACAAAAAGATGTTGTGTGTCGATTCTTCTTTCTCGGGTATTTTCCAAGATCTGGCGTATTGTGAATATCTGGTTAGAGGTGGATTTACCAGGTCTAAAGCCACACTGATAAGGTCCAATCAGTTCGTTGACGGTGGGCTTAAGTCTTTCACACAATACACTTGACAGAACCTTATATCGTGGTGGGGGCACCGCTCATACGTGCGGCCAAGGAGATCGTAGAAGCAATCTTTGGTCCCATCATCCTTCTCTTCCGTGGGGGCGTGAGCGCAAATCAGGGAGATGTTGAAAAATTCCCCTTGATGCGGATTTTGGCGAGACGTTTGTCCACCGGAGTGAACGACAGTACTTTACGGCGCTGTCTCTCTCCCACCACAAATCCGACACCAAATTTCCGCTACTTTACATGGCAGCTGTAGTAGACGTCGCAAGGGCCTATGGATTTTTTCCCTTGCCCCGTCCATCGCATTTCTTGGCTGGCGGTGATGTCAGCCTTCGCTCTGCTGAGGACATCAACCAGCCGGGCAGAGGTATCTTCCCAATAAAGGGTCCGGACAGTCCAGGTGCATGCCTCAAATTGTTGTAAATAATACGTTTGCCGTGGTCGTCATCAAAAAAGGGGGGTCTCATCCGAGGCTTTATTTTAATTTTCATTGGAAGTTGTTTTTTACGTGGCGGGTTCTAAGCCTGCGCACAAAGGATACTATATATTGAAAGAGAGAAGAGCAAGTGCGAAATCAAGACAAAGTACGTGTTGATATGCATGCGTTTGACAGGGACTTGGCATTGCGAATGCCATAGCCTAGAAGCGGAATAATGAAATATTACATCTTTATTTGCTGTTATTGTATTTTGAAAAGGAAAAACAATAAAATGAATAATTAAAATTTTTTGACAACAAGTTACAAATGATAAAACCTTCTGATTATTTAAAATAGTGCGTGACAAGTGTCTACTCGGCTCCCTGCTGTTGAACTCTGCAGACGCATTCGTCGCTACTAGCTCTGGTGCCAACCACAACCAGACGGAAACCCTCTAAACGCCCACACAGCAGTGACAGAGTAATGCTATAAACACTTTGACGACTAAGCTAACAGCTTATGGAACATTTTGAACACGCCAGCGAGATATCAAACAGCTCTTTTGTTGTTGCCACATTAAAATATTTCAATTCTATAGAATTAAAACATTTTGTTTAAAGGCAAATTTTTTGTGTTAAAACTAAGAAAATAGGTCGATTTATTTGTTTCGATTGCACGATTGTAACTACCTATTAAATATCAGAGTTATTTTATGCTTTTGTTAGTAAATCAACGTTAGACTTGTTAATGCTTTGAACAGATTTAGATTTCACGTTTTAGTGGCAGCACTACAAGTGCTTATTGTCGTCGTCAAAACATCTACCTCGTAACCATAGTCATCTCTTTTGACAAGCCTGCAGATTTGCCTACGTGAATGGCCGTACCTATATCAACTTTAACAGGGCTGATAGAGAACGTTTCACCGACTTTGCCGAGAATGCTTTCTGTGTCCTTCTTACTCCAACAGACAGGCAAGCGTAAGTTCCGCAAGGAATCCCAGTGATACGTTCTAACTTCCGGAGGGGAGCGGCAGTAAAAACTCAATAAACTGGAGTAAAAACTCAATGAGCTGGATCGCGATTTACCTGAATATATATAAAATTAAATATTGGTACAATAAGTTCTTTTGAGAGCTCAGATTTTGGGAATATTAACTTCTCATGTAGATAATAAGGAGTCTTAGTTGAGATAAGTCGGAAAAGAAAAATACAGGTTCTTGCCTTTAAATAGATTGTATTTCACATCCTAAAACACTTATCCTCCGCTGCGGTATGTGGTCAAACTTATTTAGCCTATACACATATCGGGTTACCTGGTTTAATATTCGCTTATCTTATGACCCGGAATGGAGTCCAGTCTATTATAAACCAACTTAGAGTAGGTAATAATAGCACTATCAGTTGAATTACCAGTTGACGTCTTGTGCCTTCAGGGGTAAATTCTGCTTATCACCAAGGACGAACTTAGGTAAAACTTTTATGTTAAGTTTCTACTTGGCTATTGGTAAAACAAACGACTTTCCAGGGTTAAGACAAATACCGTTTCTCTTGAAACACTGTTCAATGGAGAAAAAATCTTGGCTAAATTAGCTAGCTAATAAGTCTATATATTCAAAACTATTTGACAGATATAACTGGATATCATCCGCATAGGCATGCATTTTTGCGAACTGGCATTCCCTAAAAATGTCATTGATGAAAAGCTAAATAAAAGGGGACCAAGAATTTAACCCTGAGAATAACAGAGTAAGCTTTCCTAATTTCGAAGTATTCACTCCTACCCTAACGCGTTGATGACTGTCCGTTAGGAAGCTCTTTAAAAGTTTCACAGAATTTTCATCAAACCCATAGTAGTGCTTAAGCTTATCACATAAAATCAGATGATTCACCGAGTCAAATGCTTTTGAGAAATCGAGCAAGCAAATTAACGTTAACTGGTTCTTATATCATCTAGAATTTTAAGAATAGCCGTTAAGCAACTATGTTTTGCCCTAAATCCTGACTGAAAAGGGAAGATAAGATTGTTTGTGGATATGCGTATTAATTTGCTCAGCTAATAATGATTCAAAAACCTTAGAGAGCGATGGAAATATGCTAATAGGCCGATAATCGCTAGGGGCACTGGGGGATGATTTCTTTGCCACCGGTTGTACACATGCAATTTCCCAAGCGTTTGGGAAACAGGAAGTCTTAATACAATGATTGATAACATGCGTTCGAATGCTACTAATAATAATAATAATTTTGCGCTTACACTATATAGCTCAGTGTTGTGCTTCTTTATATTATACCACAAATGGAGAGACCTACAGTTTTGTGCAGACTTCGAACGGCAGATGTATTTTATGAGAAGCTTTTTCATGGCAGAAATACCCTCGGAGGTTTGCCATTGCCACCGCTATTAGAAACAATTTTTTCTATGATTTAGATTTTACTTGCCCTGGCTGAGATTCACTGCTTTTAACATTTAACATTTAGATTTAATACAGATTGTGTACCGTAAGACGCTAAGTCTTTTAATGTACCAAACATCAATATTTAATTACAAAAACTGTGTACTTAACTTAATACTAACAATGTTTAAAAATAAGAAAAAAAGAAAAAAAGTTGAGATTTACAAATAATACATTTTATAGACGAAATTAAATAAGTACAAAGAATACTGGATGAGAATAAGGTATTGTGGGCACTAAGCAAAAAAGTTTATAACTGACCTTTCGAAACATCTCGCCGTGTTAATACTTTTGACTGAAATTGGTAAAGAATTCCATGTTCTAATGGCACCAACAAAAAACAATCTGGAGGCCGTAAGTGTTGCATATCTAGGAACAATAATATTGTGTCTTCGTGATGATTGAACAAAGTTCAACTTTTGAAAAAGGTAGCCAGGCTGACGAGTTTTAATTAGTTTAAATAAAAATATCATATGACGAACATTAATGTAATTTTCCAGACTGAAACCTAGAATTGTTTTGGTATATACCGATATGTGGTCAAACTTTCTTTTACTGTAAACAAATCTAGCTGCATTATTTAGGGCCAGATTCAATTTGTTTCTTGATTCGCAATCCATGTAACCATATATCAACTCAAAATACGAAATTTGTGGAACAATGAGGGTTTTTATTAACTTTAGTTATAATTGAGTGGTAGGCAAGTGCACGTATGCCACAGGTTTCTCAAAATATAATATATTTTCGATATGCTATAATTAATATGGTCTGAACACCCTAAACGGGAATTCATCTTAAATCCAAGATTTGTCACAACTGAATTCATTTCAATCTCTCTCTCATCAAGTATGATTGGGGATAGACTGCACAGATTGAAAGGTCGTGAGATATAGGAAGCAGCTGGGTTTTTTCCGCATTTAAACAGAGACTATTTGATTTGGCCCAGTGCGAAATTCTTTTTAGGTCATCATTCAAACTAAACACTAAGTCTTCACTGAGGCCAATAGGACGTGAATAATAAATTTGCGTATCATCTGCATATAAATGGATGCGTGCATATTGGCAACAATGAACAATGTCATTTATAAATAGACTAAAAAGGATGGGACCTAAAATTAAGCCTTGGGGCACTCCAGTAGTAATTTCACTAGGCTAGACATTGCATCTTCACTCTGGACTTGTTGATACCTGTTCGACAGATAGCTTTTTATAAGCTTAATGGAAGTCAAGCTAAAACCGAAGTACTGTTGTAATTTGACAAGAAGAATTTCAAGGTTGACTGTAGCAAATGCTTTAGAAAAATCGAGGAGCACCAGGAAAGTAAGAAATTTACTATCGAAAGCAGGACGAATGTCTTCCAAAACCTTCAAGATCGCTGTGGAACAACTGTGCCCAGCTCTAAAGCCAGACTGAAACTCACTAAGTAAACATTGTTTTTCCAGATGTGAAATTATTTGTAAAGAAATTAACTTTTCAAATACTTTTGCCAACGCTGGTAAAATGCTAATCGGCCTAAAGTGTTTGGGAGCATCACAAATATTGTTTTTGGGGACCGGAATAACATTAGCCACCTTCCGCTGATTTGGAAAAGTTGAAGATGTTACGACAAAATTAAATATATGCGTAAGTGACGGAAGTATCCAAGGGCGGATTAGCTTTAGAAAACGTAAGCTAATTCCATCCACTCCAATAGCATTCGACTTTATGGCATTAACGCAATTTACAACTTCGCATTCTGTTACAGCCTCAAATGAAAATTCACTGCAATAACCATATGCAAGACGCATGTCAATATTGAACGGGTGTGCGGTACTAGCTTGAGAAGTTGCACCAATGAAATGTGAGTTTAGTTCATCAGCATTAAGCATACATGCCTTAACCACCTTATTACCAACGCCCAAAGATTTTAAATTGTTCCATAGGATCTTTGAAGGAAGATTCTGATTGAATTTAGCCTCGAGAAATTCTTTCTTAGATTTTCGCAGGATTATTGTTACGTTATTTCTAATCTTTTTGTAGGAATTCCAGTGTTCAGCACAAGGATAATGCTTCCATTTTTTATATGCCCGATTGCGGTCATTGATGCGATAGAGAATGGCCTTAGTGAACCAAGGTTTTTTATTTGGCCTTATTTTAATATTACGAATTGGCACGTATTTTTCAAACAAATATTTTACTAGCATTGAGAATTGATCTAACTTTTCATCAATATTAGAGTAAAGATAACACGCATTCCAGTTTAAAGTGTCGCTTTCAGCATGAAGTGCAGATACATTTATGTTATTAAAATCTCGAAATGATAAGTTGGTAGGTTCCACATTGCAGAAATCAATATCATAAGATAAAAACATTAACTCGTGGTCAGAAACACCGGGCAAAGAAAATTGGTCAAAGTGATTAACTCTACCAATTACGCTCACACCAAAGAGATCCAACAAACTTGGTTTACAAAAGGGCGCAAAACGGGTGGTATATTTGTTTATAATATTAACCCCACTGGAGTTAAAATTATCCAACAGATTTCTACATATTGCATTGTTTTCTAAAAGGATTATATTAATATCTCCACAAATCAAAACATGTATATAACTTACCGACAATTCTGACACTTTTATAAAAAGCTGAGTGAGATCAACAGATTTGTGAGGGTTATACACACAAACAACTAAACACTTTTTAACGCTGTCACTAAACTCAACGAAAATACTTTCAACTACATCATTGCCACTAGAATTCCATACAACTTTGCAGCTAAGCTTTTTTATAATAAATGGCCAGACCACCCCCTCTGTGACCTGATTTTCTATCATTTCTTTTAACTGAAAAGTTGCAGAGAGCATACGCAGAATTGTCAATATGAGGTTTAAACCAAGTCTCTGTTACACAAACTACATCAATATCTAAATTATGAAAAATGATGTTTAAGTAGTCAAGTTTGTCTATAGTTAGACTACGTGCATTAAAGTGACAAACATTGAAACCCTTATGGTGTTCGCATACCAATTTCAGTGCCGTCCTAAGATTGTTATTGTTAGTGTGTATGTTAAAGTTATTAACCATTAGGGTAACATGAACAAGATGATTTTAAAAGATCAGTCATAAAGGGAACACAGAAAGAAAAAGGAAGCATTAGGCAATAGTAGAATGCCTGATAGACATATTGCATCATACATAGATATAATAATAAATGCATTTTTATAAAATATAACAAAAGTAAATAGACATTAAATACATAATACTAAACAGCAGCTGCAATGCGATCGACGCTCATACGATCCAGTACTTTGACTGCATCAGTGTTGATATGCTTTCTCACATAAACATGCCCGCGGATAGAAAAAGCACTCACCAGTTGCTTTTGTTTTTTTAACTGCGTTGCAAATTGCATTAGCTCGCGATTATTTTTAGTAAGACACTCATGAATAAATATCTTATCGCTGCCATCTATACCAACATCACGAAGTGTTAGTGTTTTTCGATTAGATTTAGATAACGCCGCAATAGCCTTAAACAAATGTGAGCGGTCATAGGAAGATTGTAGTTTAAAAATTATTGGAGTGCGCCTTTTGTTGTTGTGCGCACTTTTACTCAGACGGAAGGCAGAGCGTAAAGATAGTGGAGCCAGGCTAATTGAAGCACACAGTTTGCTGAACATCGATGATAGGTTCTCATTATCATCTTGTGGTATACCAAAAACAATTACATCGGCCGATACCAATTTGTTTTCCAGCTCGTCAACGTGCTGACATAAGTCAATTACATCTTTGTTTTGATACCGACTTTCGCTGCACAAAGCCTCTAATGCACTCACTCTCTCCCCCATCTTTTTCGTTGCTGATTTAATATTGACGAATTCAGCTAATATTTCACCAATCTTTTTTCACTCCGATTCACCAGCGATTTTCACTCTCTCTGAATTTCGTCATTAGATATGCTTTGCATTGATTCTTCTAATTTCGCCTCAAGCCTCTCAAACATACTCACAGTTGTTGGGCTAGCTACTCTCGCTGGTTGTGGTTTTAGTGTTGGGGTTTGTTGAGGAGACGGAGCATTGCGCGCGCTTTTTCTTAGAGTAGAAATTTTTGTACTCACAGTTTCCATATAATAACGAAGCACACAGAAAATTTTTCAGCAAATCTAATTTATTGCTTAAGCAGTTTTAAAATGACCAACTACGCTTGAGCAGATGTATTAGCACAACAAGGGTGGTAGGCAGATACACGAAAAACCCGGTAATTACGTTAGTAAAGCGTGATTTATTGCAGCGCCACAAAAACACGTCCTCACAGTGACATTCTCTTACTAGAGATTCGAATGAGAATGAGAATGCTACTTATATAAAGTAAAACAATGTTAATAAATTTAATTTGTAGGCAATCCTCTCCAGCTGCATTTGATTTAGGACAATGCATTTTTAAGTCGAACTTAAGTCTAGTTTAAGATTTTGCGTTTCACCAACCAAATCTTATACTCGACTTAAGTTGAACTTTAAGGTTCAATTAGAGGTGCCATAACCATAACCATAGAAAACAGCTGATCCAACCAACCTTATGGGTTACACTGTAATCGATTAGCGGTGCCATACCATAACGCCATAACCATAACCATAACCATAGCGACCAATTGAATTTTGGTTTTTGCCGTAACCATAAACAAATGATTGCTGATTCGCCTTGTTTATTGTGATATTTTTGTTCTTCGTGTGCAGTTTATTTTGTTTTGATGAGTTTTAATTTATATTTTTCGTCCGCGTTTAACATACTTTACTAAATTTTTATTTACTTTCAGTTTATTGCAAATATCAGCTGTTTATGGTTATGGCACCACTAATCGATTGCTTAAATATGGTTATGGTTATGACTACGATTATGGTTATGGCGTTATGGTATGGTACCTCTAATTGAACCTTAAGTCGCCAAATTTCTCGCCTTAAACTGATCGTATCTTTGCGAGCAGCTGATTATTGCTTGTCAAATAAAATTGTAAAGACTTAAATACAAATAATTGAAAAGTCTAAAGAATTTTCGAAATATGGATTTTAAATGGAGTAGTGATGAAGACATTGACTTAGAGTACGAGGAAGTTATAAATATTTTTGTATTAAGGAGAACTTAAGTAATTGCAATTGTCGATGAGAAATATTTTTGCGACCAATTGTATTTTAATAATGCTTGGAATGTCCTTAAATTGATAATATCGAATTGAAGCATAAGCCTATAAGGTATGTGTATCATTTATTATTTCTAAAGAAACATAAACTACTTTAATTTGTCACAATAACCATGCTTAGTGTCTGGAGAGTATGTTTTTACTAACATGAAAGGAAATATGGGAAGGAAGAGGCGTTACTCTGGGCTTTCCATAACAGAAAACAAACAAGGCTTAGCAGGGTTTGCAGTTTGTTATGTAATTGTACTTATACCGTACATAAGTTGCTGATGTTCTAGCGGCAGTGTAATGTCACCCGGGTGTGCATGCTAGTCGAACCAGGTCTAAGCTCTTCGGCTGGGGTGGGTTCTTATGTGAAACATTGCCACTGCATACATACATAACCATTTATTTCATGCACTTGATTTTTCTTACATAAAAAATCATAAAACCTTACGAAACTGCAAAACGCACTTCAGACTAATTCAAAACATCATAGAAAACTTTATGTAATAGACGGAGAAACAGAGATAATTTCCCGCTGGGTCGGACAAACGCAGCGAAATGTTAGGCGACAACGAAACGTGATAAAAATGAAACACTTTACAGGAGACACAGATGTAATTGTCTCCTTCTCACTCCCTTCCCTTTCATATGTGAGAGAACATGTTGGTCTCTCCCAACCCACCTATTTGAATTAAGTCAACATCTGGCTCACATACTCCAATTACTTTACACTTTATTCATGTTCTTAAAATTCATTTTCGTTACATGAAACCATTTATTAGTTGAAATGAGAGGAATATATCACCTCTGTTCACATTCATTGTTATACAACTGTAATATTCATTAAACGATATGAAAGTTATGTTAAACTATTTACGATAAAAAAAATAATACTAAAGAAAATTACGATATACCTCTTCAGAGATATACAATTTACGTTAATTTAAAGAAGTTCAGATATTCGAAATTCGATTTATTTTTACGTTATCTAATTAACGAAATCAATATAAAACCCCAATGAGAAACAAACACCCAGAAACCAAAGAAGCAAAAATATAAATTTGTGGAAATGATATACACTGTATGTTCAAAGTAAGAGGTACATACCTTCACCGTCTCGATCCCACGTTGTTTGCGCAAACAGCTAGGTACCTTGATGTTGAAAGCAGATGTATGATGGCTTCAATAATGAATGTATGTGTACCAAATATTACGTATACTTTTAAATTTATATTATTGCTTGTACATTACGAACGCTTCAAATTTCAAGACATGCATGTAATATAGAGAAATATTTAAATGCAAGATACTCTAATTTTTACAATATTAGTTCACTGCTTGATTTGACTTTATATTTTGGATTTTATCTAAACTTTAACTTAGCAACAAATTTAAGTTAATTCTTATTCCTTTTGCTAAATTTGGTATTGAACTGGTCGCCAAAATCGCCGCACAACAGGAACAGCTGGTATTTGAATGTAAGTCTGGTGAAAATTGATATTTCGATTTACGTCAAAGAAAATAGTAATTTTTCGATCAGGCAGATGTAATGCAGAGATTACCGTAACTGCCCCGGGCCTCTAACTGGAAGTATAACATCCTATGGAGTGAGCGTACAAGTAAATTAAACTATTGAAAACTCTAAATCGTGACTTAATCAGACGTACCAATGATTTCTAAGGATAAATGTCAAGAATTTGGCTACAGTTTAGACTTAGCGAATAAAATCGTCCACCGGAGCGCTTAAGCTACCGGAGCACCCTTCCGTGAAAATATAAAACTTGGTGTCATAAATATGTTTTTAAACACCACAATGAAATATTGATTGCAATCAAACTTTTTTTTTTTTTTGATTATCTTAAATCAGGATTACTTAGATTTCGGCAGATAAAATTGAGAAATTATACATTTACTCGAATTGAAATTATACCGCACAGTAACTTATCAGACGTCATTCGTCTTCCAGGGTTTTGAACAAAATGACCGAGAATTACACAGACGTCAGACTAACTTGCTTTAAGGAATTTTTATTGTTCAGTGGAAACGTAATTGATTTAAAATAACTGAAGAGAGTTTAAAATATATGTAATGGAACTGTAGAATTGAGTACAGAAGTGGCTAAGACATTAGGCATTAAAGATATTCAGTGCAAAAAAAAAACTCGTAGAATATTCGAAGAGCACACATCACAAACACAAATTTAAAATTAGAGTCTATCGAGAATTTTGATATTGAGAAAATGTATGCGACGAGAAGTAAGAGGACCGAAAATATGCCGTATCAGTTTCGTCTCATAGTCGTTGTATATCCTTGCAGTGGTACGTTCCGAGTAATTTACCGCCTTCGTCTTTCAGTATGTAGTAGGCAGATCCTTGCTTATTTCGAACCCGCGCCTTGAGAAACGTAGGAGCCAACTTGCTATTAAAATTCTTACTTTGGTCACTAAGTGTAAAATTCCTACGAAGTACTAGCTGTCCTTCTTTAAACGCGGCTGGCCTTGCTCTTAAATTATAACTCTTCTTATTAATATCATGCGATTTTTGAATTTGGTTTCGTACAGAGTCTCGTATTAGTAAAAGTGTGTTGTGTCTGTTTTCAGTGTTTTGTATACGTCCCTCTTCAAGCATACCTATATTTCTTAACAGTTTATAGTTACCCCCATGCGTCACCATGTGTTGTCCAAAAACTGTATAATAAGGACTCTTTGAGGTTGATTGATGCACCGAGTTACGCAGAGCGCAATTGATACTGTTTAAGTGCAGATCCCATTCGCGCTGATCTCCTTTTAGGTAGGCACGTAACGCCGCGATTGACGCGTTCAGAGCTATTGCTTTGTGGAGAATGCACCGCGGTACATATGTGTTTAATACCACATTCCGTTAGAAACGCTTCAAATTCACCTGACTTAAATTGACTGCCATTGTCGCTTACGAGAAATTCCGGCACTCCAAATACGTCAAATACATGTTCTTTGAGAAAGTTTATTATTGGTGTAGTTGTAAACCTTTTTAAAGGACAAAGAAAAGTGAATTTAGACAATTGATCCAACACAATCAAAATGCCAATATGTCCGTTTTTAGATCGGGGAAAAGGTCCAATGAGGTCAATGAAAAGTCGCTGAAAAATCCGTTCTGTCGGTACGAAATTTCCCATAGGAGGTCTTAGTATTTTAGTTGGATGTTTCGTGGTTTTACACGTTTCACACTTTTCAATGTAGTCGTGTACCGAACGCCAGAGCGCCGGCCAGTGGTTTTAGCAATACCACCGTGCGCGCTCAAAGGATTGTTATGCGCATTGCGCAATAACTCTTCTCTTAACCCTACGGGTACAACAAGCTTCCATGAGGATTCCTGTTGTTCACTGTCGCCCGTGTAATGATCGTTTCGATGATAAACATATTGTTCTCTGACTTCAAAATCAGGATACTTGTCCGCGCTGCCTAAAATCTTACTGCGAAGATCATTGTAGTCCGCGTCTTTAAAATATGGTGATGCAAGGTCAATGTCCGGTAGTGTGTTCGGGATAGTGTGTCTGGCACTACGTTTTGACTTCCTTTACGGTGCTCAATGGTAAACTGGAACGCTTGCAGTTTAAGCGCCCAGCGCGCTAGTCGTCCGTTTAGGTCCGACTGATTCATGAGCCAACGCAAGCTTGCGTGATCGCTAATTATTTTAAATTCCTGGCCTTCCACATAAGGACGAAATTTTTTTATGCCTAACACTGCCGCCAAACATTCCCGTTCAGTAACGGAATAGTTGCGCTGCGCTTTGTTCAATTTCTGAGACATATAGGCGATCGGGACTTCATCTCCGCTCTCATTCAATTGAGCTAGCACTGCGCCTACTCCCATTTGACTCGCGTCACACTGAACAATAAATGACTTGAAAAATCAGGGTTTGCAAGAAACGGCGCTGATGTTAAGCGCTGCTTAATACTTTCAAATGCTTCTTGTGTTTTCTCTGTCCACTTAAAAAAGTTGTTTTTCTTTAATAGTTCCGTCAAAGGTTGTGTTATGTCCGCGAAGTTTGCGATGAAACGCCGATACCAGCCGGCCATTCCTAAAAAGCGACGAAGCTATCGTACAGTTTTCGGAGGTGGATATTCTACTATCGCTGAAACTTTTGCCGGATCTAACTGGAGCGATCCGCGTCCAACTATGTAACCTAAATAGTTTACTTGTTTCAAACAAAACTTACTTTTTGCGATATTGATCGTCAAACCTGCCTTTCGTATGTGACACGCGACTTCCTGTAACAAATTTATGTGCGAAGTAAAATCTTCTGAAACTAGCAACAGATCATCTAGGTAAACGAATACGCGCTCTTTCAAATTGTAAGGAATTACTTTATCCATTAACCGGCACATGGTTTGCGGTGCGTTACACAGTCCGAACGGCATAACCGTGAACTGATAAAGCGGTCGATTGGGGATTGTGAAAGCTGTTTTCTCGCGTGAGCTGGCTTCCAGTGGAATTTGCCAAAAAGCGTCTTTTAAATCTAAACTAGATATAAATTCTGCGCGCGGAAGTCTACTCAATATACCTTCTATATGCGGCAATGGGTATGCGTCTTTTTGCGTCGCTTCGTTAACCTTTCGACTATCCAAACAAAGTCTCAATTTACCAGGCTTTCTAAGTAGAACAACAGGTGATGACCACGCGCTGTTAGATTCTTCGATAACACTGAGTTTTAGCATGCGTTCGATTTCCTGTCCTACTAATTTTTCGATAGCCGGTGAAATCGGAAAATGTCTCTGCTTTATTGGCTTCGCGGTACCTACGTCTATCTCATGCTCTAATAGCGTAGTTTTTCCTAATCCATTTTCCTCATACGAAGGAAAGCACAATATTGAAGCATTAAGCTTCTGTCGCTATTCATGTGTGAGAGCATGAACGTTTTCATACTCCTCACAAAGGTTAGTTTCGCTAATAATGTGAGATGCCAACTTGAACACTCTCCAAAAGTTAACCCCCAGGTAGATGTCTTGTGATAAATTTGGTATTATATAAAATTGAATTATTTGAGTTTCTTGTTTGTATGTAACCGATAAATCGACACCGCCTTCAACTTGCTGTGTCGCTCCGTCTGCAGTCCGTGCATGAGATTTAAATGTCTTAACCCGAAGCTCGTTCTTTCTTCTTAATACCTCCTGTGCTAACTTTCCCCCAAGACAACTAATTGTAGCCCCAGAGTCCAGTAAACCGAGTCTTTCACAATCTAGAACACGAATAGCTGCATAAGGCCTAACTTCTCCTGGCTTACAAATAATGGTCGATATTAATTTAATTCGCGTGTGACCAACTTCTTTCCAATACTCTCTAGCGCGAAGTGCCGAACGCGTCTGTTTGAAAATCTGTTCGCGCCGACTTTTATATTCTTTAAGTCGTTGATGAAAGGGTTTTATGGGATGTAACCGTGGTAACTCTGATAATTCGTTAGTCAAATTTGGTTGAACTGGTTTTGGTTCTGCGCTTACTGTCGTTTCGGATGTTTGCTGTTGGTGTTGCAAACATCCCGTCGTACGTTTCCCGACTTGTTAAAATTTGGACAAGTAGGAAAAACAGGCGATAAGTCCGCAGCCATAGCAAAATACACGGCGCGGCTTAACGCACTCTTTGTAATTGTGACCGACCTCATCACAATTCCAACACTTCCTGCTTGATACATCAGTTACTGCGGAAATATCACCAGCGTCTTCAATTACAGGTGATTCTAGCTCAATATCAATGTGTTCAACTCCTGATATTTGTCGTCTAGGAATGCTAAACTGTCTAACAGGCGATTTTAATGATCCTTGAACGGTTTCAAGAAAGCTTTCACGCCTTAGACAAGCACGCTGTAAGTCATTCAGGTTACTTATGTATATTAAAATGTAACAATTTTAGCCGTATTTCAGATCGTAAATTCCTTATCAGAGTTTCAACTAGCTCTCGCTCTGACATAGGTGTATTCAAAGCATCGCATATAGATAAAACACTGTCTAAGTACTTCTCAAATGATTCGTTTGGTTTTTGCTTCCTACTACGAATTGAGTCTTTGATATCGAAATCTGTGCGCACGTCCCTAAAGTTAGTTTTCAATGCATCACAAACATCAAACCAATCGATTACCCTATTTGCGCGATGGTAACGCCAAAACCAATTCTTGGCTTTTCCTTCAAACAAAATGTGAACATTCTGACAAAGAGACGTAAAATTTCCCCGTAAGGATGACCTCGTTAATGCGTTTACTCTGTAAATAAACTCATTTACTGAAATTCCGTCACTAGAGCCTTCAAAAGCCAATTTCTAACCCGAAATAATTTTCCCTATAGCAAGTACTATTTATTTGTGGTTGAGAAGCACGCGTACGATCACCCTCATCATAATATGGTGCTTGTGGAGTTGTAGCTTGCCCTACCATGTTGCTTGTAACTACCCTGTCTGGTAGTGGCATTTCCATGCGAGGTTGCAACCGATTCAAATTTATGTTAGCAAATTGTTGTTCTAAGGTGCTAGCAATCATACGTTGAATTGTGGTTTGGAAGTCACGAGAAATAACTTCCTGCTGTCTACGCATAGCACTTGCTACAACTTCTTCTATACGAGTTAAGTCATTGTTATGTTGTTGGGTGTTACGATTTTGTCCATTCCGTGGGCCACGAGTCCGTCCACGAGTATTGTATATTCTCTGTCCTGGTTCTACAAAGCGCGTTCTAAAGAAGCAGTATCTGCTCGTGCTAATCGTCCACGAGTTATTGCACCACCTGTAGTAATCTCTAATCGAATAGCCTGTCCATTCAAATCAGTAAAATCATTCGAATCTCAAACCCTACGACATAATGGGCAAGTATTGTTGCTGCAAAACCATGTAGAAATGCAATTACGATGGAAACTATGCTGGCATGGAGCCACTGCACCATCAGGGTTTACAATTGCCTCATTGCATATTGTGCACAATCCCTCGGTTGCATTTATTCCTATCAAATTCTCATTGCTATGTTGAACAGCCATTTTGAACAAACACAAAAACAAACAAAATCAAATCAAACAAATCTTAGTATGTATGTATGTGTATAGGAATGCCTTTATTCCCTTTGCAAATCTTTAAAGCACACCGTTTAAATATATTAATATATAGATAAAGTCACTTTATGTATTAAATATTTTCCAATTTATATACAATTAAATGTTAACAGCAAAATGCTTTCTTTTTTTTTTTCTTCAAATAAATTCTTCTGCACAATGTACATATGTATGTTTGTAGTATGTGAATTCCAGATGTTGACTTTCTCGAAGATGACCAAGTGCTTCTTTCCCAACGTCTGCTTCGCGAAAGAAAATAAAAATAACTTGTGCGCAAGAGCAAGCCAACTATTATTATTTACACACAATCAACTAAATCATAGTCGATTAGATGCATGCAAAAGTATAACAGTTTGAAACCAATCACTCACACGTATGCCACTGGCAGAGTGTAACAAACAACTGATACTTCACTCTGTTCCAAATGACAAAGCATGTGAGATCACAGTTCCCACTGAGAAAATGTTACCAATGTCTACGTTTGGTTAGCTAAACGACTTCGGCATTTAATCTAATTCCTTCGCCATAAACACGATAATCTGGAAAAAAAAAAACCGGTTCAGGTACCCACAATAGTGTGGGCCCCACGTTGGGCGCCATTTGTTATGTAATTGTACTTATACCGTACATAAGTTGCTGATGTTCTAGCGGCAGTGTAATGTCACCCGGGTGTGCATGCTAGTCGAACCAGGTCTAAGCTCTTCGGCTGGGGTGGGTTCTTATGTGAAACATTGCCACTGCATACATACATAACCATTTATTTCATGCACTTGATTTTTCTTACATAAAAAATCATAAAACCTTACGAAACTGCAAAACGCACTTCAGACTAATTCAAAACATCATAGAAAACTTTATGTAATAGACGGAGAAACAGAGATAATTTCCCGCTGGGTCGGACAAACGCAGCGAAATGTTAGGCGACATCGAAACGTGATAAAAATGAAACACTTTACAGGAGACACAGATGTAATTGTCTCCTTCTCACTCCCTTCCCTTTCATATGTGAGAGAACATGTTGGTCTCTCCCAACCCACCTATTTGAATTAAGTCAACATCTGGCTCACATACTCCAATTACTTTACACTTTATTCATGTTCTTAAAATTCATTTTCGTTACATGAAACCATTTATTAGTTGAAATGAGAGGAATATATCACCTCTGTTCACATTCATTGTTATACAACTGTAATATTCATTAAACGATATGAAAGTTATGTTAAACTATTTGCGTTAAAAAAAATAATACTAAAGAAAATTACGATATACCTCTTCAGAGATATACAATTTACGTTAATTTAAAGAAGTTCAGATATTCGAAATCCGATTTATTTTTACGTTATCTAATTAACGAAATCAATATAAAACCCCAATGAGAAACAAACACCCAGAAACCAAAGAAGCAAAAATATAAATTTGTGGAAATGATATACACTGTATGTTCAAAGTAAGAGGTACATACCTTCACCGTCTCGATCCCACGTTGTTTGCGCAAACAGCTAGGTACCTTGATGTTGAAAGCAGATGTATGATGGCTTCAATAATGAATGTATGTGTACCAAATATTACGTATACTTTTAAATTTATATTATTGCTTGTACATTACGAACGCTTCAAATTTCAAGACATGCATGTAATATAGAGAAATATTTAAATGCAAGATACTCTAATTTTTACAATATTAGTTCACTGCTTGATTTGACTTTATATTTTGGATTTTATCTAAACTTTAACTTAGCAACATATTTAAGTTAATTCTTATTCCTTTTGTTAAATTTGGTATTGAACTGGTCGCCAAAATCGCCGCACAACAGGAACTGCTGGTATTTGAATGTAAGTCTGGTGAAAATTGATATTTCGATTTATGTCAAAGAAAATAGTAAATTTAACTGGAATACCAAATTTAACTGGAAGTATAACATCCTATGGAGTGAGCGTACAAGTAAATTAAACTATTGAAAACTCTAAATCGTGACTTAATAATACGTACCAATGATTTCTAAGGATAAATGTCAAGAATTTGGCTACAGTTTAGACTTAGCGAAGAAAATCGTCCACAGGAGCGCTTAAGCTACCGGAGCACCCTTCCGTGAAAATATAAAACTTGGTGTCATAAATATGTTTTTAAACACCACAATGAAATATTGATTGCAATCAAACTTTTTTTTTTTTGATTATCTTAAATCAGGATTACTTAGATTTCGGCAGATAAAATTGAGAAATTATACATTTACTCGAATTGAAATTATACCGCACAGTAACTTATCAGACGTCATTCGTCTTCCAGGGTTTTGAACAAAATGACCGAGAATTACACAGACGTCAGACTAGCTTGCTTTAAGGAATTTTTATTGTTCAGTGGAAACGTAATAGATTTAAAATAACTGAAGAGAGTTTAAAATATATGTAATGGAACTGTAGAATTGAGTACAGAACTGGCTAAGACATTAGGCATTAATGATATTCAGTGCAAAAAAAAAACTCGTAGAATATTCGAAGAGCACACATCACAAGTTGTTAAAGCTTCTGAAGTTCGAACTGCTTTAAGAAAATCCCAAAATCGAGCAGCACAAAAAGTTATTAAAATTGAGCTTTGTGATAAGCATACGGTATTTCATGGTTTTTCCTGTGCATTTGGACAAACAAGAATAATAGTGAAGGTTATGGGCTCATTTCTCATCGTGCAATTGAAACTATTTGTAATGTAATAGGAATTAAAAATGTGCATGCCAAAAAAGAGGAATCAACTAATTTGCAACAGATAGGGAAAGCATTTTTTTTAGGATTATTGCAGCAAATAACTCACCAAGAAATTGGAATAAAGCAGTTATTAGTTGTCGAGCTACGTAAGGAAACTGCTCTTAGGACACTTATTATTGTAAAACCCGATTCATGTAGATCGCGTACTGAAATCGTGAAAAATGAAATTTTATATTATACCCAATATATTTTGAATAAATATAAATCAGCTCCGTTTTTTGTGAACAGCAAAGGATACGCTACATATTAAAAGAGAGTTGATATGCATGCGTTTGACAGGGACTTGGCATTGCGAATGCCATAGCCTAGAACGGAATAATTAAAATTTACATCTTTATTTGCTGTTATTGTAATTTGAAAAGGAAAAACAATAAAATGAATAATTAAAGTTTTTTGACAACAAGTTACAAATGATAAAACCTTCTGATTATTTAAAATAGTGTGTGGGCAAGTGTTTATTCGGCTCCCTGCTGTCGAACTCTGCAGACGCATTCGTCGCAACTAACTCTGGTGCCAACCACAACCAGACAGAAACTCTCTAAACGCCCACACAGCAGTGACAGAGTAATGCTATAAACACTTTGACGACTAAACTAACAGCTTTTGGAACATTTTGAACACGCCAGCGAGATATCAAACAGCTCTTTTGTTGTTGCCACATTAAAATATTTCACTCCTATAGAATTAAAACATTTTGTTTAAAGGGAAATTTTTTATGTTAAAACTAAGTAAATAGGTCGATTTATTTGTTTCGATTGCAGTTTTTTTGTTGTTGCAGCTCTTTTGTTGTTGCCACATTAAAATATTTCACTTCTATAGAATTAAAAGATTTTGTTTAAAGTGAAATTTTTTGTGCTAAACCTAAGTATATAGGTCGATTTATTTGTTTCGATTGCAGTTTTTTTGTTGTTGCAGCTCTTTTGTTGTTGCCACATTAAAATATTTCAACTCTATAGAATTAAAACATTTTGTTTAAAGGGAAATTTTTTGTGTTAAAACTTAGTAAATAGGTCGATTTATTTGTTTCGATTGCACGATTGTAACTAACTATTAAATATCAGAGTTATTTTATGCTTTTGTTAGTAAAATAACGTTAGACTTGTTAAAGCTTTGAACAGTTTTACATTTCACGTTTTAGTGGAAGCCCTACAAGTGCTTATTGTCGTCGGCAAAAAACCTACCTCGTAACCATAGTCATATCTTTTGACAAGCCTGCAGATTTGCCTACGTGAATGGCCGTACCTATGTACATATATCAACTTTAACAGAGCTGATAGAGAAGGATTCACCGACTTTGCCGAGAACCCTTTCTGTGTCCTTCTTACTCCAACAGACAGGCAAGCGTAAGTTCCGCAAGGAATCCCAGTGATACGTTCTAACTTCCGGAGGAGAGCGGCAGTAAAAACTCAATGAACTGAAGTGCTGGATCGCGATTTACCTGAATATATATAAAATTAAATATTGGTACAATAAGTTCTTTTGAGAGCTCAGATTTTGGGAATATTAACTTCTCATGAAGATAATTAGGAGTCTTAGTTGAGATAAGTCGGAAAAGAAAAATACAGGTTCTTGCCTTTAAATAGTTTTGTATTTCACATCCTAAAACACTTATCCTCGGCTGCGGTATGTGGTCAAATAAACATATCGGGTTACCTGGTTAAATATTCGCTAATCTTATGACCCGAAATGGAGTCCAGCCTATTATAAACCAACTTAGAGTAGGAAATAATAGCACTATCAGTTGAATTACAAGTTGACGTCTAGTGCCTACAGGGGTACATTCTGCAGTTTGACGAAGGTTTCCCAACGTAACATAAACTTTAGAAACAACAGCATTTATGTGATCAGTGCAAGAAAGCGTGAAGTTTATAATAAACCCTAGGTTTGTAATTTTTTTTACGTATTCCAAAGGCGAGTTTAGGTAAAACACACCACCCTCGCTGCATTCCCCCAGGCAATGGACGCGTTCAAAATACCCCGTGGATCCCAATTATCCCCCGCAAACGGTCTGCTGTCAACGACAGCTCCCCCTTGCTGTCAAGGTATCGTTAGATGTCTCTCCCCTGCCAAACCTCATCTCCCCTATGCACGAATTACCCCTGGTGCAACCGATCCCCCTCCCGTCCGTCCGTCCTGACTCCTGCAAAAATTCATCCATCACCTCATTTATTGCTCTCAACATTTCAAACAATTATAATCATTATAGTTCGATCGGTGAAACATTAGCGCATAGAAGAAGCTGGGCTGCGAGATATTAACATCTCCCTTACAATAAAAACTACGAGTTGCCTACCTAAGACGTCGTGGTATTGACTCACAGATCTACAGCCTAATACGCCTGCCTGTGTCTACGATTTACTCCCTCCCTATGCCCCTCTTACTCGCCGCACCAGTTGTCGCAATGATCGTGCTTAAAACTATGAGCACTCATGTCTAAAAATTACTATTCACGTATATATATGTACATACAAGCATTGGAAATTCAAGGTCTAAATATTACAAAAGTGTTTATAAACATGAGCGTATGTATTTTGTTCAGCAAAATATAATCTAAGAATTACACAGATATTTCTAGAAATTAAGTATTTCAAAATTCCGCTCTAAACGCATGAATTCGTATGCGCAGAGCATGCCACCCATTCTGTTGGCTTTATAGGATTGTATAATGTGCATAACTAAAGAGAAGTCTTGAAAACATACAAACCTAATTCAAATTAAACTAATTTACAATCGCGGCTCGTATGTATGCGTAATGCATTAAGCAAAAGAAAAATATCGAAGACATATAACATTATTCAAACTAAGCAATTTAGAAAAGGCTGTCCCAAATTCCGCTAACTCGAATGGACAGAATATATTGCCACTTCTGCTGCTTTCAGATGTTGTCTTAGGTGTATACTCACGACCACCGGCTCCAAATGCAGAGCGACTTCATATATGTGTCAGCACGCTGCTCGTCAACAACTCTTGACTTCAACCAGCTGCTTCGCTCGTCTTGGCTCAGGCTGCTCAGGCTGCTCTTTTATCATATGTCTATGGCATCCACCGCAGATGCTTTACCGAAGTGTGAATCCAAATATATCATTTCTAGGCCTTCTCATTCAGGACAAAATGCTGGTCCTCGAACTTGCTTGCCTATTTCGCTAACGCTCAATAAGTATCATAAGCGTTTGTGTAGCGCATCCGGCTGATCGGCGCTACTGTAAGTTTAGCTGGAAGTAACCACGTGGGCGGTGGGCGCTCTGTTTATACAGCTATTGATTCTCGTTAAAGAATAATGAATTATATCCAATCCCAAGAAAGTTGTTCACGCTGTTGAGTTCGGAAAAAGAAGAAAAAAAAATCTTAAACCTTCTGATAACCGCCTGACATTAACAGTTCTTTTCACAGCTAAGTTTCACAACAGCGACTTTTGTGTGATATGCACACATGTCTTAGCAACATGTTGCTGAAGATATTAGCATACTGAGTGCTTTTATTGCTTGCGAGAAGGGTCATAGCGGCCGTAACAGTTTCTTCTTGGCAATTGGTAAAACAAACGAATTTCTAGAGTAAAGACAAATACCGTTTCTCTTGAAACACTGTTCAATGGAGAAAAAATCTTGGCTAAATTAGCTAGCTAATAAGTCTATATATTCAAAACTATTTGACAGATATAACTGGATATCATCCTCATAGGCATGCATTTTTGCGAACTGGCATTCCCTAAAAATGCCATTGATGAAAAGCTAAATAAAAGGGGACCAAGAATTTAACCCTGAAGAATAACAGAGGTAAGCTTTCCTAGTTTCGAAGTATTCACACCTACCCTAACGCGTTGATGCCTGTCCGTTAGGAAGCTCTTTAAAAGTTTCACAGAATTTTCATCAAACCCATAGTAGTGCTTAAGCTTATCACATAAAATCAGATGATTCACCGAGTAAATTGCTTTTGAGAAATCGAGCAAGTAAAGTAACGTTAACTGGTTCTTATAAAAAGGCAACCTAATATCATCTAGAATTTTAAGAATAGCCGTTGAGCAACTATGTTTTGCCCTAAACCCTGGCTGAAAAGGGGAGATAAGATTGTTTGTAGATATGCGTACTAATTTGCTCAGCTAATAATGATTCAAAAACCTTAGAGAGCGATCGAAATATGCTAATAGGCCGATAATCACTAGGGGCACTGGGGGATGATTTCTTTGCCACCGGTTGTACACATGCAAATTCCCAAGCGTTTGGGAAACAGGAAGTCGTAACGTAGAATGCTACTTATAATAATAATAATTTGGGACTTACACTTTATAGCTCAGTGTTTGGCCCAGCTTCTTCTACCATTTGTGATGTGCGTCTTTATATTATACCACAAATAAGAGACCTACAGTTTTGTGCCGATTCCGAACGGCAGATGTATTTTATGAGAAGCTTTTTCATGGCAGAAATACCCTCGGAGGTTTGCCATTGCCTGCCGAGGGTTGGCCGCTATTAGAAAAAAATTTTCTATGATTTAGATTTGACTTGCCCTGGCTGAGATTCGAATTAGAATGAGAATGCTACTTATATAAAGTAAAACAATTTTAATAAATTTAATTGGTAGGCAGTCCTCTCCAACTGCATTTGATTTAGGGCCGGTATTACAATGCATTTTTAAGTCGAACTTAGGTCTATTTTAAGATTTTGCGTTTCACCAACAAAATCTTAAACTCGACTTAATTTTTGTCTTAAACTGATCTTATCTTTGCGAACAGCTGATTATTGCTTGTCAAATAAAATGTGTAAAGACTTAAATGCAAATAATTGAAAAGTTTTAAAAAATTTTCGAAATATGGAATTTGATTGAAGTAGTGATGAAGACATTGACTTAGAGTACGAGGAAGTTATAAATATTATTGTATTAAGGAGAACTAAAGTAATTTCAATTGTCGATGAGAAAGATCTTCGCGACCGATTTTATTTCAATAATGCTTGGAAAGTCCTTAAATTGATAATATCGAATTAAAGCCTAAGACTATCAGGTATGTGTATCCTTTATTATTTCCAAAGAAACATAAACTACTTTCAAGTTTACGTCACACCCTATAGCATTATTGAGAGATAATTTATAAAACTTCGACAAAGAGAAAAAAAGACAGTGTCAAAGATTAGTTTGCCCCTAGATTACCCTCCAAGTCAATCTAATTCGGAGCGAAATGGCTTCTTATCTTTGTATTTTCAATTTTGTTTAAATTAAATAAATATATTTCTGTAATATTTGAACTTGAAAATTAACCGCACACAAATCTATTTATTTGAGTTATTTTCTATTTGAACAAATTTTAATATGGAAAAACAAAACAAATTCTTGTGGTGCTACCATATTTCTGAATTGATTATTTTTCATACTTAAGTCTCCATTGTGAAACGTAAATGTGTACAAAACCTTAAACTGGTCTTAGCTAAGATTTGTCTAAACTAGAACTTAAGTTCGACTTAAGATTGGATTGTAAAACCGGCCCTTAATATTCATAACACATCTAACGACATTACACTCAGAAACAGAGACAAAACATAGGTCCGGCAAATTTAGAAGCCGCTGGTGGAACGAAATAAGGACGAGGTACAATGGCTGCGGGACAGTTCATAAAGGATTCATTTAAATCGTCAACATTTAATCTACAATCAGATACAGAACGATCACGTACACGAAGATTTTTAATGTTACTCCACAAAACAGATGATGGGAGCGAGGGGTATAATTTCGACGTCAAAAACTTTCTCTTTTCCAGCTTGATTGCATATGTGACCTTGTTTCGTGCACATTTAAACGATACCCAATCGGATTCAGTTGGGTTCGGTTTCCATACTGGACGTAGATATGTTCTTACTTATACGGACAGGAATAAACAAATTAAAAGCATTTAATAAATTGTCATTAAGGAAACTAAGCTTATCATTTACAGTAGCAAGACGCCAACAGTCAAACCAGTTAATACACTAGAGATGTAAATATAGAGAGTCAAAGTTTAAGTGCTTATAATCCCTAAACATAAAATTATTGCTACTAGAAGGACGGTCAAAAATAATGTCAATAGTACATAATATAAGATCATGGTCTGAGATGAAGGTAGTTGGTCAAAACTTAAAACAACAGTTGGGTCAGTAGGCTAGGCTTAGAGTCCAACTCCGTCTATATCATCAGTAAAAAGTTTTGAATCAGAAGTAAGAAGATTTATGTTGAAGTCTCCACATACAATTATGTTTATGTAGTCTACGGCCACAGATGACATCGAAAAATGGTGACCGTCAATAAAACTTATGCGGTTTATATACACAAGAAAATAAGACTTTTGTAGACGATTTACACGATTTGTAGATTTACATACAAGCTTTGCATTCAAATAGCTAATATAGTATATTGCCACTCCTTCACCTTTTCTACTTAATCGGTCATTTCGAATTAGGTTATAGATTCTGCGTACATTAAAAAGCGCAATGTTGAGTCCATCAAAGCGCTTACATAAAACATTTAACATCGCAAGACTGTTGCCATCCATACTACTTTTAACAGCCATAAATTACAATAAAGAACATAAAGGCAAACAAACAAAAGCAAGTTCAGAGGATCGTCAGAAGTTGACTTGGACATTATAAAAGCTATAAAGACCGTGGGTATAATAAAAATAAAAAACTTAAAATATAACATAAGAATAAAAACATCTAATCGAAACAATTTCTGTTTCACAGCAAATCTGCAGTTCAAGCTGATTCCCGATTTTCTGCGCATCCAGCTCCTTCTCCTTTCGTACATACACATTGCCCCGCAAAGTGAATACCGATACAAAATTACCAGCACGGCGCAACTTAATAGCCTCTTGTAGGTGTTTTCTATTATTAACAGAGAGGCTTTCATATATTGTAAATTTCCTCTCAAGCCCAATAGCATTAAGAGAGATAGGCTTCTTTGTACTCTTCCTATACTCTCTAAACGCTTCTAATGTGCGGTTTCGATCAAGAGGTGAGTGGAATTTACTATAACCGCTCCACTATGGTTTTGGTTTGGACGTCGCTTTGTCCGGAATATGTCTCTTATTTGAGGCACCAGAAAATCGATCGACTGACAAATTTGATTGCAGGTACTCTTAAGATTATCCCCCTCAACGTACTGTAAACCAAAAACAACGGCGTCAGCACTAAACCCAAGAGATCCCGGATTTGTACCCCTAGATATTTCGCAAAAACAACCAGTCGCTCAGCGGGAGCACATTCCAGGCAATTAGTTAAAGTTGCGCACATTTGCTCGCCAGAGACACAGTGGCATAAGATCTTTTTTTGTCTGAATGCCGCACTCCAGACGGCCACGGCATGCCATATGATGTCGCCTGAACATCATCTAAAGGCTAATATGCTCTTAATTAAGGAGCGAAATCTTTTTCACGGTAAAAAGTTCCTGCTCGCACGCCTGCGCGCCCCTGCTAGAAGCCAAACTACCTGCTGGGTTCGTTGGAAGGCATCTAAAAGCTGAATGATGAAATCCAGAGCCGCGTCAAGCAATCTTTGGACTCGAGGGCATATAGACAGGGCCTAAGGGGCACCCACAAAGAGTTAATTGCCACCTTCATTGAATCTCCCTGGAGATTCTTGCAGACAAACACCACAAACACCATTCCGCGGGGGTATGTGGGGGTGGTCGGGTCCGCTCTGGGGGGCGACGACCAAGAACTCCGACCTTCTAATCCACCGTGCCCATTGGACGGTTTGCAGCCAGGAGGTTAAACCGTCTGTATTATAACGGCGCAGTGTTGCGAGTGTAGCAAATAATCACAAAAAATGAAGTCCAAATTGTTGGTATTTTTTGTACAGTTCGGAAGAAAACATTTCTATTAAGAATTTCCAAAAACAAATTTTACAAAAAATATTACTTTAGTGAGATAAAGACTTTTTTGTATGCCAAATGTAAGTATTTATTATTAATTGTTTATAAACATATGTGTGTCAAACTGCTTATTTTATTATAAAATGTAGTTTTTTCTTACTAGAACACTGTTTTCTTATCTGTTTTGATTACTTTGTTTGGGGTACCGTTACTCGAAAAAAAGTTGTTTTGTGAAGTGAAAATATCAAAAGTTACAAAAGTTTAGTGGACAATTTAAAAAATACAATTAATAACACAATTTTAAAATTTTGGTTGGAATTTGTTAAAAGTATACTTTAATTTAAAACAAAGCTGCAGAGAGGTGCAGATAGATTTTTAATTATTTTTTTTTTCAGTGCCTCTTAATGTGAAAATACGTTCGCTTTTTGAAGTATGGCTGATGGAGCAGTGGCTAATGTACTATGTGATAATAAGTCACCTACCACTTGCTATCTGTGTGGTGCAACTCCAAATCAAATGAACACATTTCAAACTTTTCAAAGGGCAATTAATGAATATTTTGCTAGATATGGCTTATCAACATTACATGCATGGATCAAGTTTTTTGAATGTGCAATGCATATATCTTACAGACTTCCTTTAATGTGTTGGCGAGTACAGGGTGAAGAAAATAAACGTATATTCAATGAAAACAAGGAACGGATTTGTAAAACAAAAATGGGATTGGTTATTGATAGGGTCAAAACAGGATATGGTACATCCAATGACGGTAATACTGCAAGACGATTTTTTAATAGCAAACCTTAATATTAATAAGTTAAGCAATTTTTCATAAATATTAAGAGTTATTGTTAGTGGAAAACAAGTTAATGTAAATACATTAGAAAATCTTTTAAAGAATACATACGAAATATATATGAAAAATTATTCGTGGAATAAAATGCCTGCACCTATTGGAATGCTCTCAGAAGATGCATTAGAAGCAAGACACAAAGAATTTCGAAATATCCGTAGAAACAACACTCAAAAAACTTCTAGACAGGCGTAAAATAAAGACCTTATGGTTAGTTTATTACTAACTTCAGAGCCACTCATTACTTCACATAGAAAAGTTTGCAGCAAAAAGCAGCCCGTTTCTGAAGACATTAGCCAATATATTTTATTAAGTGGCAGAGAAACTGAAGAAGAATGTACTTTAGAAAGCGATTTGGATTAAGATTTATGTAATTATTTCTCTTTATTGTAATAAAACAAGAAATATTTCTTGGCTTGCAAGTTGGCGGATGTTGCTAATTTTTTCAAAATTTTTATGATAAAATTATCATGAGACGCTCCTATGCTGACTTTGGTGACACTGCAACGATTACTTATACTTTTTACCGCAACTTATATGGGCTCGCGACGTCCGCATCAAGGAGTAACCGTGGCCTTTTCTCGCTATGAGGCGCAGGCGCCGTGGACGACAGAAATCCCCATACATATTTTTAGAGCACTGGGCTTTGCTAACGCCGAGCTGGTGATCGTACGTACAAGATGAGCTACCACAACAAAAACAAAAACAACAACAACAAAAGCTACAACAACAATAGCAGCAGCGATAGCAGCCAAAGCAAAGTCGCAATTGTAGTGACTGGTGATCGTACGAACAAGATGAGCTACCACAACAAAAACAAAAACAACAACAACAAAAGCTACAACAACAATAGCAGCAGCGATAGCAGCCAAAGCAAAGTCGCAATTGTAGTGACGGGCAGCAGTAGTGGCTGCGTATTTAGAGCGGCGACAAGAAGGGGTAGCTTTATGGAGCGCCTGACCGTTCAAGAGGCAGCACTCTTTATAGAGCATACCAGGGAGGATGAAGAAGGGGTTCGCCGAGAGGAGGACCTCGCAGATAAAGGTAGTAAAGCTGACAGCAGAGGTTGGTTGAACGTCATTAATGTAACTGCCGGAGAAGATCGGTTGCAAGACCGATCTGGCAATGGTCTTTCCTTTTCCTGGTCTGACAGAGCGAGCGAGAACAACATTGGACGCCACTCTTTGAGCAGGCACCACATGGATCGAAACCGATCTAAAAGTCGGCGTAGATTCAGAAGTGCGGCTCGCTCAGAACGCAGCCTGCGTAGGGAGTCATCAGACAGGCGGGAAAGATAACGGAGCTTCGGTTTGCCACGGATGACCTGGGCATAGTACTGATTCAAGAGCCGTGGGTGTACAGAGGTAAAGTAATTTGGGACCTCTCCTGTGAAAGGCCTAGAGCATGTGTAGTGCTTAAGAGTAACATTAAACACTTCTGCATTACAGAGTTTTTAACGCAAGATTTGGTAGCTGTGCAGGCGACGGTGGTGGTAGGCAACGCCAATGTAGAGGTTGACTTCGTAGCGGCCTACTTCCCAGGGGACAACGTGAACGTGTCACCTCTTGAAGTTCAGCAGCTGGGGGAGTTCTTCCGACGAAGGCGGCTTCTCCTTGTCATAAGCTGCAACGCGAATGCCCACAAAGAGGAGTGGGGCCGCACGCATACGAACCACAGAGGTGAGTGTCTTTAGGGTTTATCATAAGCGAAAACCTACGTATTCAGCACGTGGGGCATACTCCAGCGTTCGTTACTAGGTCAAGACAGGAGGTACTGGATATCGCTCAGAGGGCTAAAAGCATAAACACAAAAGAACAAGCTGTATGGAATTAGAGGACAGAGCCTACAGGCTGAATGACAGCATTATGGAAGCCTAACGAAGTGCAGTAAGGAGATCAGGAAGGCAAAACGTAGCAGCTTTAGGACCTCTTCCGAGAGCAAAAATCGCGGATCCTTTTCCAACAACGAGAAGGATAGGGCCCTTGGTCTGCTCTCAGCTCACTTGCCTGATGCCGTTACGATATCGCCGGTCAGACTCCGGCCGACTGGAGGGTTGCTAGGACCATTTTCACCCGAAAATCTGTCTGTTGGGCTCTGGATTCGTTTCACCAGTATAAGGGGGGGGGACGGCGTCAGCCCAGTGCTGCTAAGGCGGGGCAGGGGTCTGCTACTCCCGCACCTCGTAAGCATTATGAGGGACAGTCTTACGCTGGCCAACATACGAGCGGTATGGTTCGGGTTATTTTTATCCTGAAGGTAAGCACTCTCTTTGGCATTGTGCAAAGAGGACTAAATTTTGCAAGTAAATGGTGCTTGGAGGTGGGCCTCAGTATCAATCCTTCCAAAACAGCTATCGTTCCCTTCACCAGGAAGAGGAAACTGTAGGGTGTCGCAATCGAGGTCGTCACTGAAGTGAAATATCTGGGTCTCATACTAGATTCTAAGCTTCTATGGAGGGCTCATGTCGAGGCGGCAACCTCTAAGGCTACAAGGGCATTAATGGTGTGCAGGCGTATTGCGGGTAAGTTCTGAGGCTGCAGTCCCAGGATCCTGCGGTATGATAGTAAGGCCTGATTGGTACCTTTTTGTTTGCTTCTAATGCCCATTCATCTAACCCCTTCTTCCTGTGGTCCAACCTTATAGCAAACTTGTTTATATGAACCTCCCGATAAAACTCCATCGCCAAAAAATGCTCAATGAATTTAGCAAATTTTCAGCTAGTTCGCATACCTGAAAATTTGCTACATTTATTTTGCAGATTTTAGCGATGAAGAAACTGAACCGGATAAAATTAGTGAATTTTTTTTGACGTATTTTCTATCACTAAAATCCCAATTTTGGGATTTCGAATGACCGCAAAACTGATGACGTCTCGAATTTGGTCTTTGGAAAAATTGGAAATATACTTAACCAAAATAAAATTTGTTTGATAAATAAGCAAATAAGAAATTTCTTCTCGTACGCAAATGCTTCTTTGTTCAAATGTAATAGAATGGTGGATAGATTTAAAGAAGTGCACAAAAGGTGGCTTGCGGCACGTATGATTATAAAAACTGAAAGTATTGATTATGTTGAGCAACCTTCTAGTAATGTAGGACGTCCACGCTTATCGTATTGTGAGGGCGGTGCGCGCTTAAAACGTCAGTTGGCTGCCGAAATCGAAGGGAATAACAATAATATAATCTCTTTTTATACGAGTACATGCAGCCTCATTGTCTGCAAAGACGTCCAAAATGAATGAGGTGGCAATTGTTTTAAAAGAATCAATGAAAACACCTGAAAACTCGGAAGAAACAAAGAGAAAACTATTTGTCCGAGAGTCTATACCCCTCACACCAGTTGAAGCTTTAGCATTTTTGTTGGAAAATGGTTTGACAAAAAGGCAATACATAAATCTCAGACTACAAAACAAAAATCGAAATTGTGACATATATCCGAGTTATACAGCAGTTACACAGTGTTACAAAATGGAAAAAATTTAATGAACTTTTAAAGTGATATATTGGAAATTGTTCACCTGGTCGAATATAACTCAAAACGGTTTTTGGAAAATTTGTAACACCCTCAAAATCTTGCTTTACCGTTAAAAAACCGTTCTTCGGAAGTGTACGCGCTAATCTTTTCATTACTTGGTCATTTCTTTACCGATTTTCAATACGAAATATGTTTAATTATTGTTGCAAAAAAAAAAATGTAGACCTGCAGAAATATCTTTTTCTGAATCAGTCACTTATGTGCCGTTGAAAAATTGATTGAGCCACACGGTAAGCCGAATAATATTACTGCAAAGAGATGTTTTAAATATTTAAATTAAAGTGTACCGATATTTCTCAAATTAATTTAATTTATAGCATGTACAAACAAATTTTCCAAACGAATACAAATACTGATTTATCAGTCACGCTTAATCAATCTCTGTTTGCGACAACCTTAGTGCCACTAGTGGAAAATTAAGAAGAAGCAACACAAAAAATGAAAAATATTCCAATAGAACAGAACACTCCTATAAACAAAGCAGATCAACCAAATCCGACCACTGTTATTCCTCAGCCTCCAACCAACAACAACATATATACTAACGCACTAGCCCCACTCAAAAAGAAAACTCAAATTAAATAAACTTCTCTCCAACCGAACCAAGCAGCAATGGCCCACTCACACTCTCCAACACACTAACAAAACAATATTATCAAAAAGTCACAACAAAACAACTCGCTACCGAGGACTACCTCAAATCTCCAATCTCCACAACCCTACTCAAAAAAACATCTTCCAAACGAATACAAATACTGATTTATCAGTCACGCTTGATCAATCTCTGTTTGCGACAACCTTAGTGACACTACAATTGATATACTCTTTAGATCGCGTTCTTTGGATGAACTGTTCTTCCCAGTCCGTCAGGTTCTGTAGACTTATTAAAATTTATTTTGTAAAAGAACGCACAGCTCACATATTAAAATAAAAAGAAAGTTTTGATATGCAGATAAGAAATTTAATACCATTTGTACAACAAAAATGGCATAGTAAATTTTGAGCTAAAGATGACATTTATTGACGGAAAGGTGCTTATTATTTTAACAGGTACAAAATCCACTCAGTCGTACCCAATTTGCCAGGCAAAGCCAAAGAATTTTATTGCGACTTTTGATTACAAATCTGATGTTTTCAATTCGAAGCATTTCAAATCTATGCAATATGGAGTAAGTCCCCTTCACGCATGTATTCGTTTCTTATAATTCGTCTTTAAAATATCCTGTAGGAATGATATTAATAAATGGCAGGTACGTAATTCTAAGGATAAGGAAAAAATGATAACACGGAAGTCTGAAATCCAATGCAGATTGTGGGTGGAAATGGGTTTCATGTTGATAAACCAAAGAAAAGCGGAAGAGGTAGTACTAATGACGGCAATACGGCCAGAAGAGCTGAAAAGGGAAAATATATATAAATATAAAACCAAGTTTGTATTGTACATATTTTACTAATTTTCATCCAAATACTTTGTATCCTTAAATAGGGTTGTAGGGTTGTCAAAGTGGGCGTGGTCCGATCGGTCTCAAATTTTGACTTGTTCTTATATCTGCAATGACTGTTAACTTTGCCAAGTTTCGGTTTCATAGCTGCATTAGTTTAATTTATGCCAAAACACATTGCATTGGGTCCAGTGTCCAAGGTATTAAAGCATTCAACAAAAAAATTATAAGCATCCTAAAACTGTCATTAATTTCTTTTCACATAGTTTGAAGACAATTCGAATAGCGTTTGATCGAAATTTTGTAGAATTTGAGCTGCGTCGTTCTGAGTTAGCGGGATTGTAGTACCGCTACTTATGTAAGTTGAATAGAAAATGTGTGCGTTGACTTTAAATAGCGATGGTTTGTTGCATGGAAAGTACACATTATTAAAGTTTACTTTAATTTTAAATCATATACGATAGTTAACTCGGATAAAATCACAGGAGATACAGTGTATCACTTAATTTATTATACAGCTTAGTATACTTTTAAATTATTCAAAAATTGGTCCCACATTTTTTTTTAGTCCTAATGTTTAATTATGCCTTGCGTTGTCATGCGCGCACCAAAATAGTGGAATATTTGCTTTCCGTAACCTCCAGCTAACTATTTTCTAGAATCACAGTAGCAATCTGACTGCCGAACAGTTCACATCTGCTTACTATCTCCTTAATTTCCTCATTCGTAGTGTACGAGTACCAGAGTAGTGTTGTTGTGACATTCATACATACATTCCCACACTTCTTGGATAAAGTTCAGTGCATTAGTTTTTTCATTATTCTCACTCAAATTTCGTATTAAGCGGAACAAAAGTAAGTTAGACGGCCATACAATATGGCCTCCGACTCTGGTGGTAGGGAACAAAATTATTTTGCCATACTTGGAGATATTCCACCTCCAAAACGAAAAACACCGAATCTCAATAATAACCATGACTTCCCACAACTTAAAAAAACTAAAGCTACCAACGTTACAAATTCTATGTGCCCCAAATACCTAGTTATGAAAAATAAAGAGAATAAACCATTAAAAAACTTCAACATATTTCTTATTCAAAAGCCCTCGAATCAATTACAACCGATACATAAATGCAACAAAGGGTGTGATATACTCCAACTTCCATACCAACCTCAGTGTAAGCGAGATCATTGACGGACTCCGACAGCAAGGTGCAACGGAATGCAAAAAAAATCACGAAAGTAAAAGGAGGTAGAGTGGTAAATACCCCTTTACAGCAAAGCAGTGCAAATCCGAACAAAAATGTAATATTTGCTCTACAGCTGTACATACCCCTCACCCTGCACAAAAGTTTAATGTATAAATTGCAAACACCAACATCAATCAGACAACAAAAACTGTCCAACATTCCAAAAAAGAAATGAAATACTAGTATACAAAACTTTAAGCAAGTGCTCATTTCGTGAAGCAACGGAAGAAATAAACAAAAAGAAACTAAAGTACACCACACCGGTGGAAAATTTAGAAGAAGCAACACAAAAAACGGAAAATATTCCAATAGAACAGAACACTCCTGCAAACAAAGCAGATCAACTAAATCCGACCACTGTTATTCCTCAGCCTCCAACAAACAACAATATATATACTAACGCACTAGCCCCACTCAAAAAGAAAACTCAAATCAAATAAACTTCTCTCCAACCGAACCAAGCAGAAATGGCCCACTCACACTCTCCAACACACTAACAAAACAATATTATCAAAAAGTCACAACAAAACAACTCGCTACCGAGAACTACCGCAAATCTCCAATCTCCACAACCCTACTCAAAAAAACATCTTCCAAACGAATAGAAATACTGATTTATCAGTCACGCTTGATCAATCTCTGTTTGCGACAACCTTAGTGCCACTACAATTGATATACTCTTCAGATCGCGTTCTTTGGATGAACTGTTCTTCCCAGTCCGTCAGGTTCTGTAGACTTATTAAAATTTATTTTGTAAAAGAACGCACAGCTCACATATTAAAATAAAAAGAAAGTTTTGATATGCAGATAAGAAATTTAATACCATTTGTACAACAAAAATGGCATAGTAAATTTTGAGCTAAAGATGGCATTTATTGATGGAAAGGTGCTTATTATTTTAACAGGTACAAAATCCACTCAGTCGTACCCAATTTGCCGGGCAAAGCCAAAGAATTTTATTGCGACTTTTGATTACAAATCTGATGTTTTCAATTCGAAGCATTTCAAATCTATGCAATATGGAGTAAATCCCCTTCACGCATGTATTCGTTTCTTATAATTCGTCTTTAAAATATCCTGTAGGAATGATATTAATAAATGGCAGGTACGTAATTCTAAGGATAAGGAAAAAATGATAACACGGAAGTCTGAAATCCAATGCAGATTGTGGGTGGAAATGGGTTTCATGTTGATAAACCAAAGAAAAACGGAAGAGGTAGTACTAATGACGGCAATACGGCCAGAAGAGCTGAAAAGTGAAAATATATATAAATATAAAACCAAGTTTGTATTGTACATATTTTACTAATTTTCATCCAAATACTTTGTATCCTTAAATAAGGTTGTAGGGTTGTCAAAGTGGGCGTGGTCCGATCGGTCTCAAATTTTGACTTGTTCTTATATCTGCAATGACTGTTAACTTTGCCAAGTTTCAATTTCATAGCTGCATTAGTTTAATTTATGCCAAAACACATTGCATTGGGTCCAGTGTCCATGGTATTAAAGCATTCAACAAAAAAATTATAAGCATCCTAAAACTGTCATTAATTTCTTTTCACATAGTTGAAGACAATTCGAATAGCGTTTGATCAAAATTTTGTAGAATTTGAGTTGCGTCGTTCTGAGTTAGCGGGATTGTAGTACCGCTACTTATGTAAGTTGAATAGAAAATGTGTGCGTTGACTTTAAATAGCGATGGTTTGTTGCATGGAAAGTACACATTATTAAAGTTTACTTTAATTTTAAATCCTATACGATAGTTAACTCGGATAAAATCACAGGAGATACAGTGTATCACTTAATTTATTATACAGCTTAGTATACTTTTAAATTATTCAAAAATTGGTCCCACATTTTTTTTTAGTCCTAATGTTTAATTATGCCTTACGTTGTCATGCGCGCACCAAAATAGTGGAATATTTGCTTTCCGTAACCTCCAGCTAACTATTTTCTAGAATCACAGTAGCAATCTGACTGCCGAACAGTTCACATCTGCTTACTATCTCCTTAATTTCCTCATTCGTAGTGTACGAGTACCAGAGTAGTGTTGTTGTGACATTCATACATACATTCCCACACTTCTTGGATAAAGTTCAGTGCATTAGTTTTTTCATTATTCTCACTCAAATTTCGTATTAAGCGGAACAAAAGTAAGTAAGACGGCCATACAATATGGCCTCCGACTCTGGTGGTAGGGACCAAAATTATTTTGCCATTCTTGGAGATATTCCACCTCCAAAACGAAAAACACCGAATCTCAATAATAACCATGACTTCCCACAACTTAAAAAAACTAAAGCTACCAACGTTACTAATTCTATGTGCCCCAAATACCTAGTGTAACCGCCACTGTAACCTGACTCGCTGAAATGCTTATGACTCGTTATAATAAACAAACTTGTAATTATTAAGCCGAATATTTTATTGTATGCTCTATTACAATTATTAGAAAGCGATAGATATGTTAAAGGAACAAGGTCATTAGAGTCATAAAACCATGTGATGTTTTTTTTTGACTTATTGTTCGAATAGAAATTTAAGCGACAAGTCTCGTAGTTTCGATATTGGCTTAACCTTAACTGAAATAATCTAAATAGTTTACGCCTGGATTAAAACTTAAATGAATTTTATTACGTACGGCTATAAGCGACGTGATCAAATAAATATTTGGATAATCACACAAAAACTAATCTGTTTTACTTATTGCGCGTAATCAAAATCAGACTTAATCTAAGGCGTTTGGAGACGGATTTCCTCCTCGCTAACAAGATAAAATTCATTTAATTACCATATTAGGGCTGATTGAAGAAATTACACTCTGGTTTCCTGCACCGGTGCCTGCTAACTCGGAGTGCCAGCCGGCTTAAACGAAATCGACCTGCCAACTTATCCGTAAAGTAAGTACAAATGCCTTTTGTGCCACGTGAGCAATCACCAACCCCCCCTTCGCCAATGGCTTCTAACAATACGCATAGCAATCAGTGCTCACTGTGTTCTGATTCCTCGACTGAAGATATGATATCTTGCGCAAAATGCCAAAAATCATATCATCAAAATTGCGCTAATGTTGAGCAACCAATACCGCACACGTGGTTCTGCTCAATGTGTTCTACCGCGCAAGAATTTACTTCGCCTAAATCAGTTAAAAGCACGAGCAGTAAAGCTTCACAAAGTCGGCGTGCTGCCCTAGAACTACAACTACTTGAAGAGGAAAGACAACTTTCTATAGCGCGAGATAAAGAATTTTTAAATAAAAAAATGCAAATATTACAACGAAGCGTAGAAGAATCGGACGACGAACAATCGGTAACAAACATTTCAATTCGCCACTGGCTTAATGATGCAGAACAGCTAAATAATCCCCCAGTAACTGCAAGCGCAATAATATCGGCAACGCAACTAATTGAAAAGTCAAATACCACCACCGGCATATCACCGAATGTTCAAACCACATGTACGACGGCATGCACCTTTTCTAACTTTGTACATAAAGCTCCAATAGTTACATCAAACGTACCGTCTAATTTAAATACAACTGTTGGATTTCATCCCGCTACTAATTCCGCAGCTTTTGTCAATAGATTAAATCCACTACACGAAAATCGGAGCACGGCTTTGCCTAGTAATTTACCCCGAACAACAGTTTCCGGCTCACCTTTTAACAACACGCTACCACATTTAGTCCCAACACACAGTACTATCACTGGTATTAATAATACGCAGCCATCGCACTTATTAAATTCCACATTATCATCTGAACAGATGTTTGCACGCCATTCCGTTCCAAAGGAACTACCTACTTTTAGTGGAAATGCTGAAGAGTGGCCACTTTTCAGTGCAACGTTCGACTGGTCTACACAAATCTGTGGCTTGACCGACGCTGAGAACCTAATACGGCTTCAACGCGCATTGAAAGGCGAATCACTTAAATCTGTACAACACATTCTGGTGCACCCCACCTGCGTGCCCACCGTGCTTTCTACCTTGCAGTTTCTGTATGGACAACCTGAACGCATACTAGCTAGTATTAAAAATCGAATTAAAGCAACACCACAAATTAATTCCAATAGATTAGAGTCCATCAGCAATTTCGCAGTAACTGTTAAAGGATTATTAGCAACGATTCAATCATGCAATTTAAATGATGAAATTACTAATTCGTATCTGCTACAAGAACTTGTTGAAAAATTGCCACCTAACATGCAATTGACATGGGGCAGCCAGAAATTACATATGCTAAAAGAAAATAAAAGAGCTAACTTGATTGACTTTTCAAATTGGATATTTGAAATTGGTATGTCAGCAAGTGTAACACTGCAAAATTCTGACATTAATTTTATTTCGAAATATAAAACGCAAAAGGCTCATGTCAATGCTCACAATATGCAACACAAAGACAAATGTCCTATATGCAATAATTCTTGTAAACATGCTACTCAGTGTCCTAAATTTTTAAATGCTGATCGGACTACCAAATGGAGTCTAGTTCGCCGCCTAAACCTATGTAAACGCTGCTTAAAAATACAAGCGAAGAACAAAGTATGCGAATGTAAAGAAAATTGCAAAATAAGCGAATGTCAACTAAAACATCATAAGCTACTACACAATAACAAAATCAACGGCAACCCTACGTTCGATCCAATTACAAAAGAAAGAGAAGAGCAAAACAAAACAACTGATAAGCAAATGGTAAATACGGAAACGCATTTGTATAACCACAATAATCAAAGCGAAAAGGTTTTGTTTAAAATAATTCCCATTTCAGTATTTGGGAAAAATAAATGTATAAAAACGTTCGCATTTATTGACGAAGGCTCGTCCGTTAGTCTATTGGATGAAAGTATGGCAAAAGAATTAGAAATCGATGGCACACCGCATCCCCTATGTCTTAAGTGGACGGGGCAAATGCAACGCAGAGAAAGCGATTCCAAAACATTTCATTTGCTTATTTCTGGTATTAACGAGAAACAGTTCTCAATTAAGGTTCACACTGTACGTCAACTTTCTTTACCATCACAAACGATTAAATATATGAAGTTATGCAAGCAGTATCCGCATCTAAACAATTTGCCCATTGACGATTATGAAAACGCTACGCCGCGTGTGCTTATAGGAGCTAACCACTGGAATTTGGGAATTCCGTTGGAGATTAAAGAATCGTCGCCAGCTGCACCAGTTGCTGTACGTACGCGATTGGGTTGGCTAATATATGGTAATCTTGGCTGTTCATCAAAACGTCGTGAGTTTTTTAGTTTTCACATTTGTGAATGTGATAGTAGCGATTCAGTTTTAAATGAACTGGTTAAACAATTCTTCTCTCTTGAAAGTGTAGGTGTAAAATCGTCACTAAAAGCTGTCACGGGGAAGGACGAAGAAAGATCGTTGCATTTACTAAATAAATTTACACAGCAACGTCCGGATGGACACTACAAAACAGGACTCTTGTGGCGCTATGACGACATTGATTTACCAGAAAGCCTTTTAATGGCAAAGAGAAGACTAGTCTGTTTGGAAAAGAAATTGGCACGTGAGCCAGAGCTTTTCAACGTTTTTCAGAAAACAATTGACGACTATTTGAGCAAGGGTTATATAAGTAAGTTGTCAGATGATGATATAAATAACAGTAAATTTGCCGGGCGCATTTGGTATTTACCAACATTCGCTGTCTTTAACAAAAATAAGCCGGGGAAAGTGCGCATCGTCTGGGATGCTGCTGCCAAAGCAAATGGGTTATCACTAAATTGTGTGTTGCTGAAAGGGCCTGATCTCTTATCGTCCCTTTCAGCCATTCTGTTTCGATTTCGACAAAAGTCTGTGGCTTTATCGGGTGACATCCAAGAGATGTTTCACCAAATTCATATACGCGAAGAAGATAAGCACGCTCAAAGATTCTTATGGCGTGGACATGATACTGCAAAAGAGCCAGACGTTTATGTGATGAACGTCATGATTTTTGGCGCTGCATGCGCGCCTAGTATATCGCAATATATTAAAAATTTTAATGCATCTAAATTTGAAAATGAATATCCTGAAGCTGCGGTCGCTATTATAAGAGATCACTACGTTGACGACTTTTTGTCTTCGGTTGACACAGCAGAAGAAGCTATGCAGCTAGCTTTAAATATAAAAAATATTCATCAGCAGGGTGGCTTTAGAATCAGAAATTGGTGCTCCAATAATACAAAGGTTTTATGCGCTCTTGATGACACTGCCAAATTCGCGGAAAAGAATCTTGTCACAAATATTGAAGATAAAATAGAAAAGGTTTTAGGCGTGTTCTGGGTACAAGCTGATGATGAGATCACCTTTAAAATATCAACTCGTCTCAGTGAAAGCGATACATTTGCTGGAAATAGAATCCCAACTAAAAGAGACGTGCTGCGTTTAGTAATGTCAATTTATGACCCGCTTGGCCTTATTGGGCACATAATCATGTTCGCTAAGATACTTTTGCAAGAAATTTGGCGAAGCCACGTCGACTGGGATGAGCAAATAAGGCCAGCCGAGCTAATAAAATGGCACAAATGGCTACAAATTCTTCCTGGTTTGCGAAATATTCGGATTCCACGGTGCTATTTAAATACATTTTTAACGTATGACAATATTGATGTTCAGCTGCACACTTTCGTGGATGCAAGCGAGAACGGCTACGCTGCGGTGTGCTATTTCAGACTATGTGATGGAAAAGATATCAGATGCTCATTAATTGGATCCAAAACTCGTGTAGCACCGTTAAAAATCACATCAATTCCTCGTTTAGAGTTAATGGCAGCACTGATTGGATCGCGATATGCTAAGTTAGTAATAGAAGAGCACACAATTAAAATAAATAGGCGCTTTTTTTGGTCCGATTCCAAAACGGTCTTAAGCTGGTTAAAATCAGATCACAGAAAGTATCACCAATTCGTCGCATTTCGTGCTAGTGAAATCTTGGACCTGACGGAGCTGAGTGAGTGGAAATATATACCGTCAAAAATCAATGTTGCAGATGATGCGACAAAATGGGCAAAGAAACCTGACTTTTCCCAACAAAGCCGGTGGTTCTGTGGCCCTTCCTTTCTTTATCTTCCAGATTGTGAATGGCCAAAAGAAAGTAAATGCGTAGAATCAACGACCGACGAGCTTAAGCAACACGTGTTAGTTATTTCAAAAAATGAGCCGATTTTCGATGTGTCGCGCTTCTCAAAATGGACGCGACTTTTGAGATGTGCCGCTTATGTGTTACGTTTTATGCATCGCTGCAAGAACAACCTAAGGGCACATTCAACCATGGAGCTGTCGAGTGATGAGTTAAGAGCAGCTGAAAATATTCTGTATCGTGAGGCACAACGAGAATATTATGCAGAGAGTATAACAATTTTAAGTCATGGGAAGAAACTAGCAAAATCTGATGACTTGTACAAACTAACGCCGTTCTTGGATACGAATAATTTACTGAGAATCGACAGTCGCCTGGGCACTGAGCATGCACCAATTATTATGCCGAGAAAATCAGCTATTTGCAAATTAATTATAAAATACTACCATGAACATCTTCGCCATATGAATCATGAAACAGCCATTAATGAGATACGACAAACATTTTTTATTTCGCGTTTACGAGCCACGTTCAAATCGGTGGCTAACAACTGCCAGCTTTGTAAAGTTCGGAAAGCGTCTCCGACATATCCGCTAATGGCTAAGCTGCCAGAAGCTAGAACCGCAGTATCGGTTCTACCATTCACCTTCACTGGCGTTGATTATTTTGGACCTATATCTGTAGTAGTCAATCGTCACAATGAGAAGAGATACGGTGCTCTTTTTACGTGCTTAACTATTCGAGCTGTCCATATTGAAATAGTTACCTCACTAAATACAGCGTCGTGCATTATGGCTACTCGTAATTTTATGGCCAGACGCGGCACGCCTCGTGAATTCTTTAGCGATAATGCGACAAATTTTGTTGGGTCGGAGCGAGAACTTCGTGTAGCCTATAATAATGTCGACAAAGATGCGATAATTAAAGAGTTTACGACTTCTTTGACTAAATGGAACTTTATTACTCCAAAAGCCCCCCATATGGGCGGGGCTTGGGAGCGTTTAATTCGCTCAATTAAGACGATACTGTACTCTATATTACCAACGCGTAATCCCACCGAAGAGCTATTACGCAGCATGATGGCTGAGGTGGAAAACATCGTTAATTCGCGTCCGCTGACCTACGTACCGCTCGATTACGAAAACTCCGATGTGCTTACACCAAATCATTTGCTCTTAGGAAGCTCAAACGGTATGAAGCCGCTTGCTATCTACGATGATGACGCGGTTGTGCTGCAGTCTAGCTGGCTTCGTTCTCAACAGTTTGCAGAAAGATTTTGGCGTAAGTGGGTCGCTGAATATTTGCCAAATTTAACTTGTAGAACAAAATGGCATAAAGAAGCTAAGCCTGTTCGTAAAGGCGATCTGGTGATTGTAGTAGACTCTACACTTCCTCGAAATGTTTGGCTTAGGGGTAAGGTGGTTGAGGTTAAGTTGGCCGCGGATGGACAAGTTAGAAGCGCAACGGTTTTGACTTCGCATGGGTTGCTGGAGAGGCCAGCGATCAAGCTCGCAGTATTAGACGTGGCTGCAGTAAAGGAGTAAGCCTTCGGTTAACACCTCGTCGTACTGTGGGAGGGTGTAACCGCCACTGTAACCTGACTCGCTGAAATGCTTATGACTCGTTATAATAAACAAACTTGTAATTATTAAGCCGAATATTTTATTGTATGCTCTATTACAATTATTAGAAAGCGATAGATATGTTAAAGGAACAAGGTCATTAGAGTCATAAAACCATGTGATGTTTTTTTTTGACTTATTGTTCGAATAGAAATTTAAGCGACAAGTCTCGTAGTTTCGATATTGGCTTAACCTTAACTGAAATAATCTAAATAGTTTACGCCTGGATTAAAACTTAAATGAATTTTATTACGTACGGCTATAAGCGACGTGATCAAATAAATATTTGGATAATCACACAAAAACTAATCTGTTTTACTTATTGCGCGTAATCAAAATCAGACTTAATCTAAGGCGTTTGGAGACGGATTTCCTCCTCGCTAACACCTAGTAATGAAAAATAAAGAGAATAAACCATTAAAAAACTTCAACATATTCCTTATTCAAAAAGCCCTCGAATCAATTACAACCGATACATAAATACAATAAAGGGTGTGATATACTCCAACTTCCATACCAACCTCAGTGTAAGCGAGATCATTGACGGACTCCGACAGCAAGGTGCAACGGAATGCAAAAAAAATCACGAAAGTAAAAGGAGGTAGAGTGGTAAATACCACTTTGCATATAATCTCTTTTGATTTGTATGAATTACCCAGAGAAGTTAATATCGCATGGATGAAAGTGAAATTCGAACCCTACATCCCATCTCCCATGCAATGCAAAAATTGCTTCCTAATAGGGCATAAGGAAAGCAGTGCAAATCCGAACAAAAATGTAATATTTGCTCTACAGCTGTACATACCTCTTACCCTGCACAAAAGTTTAATGTATAAATTGCAAACACCAACATCAATCAGACAACAAAAACTGTCCAACATTCCAAAAAAGGAATGAAATACTAGTATACAAAACTTTAAGCAAGTGCTCATTTCGTGAAGCAAGGGAAGAAATAAACAAAAAGAATCTAAAGTACACCACACCGGTGGAAAATTTAGAAGAAGCAACACAAAAAACGAAAAATATTCCAATAGAACAGAACACTCCTACAAACAACAATATATATACTAACGCACTAGCCCCACTCAAAAAGAAAACTCAAATCAAATAAACTTCTCTCCAACCGAACCAAGCAGCAATGGCCCACTCACACTCTCCAACACACTAACAAAACAATATTATCAAAAAGTCACAACAAAACCACTCGCTACCGAGAACTACCGCAAATCTCCAATCTCCACAACCCTACTCAAAAAAACATCTTCCAAACGAATACAAATACTGCTTTATCAGTCACGCTTGATCAATCTCTGTTTGCGACAACCTTAGTGCCTCTACAATTAATATACTCTTCAGATCGCGTTCTTTGGATGAACTGTTCTTCCCAGTCCGTCAGGTTCTGTAGACTTATTAAAATTTATTTTGTAAAAGAACGCACAGCTCACATATTAAAATAAAAAGAAAGTTTGGATATGCAGATAAGAAATTTAATACCATTTGTACAACAAAAATGGCATAGTAAATTTTGAGCTAAAGATGACATTTATTGATGGAAAGGTTCTTATTATTTTAACAGGTACAAAATCCACTCAGTCGTACCCAATTTGCCGGGCAAAGCCAAAGAATTTTATTGCGACTTTTGATTACAAATCTGATGTTTTCAATTCGAAGCATTTCAAATCTATGCAATATGGAGTAAGTCCCCTTCACGCATGTATTCGTTTCTTATAATTCGTCTTTAAAATATCCTGTAGGAATGATATTAATAAATGGCAGGTACGTAATTCTAAGGATAAGGAAAAAATGATAACACGGAAGTCTGAAATCCAATGCAGATTGTGGGTGGAAATGGGTTTCATGTTGATAAACCAAAGAAAAGCGGAAGAGGTAGTACTAATGACGGCAATACGGCCAGAAGAGCTGAAAAGGGAAAATATATATAAATATAAAACCAAGTTTGTATTGTACATATTTTACTAATTTTCATCCAAATACTTTGTATCCTTAAATAGGGTTGTAGGGTTGTCAAAGTGGGCGTGGTCCGATCGGTCTCAAATTTTGACTTGTTCTTATATCTGCAATGACTGTTAACTTTGCCAAGTTTCAATTTCATAGCTGCATTAGTTTAATTTATGCCAAAACACATTGCATTGGGTCCAGTGTCCAAGGTATTAAAGCATTCAACAAAAAAATTATAAGCATCCTAAAACTGTCATTAATTTCTTTTCACATAGTTTGAAGACAATTCGAATAGCGTTTGATCAAAATTTTGTAGAATTTGAGCTGCGTCGTTCTGAGTTAGCGGGATTGTAGTACCGCTACTTACGTAAGTTGAATAGAAAATGTGTGCGTTGACTTTAAATAGCGATGGTTTGTTGCATGGAAAGTACACATTATTAAAGTTTACTTTAATTTTAAATCATATACGATAGTTAACTCGGATAAAATCACAGGAGAGACAGTGTATCACTTAATTTATTATACAGCTTAGTATACTTTTAAATTATTCAAAAATTGGTCCCACATTTTTTTTTAGTCCTAATATTTAATTATGCCTTGCGTTGTCATGCGCGCAATAAAATAGTGGAATATTTGCTTTCCGTAACCTCCAGCTAACTATTTTCTAGAATCACAGTAGCAATCTGAGTGCCGAACAGTTCACATCTGCTTACTATCTCTTTAATTTCCTCATTCGTAGTGTACGAGTACCAGAGTAGTGTTGTTGTGACATTCATACATACATTCCCACACTTCTTAGATAAAGTTCAGTGCAATAGTTTTTTCATTATTCTCACTCAAATTTCGTATTAAGCGGAACAAAAGTAAGTAAGACGGCCATACAATATGGCCTCCGACTCTGGTGGTAGGGACCAAAATTATGTTGCCATACTTGGAGATATTCCACCTCCAAAACGCAAAACAGCGAATCTCAATAATAACAATGACTTCCCACAACTTAAAAAAACTAACTCGCAAACGTCAAGCTGTGTGGTTGTGTTTACTTTGCTCCCTTACAAATATTGTTATAAAGCAATTTAAATATCAAATTAATTAAATAAATTTCATAATTGTGATTAAATCAATTTTGTGCACTTCAAGCTAAGTATAAAGTGATTTGGTGCAATATTCATTTAATAATCTTTGACTTATAAAAAATCTCATTTAAATCTTTGTTGTGTTGTGTGCCGATTCATCATTTTTCTTGTAGTATAGTTGTTGTTACCAATTGTTTGTATTTGCATTTGCGGCTGTTGCTGTTTGTGCGCGCACTCTTCTTTGTTACTCCGTTTAGCTTTCACGGCTGTTTGCGTGATTTGTTAAGTGTAAATGGAACTGTGTGTCCCAAACTGTTCTAACTGCCTTACCGACTTCTATACTGTTTTTTTTTTGCCAAACTGCTTACCACTGTTAGATCCTTTCTTCTGCTAGTCCTATAATTTGCAATATTAATTCTAATTAATTTTCTCCTAAATAATATACCATGTCTTGTAATTATCCTAACTGCCAAGTTAAGAGTGGATCTGAACGCTTTGTGTCTTGCTGGCTTTGCGATGGGCTTGCCCACATAAAGTGTGCTGGATTGACAGGTAGAGTGTTAGATTTGATTGATGATGGTAAGGGTGTCCGCTGGTCTTGTCTGAAATGTAGGTTAACTGAAGTTGATCTTTTTAAATTTTTTAGGCAGTGTAGGAACGGTTTCTCTGAGATTGGTAAGGAGCAAAATGTTCTTACCGAAAAATTCAAACACTACGAAAACGTATTTAATTCTTTTAAATGCTTAGAGAATACGAGTATTCCTAATAGCCGTAATAGTAAACGGAAACATATTGAGAGTCCGTCTGACGAAGCTGAGCCAAATCCTATTCCGACGACAATTATTTCTTCTCCCTCAGGGGAGTTGATTAGTTTCTCCTCACCTTGTCCTCAGGCTGTTGAACCTTCAACATCAAAAGCTGCTGCACAGAGATCAGTTCAAAAGGAAAGCAGCGAAAGCAAAAATTCTGCTGGGGTTTCTGTGGCGCTTGCTAGGGGGCTGGTTGTGGTTCCTCAGAGAAAATCAAGATTTTCCAGTGATACCACAGTTGAGGATATCAAGTATCACATTTCATCTAAGGTTAAGACTGATGACATAACTATCAGGAAATTTAACTTTAATTACAAGGGAAACATTTCTTCATTTAAAATCGATGTAACTTCCGAAAACTTTAATATACTTTTAAATAGCTCTTTTTGGCCGACTGGGGCTTTTGTTCGCGAATTCGAGTTTAAACCCAACATAAATAATCAAAACTTAGCAAAAATTTCTCATCCTAATCCGGAGTCAAAAAACTGATAAAAACTAAACTTGATATATGTATATTACCAAAATGTTAGAGGCTTGAATACAAAACTAGCATTTGACAAAGTATGTCACTCTTTACTCATCCGTAAACTAGATCTGCTTGGTTTTCAACCTGGTATCCTCTGTTGGATGTCTTCTTATCTCTCCGGTAGGACGCAGAAGGTAGTTTTTAAAAATTTTCATTTTGGGATCATCGATGTTTCCTCGGGAGTTCCGCAGGGCAGCCACCTCGGACCGATTCTGTTCCTGCTATTCATAAACGACATTTCTACAGTAGTAAAGTATTCTAAAATATTGATGTAAGCGGATGATGTTAAACTTTTTAAGACTTATGCCTCGGCTGAAGAAAGATCCTTGCTACAGCAAGATTTGGACAGCATAGTCAATTGGTGCAGCATTAATTATATGCCGCTTAACCTTAACAAATGTAAATTCATGTGCTTTTCTCGACGAACCATTCAGCCGGCCTCCTACAAAATAAATAACTACGTCCTAGAACATGTAAACAGTTTTGTTGACCTGGGTGTTGGTATGGATTGTAAACTCAATTTTAATTTTCATATTAGTTCCACAGTTAATAAAGCAAGGGGTGTACTCGCTTTTGTAAAGCGTTGGTCAAAGGAATTCCGCGACCCGTATATAACTAAAACACTTTTTACTTCATTGGTAAGACCAATACTGGAGTATGGCTCCATAGTTTGGAATCCTCGTTATCAGGTCCACTCAGACCAACTAGAGTCAATACAAAAACAATTCTTACTTTTTGCTTTGAGAAATCTTCGATGGGATTCGCCATACAATCTTCCCCCTTACACTAGTCGTTTAAAACTTATTAATCTTCCTACTCTTTCGAGTCGCAGAGAAATGTTAGGTATAATATTTCTCGTAAAATTAGTCAATGGATGGATCTCAAGTCCATTTCTTCTAGAGCAAATTAATTTATATGCACCCTCCCGTGCAACGTGAAACTTTAAACCACTTTTCTTGAAACTATGCAGAACTAACTTTGAGTTGAATGAACCGTTTCGGGGTTTATGCCAAGACTTTAACAATCATTCCAGCATTCTCTCTATCCTCTCTTAATAACAGCTAACGATCCAATTTTCTTACTTTGCATTTCTCTAACTTTGTATTCGGCTGATGAATTCTTATTCTGTAGCTGAGCAGCTTGGGATCTCGACGCTTAACAAACTTTCTTCTGTCACGACTCGGCACCTAAGATTTGTATATTTAAAAAACATCCGTACGTTATGCGGATTGAGCCCCTCGTGCCGGTTGGGCGGGAAAGTGGGTTTCCGTTGGGTTATAATAATAATATAATAAAAGTTACTAATTCTATGTGCCCCAAATACCTAGTATTGAAAAATAAAGAGAATAAACCATTAAAAAACTTCAGCATATTTCTTATTCAAAAAGCCCTCGAATCAATTACAACCGATACATAAATACAATAAAGGGTGTGATATACTCCAACTTCCATACCAACCTCAGTGTAAGCGAGATCATTGACGGACTCCGACAGCAAGGTGCAACGGAATGCAAAAAAAATCACGAAAGTAAAAGGAGGTAGAGTGGTAAATACCCCTTTGCATATTATCTCTTTTGATTTGTATGATTTACCCAGAGAAGTTAATATCGCATGGATGAAAGTGAAATTCGAACCCTACATCCCATCTCCCATGCAATGCAAAAATTGCTTCCTAATAGGGCATACAGCAAAGCAGTGCAATTCCGAACAAAAATGTAATATTTGCTCTACAGCTGTACAGCCCCTCACCCTGCACAAAAGTTTAATGTATAAATTGCAAACACCAACATCAATCAGACAACAAAAACTGTCCAACATTCCAAAAAAGAAATGAAATACTAGTATACAAAACTTTAAACATGTGCTCATTTCGTGAAGCAAGGGAAGAAATAAACAAAAGAATCTAAAGTACACCACACCGGTGGAAAATTTAGAAGAAGCAACACAAAAAACGAAAAATATTCCAATAGAACAGAACACTCCTACAAACAAAGCAGATCAACCAAATCCGACCACTGTTATTCCTCAGCCTCCAACAAACAACAATATATATACTTACGCACTAGCCCCACTCAAAAAAAAAACTTAAATCAAATAAACTTCTCTCCAACCGATCCAAGCAGCAATGGCCCACTCACACTCTCCAACACACTAACAAAACAATATTATCAAAAAGTCACAACAAAACAACTCGCTACCGAGGCCTACCTCAAATCTCCAATCTCCACAACCCTACTCAAAAAAACATCTTCAGACACTCTGAGCTCCAACTCTTTATTTGACATGGAAACATAGAGAACTTTTACTATCGAAAACTAGTCTTCTCGTCAGTAGAGACTCCAAATACCTTTCTCTTACATAGTTGTATTATGGTACTTAGGATTCTACAGTGGAATCTTAACTGCTACCGAAATAACTACAATGAGCTCTTACTACTCATAAAAGAGAAAGCTTACCGTATCATAGCATAACAAGAGACGCACCTTGCTGTCACAAAGAACGCAATACCAAAAAATTTCGTAATGTATAACAAAAATTACGTTCCTGAAAACTGTGTAAACAAGAGAGGTGTGGCACTCTTAGTCGATAACTTTATTGAGCATTCGGTAAATAATATGAACACAGGAATACTAGCGACCGCTGTAAAAATAAAGTCAGTTAAAACATTTATTATAATTACCACATATATTGCCCCGTCAGACAATATTTCGGAAACGACCTGTTACAACTCCCTATGGGGCTCCCCGAACTACAACCAAAGGGGTAGACTTATTTCCAACTTCGTACAATATAATGACCTTGTTATATTAAACGATAGCCATCCAACCAGGGACCCTAACAGTTATGACTTTTAAAATAAAAGTCGCTTAAAAACAGTTTATTTCTGACTGTAAAATTTTTTGTTACAAAATTTCAGTAAAAAATTTACTTTTATTTTTTCAGTCAGATAATAACAGTTAAACCAAGCCAAATATTTTTTTTGTCAAAAATAAATATCTGACCAAGCCAGATAGCAATCAAACCGTTGAACCTATATAAATAAATTTGGTATCAATCGATTGGTGTTACTTTCTAGAATTCAAAAATATATATATAGTTTGTTTGAGATTGGGTGTTTATAATTTAAGATATAAATCAGAAAAAAGTGTTTACTATACACAAATAAGCAACTATCGTATTTATAAAAAGTGACTTTTTAACTTGAAAGAAAAATACCGTACTCCGTAATATATTTAGCAGCCTACAACATATGTGTACGCATGTTATAACCATACGCACAGAACGAGCGTTGCATTTTATATTTAGCTATCAGTAATGAAAACAGTAACATAGTAATGAAAATGTTTTTTAATCTGCTTGACGACCTAAGTGGTGTGATTCAACGCCGAAAGGCAAAATTAGTGGATCAATGCACTCCTGTCTCGACAATTCATGTTGGAAAACCTTAAAAAATCATCGCACGATTATTTTCACGTCGTTTTTCGACTCTGATTCGTTTAAAATTCTTTCGAATCAAATATTCGACGGACTAAAAATTCCAAAAATTACATCGGTGAACATTATGGATTTTGCAAATGACAAATGCAACAAGTTAAAATGTTGTATTAAAGACATAATCCGTGGGAAGCTTTTGTATCTTAAAATTGATACCGCAACACGCAGTGACCGCGGTGTCCTCTGTATAAATTCCCAAATTTTCTTTCAAAATAAAATTGAAATAACCACGCTGCCAATGGAAGAAATAAATGGTAGACATACGGCAGAAAATATAAAATTGAACATTGAAAGAACAACGATAACGGACGTAATATGATTAAAGCGGTTGAGCTTTTATCAGACACGGTCAGCGACGAAGATGATGATGAAAGCGAAATATTAACTTCACTCGAATTTTCCGAATATGTTGTAATGCCCATAGTAGGTGATAACATTATTTCCATAAAATGTGCAGCTCACACTCTTCAGCTTGCTGTCAGAGATTTTTTAGAAGAGTACATTCCAGGAGTAGTAGGAAGTAGCCGCCAAGTTGTGAAACTCCTCCGAACTCCACTGATGCGGCAAGTATTAGTGGATTATCATTTTACCGATAAAATGTTTTAATATAATCTCTAGATTTAAGATAAAAGACTTGAATCTTCCGAAACCACAATTAGATGTTTCAACTCGATGGAGCTCCACTTATACAATGATGCGTAGCCTCTGTCGGCTTAAAGAATTCTGCGAAATCAATTTCGCAGAGTCAGATCATTTAACCGTTGCCGAGTGGGAATTGGTTGAACACATTTTGGTGGTGTTACAAATACCATATTCACTAACCCTGAAGCTTCAAGAGAGTCAAATACTTTAGGAGATTTTTATAAAAATTGGCTAGAGATGAAACTTCAATTAAAAAATAACGAGAGCGATATCAGCACAAAAATTTCTCAAGTGCATTGAAATTAGGCAAATTTCCCTTCTGGAAAACGAAATCGTAAATGCTGCTTTGTTTTTGGATCCTCGATTGAGACGCATGCTTTCGAGAGAAAAAATGGAATGTGCAAGAAACCACCTCAAAGGACGTGCTCGTCGAATGGAGAATTTAAAAAAGGTTGTTTTTAATAAATATAATTATTTAAAATGCCTTTTGTAATTCCTTTTTTTTAGAATCACAATTCTCCCCCTGAGGATAATCAGCAGAGTGAAGGCACGGCACTTTTTGTTGACGAATCCTCAATGCAAAGTTCATCTTCCCTCTTAAGAAGCTGCATCCGAGAACTTGAAGTTGCAAACTCGTCAGCAGACGAAGAATCCATCGATCTCAGGGACGAACTGAGAAAAGCGTTCTATGAAATTGACACCTATAAGGAAAAGCGAATTGATTTAGACACAGATATCATAGAATACTGGAACAGCAAAAAATATTCATTACCCTATCTAAGAAATCTTGCTTTTGCTGTGCATTCAGTGCCTGCAACACAAGTCAGTGTCGAAAGAGCTTTTTCGGCATTAAAGCTCATTTTAAACGACTTACGCTATAATCTGTCCGAAAAAAAGTAGAAACCGTTTGCCTTTTAAAGGTCAACAACAATATAATGCCATAATTACAAAACCCTTTAATAAAAAGCTATTGTACATATATGAGTTTTATACAATATATAAAATTTGTTTTGTTTTGTGAGGAAACTGGAAATGTTTTTAACGAAATAATTGAAAAGTGTTGCAAAAAGAATATCGAGATACCATTGAAGTACTACATTACTATAGAGAATTTAATTGCGTCAGTTTTTGACTAATTTCTTCAGATAAAGCCACCCAATCTCAAACAAACTATATATTTTTGAATTCTAGAAACTAAGACCCATCGATATTTATATAAAATGAACGATTTGATTGCTATCTGACCAAGCCTTTTATTTTTGACAAAACAAAATATTTGGCCTGGTTTAACTGTTATTATCTGACTGAAAAAATAAAAGTCAGAATTTAACAGTTATAATTGTACTTTTACTTTAAAAGTAAAAAAAATAAAAAGCATCCTTGATCCTTGCAGAGGACATCATGAGGATGACAAGGATATCAACAATTTCCTTCTACGAACATTTTAAGGCTTTGACTTTTAAATTTTTTGAGAACATCATAACAGTTATTTTAGGTCCCTGCATCCAACCCATTTTTCCACACGCTCTACACACACCCACATGGACCTAAGCATATGCAGCCCACCACTTAACATTGCTTCCGACTGGCAAGTAGCAGACAACTTACATGTGTAAGCGATGGCAACCATACCACCAACTTTAGAGACGGTAACGCTGCCACAAATGTCAGCAACAAGGAAAGAGCGGAGGACAGTGCGATAGAAATCACCGAGTCGGACACACGCCAACAACGATAATAGCATTCTTGCGATTTAATTTTTCAATTTCTTTTATTAAACATTTAAAATAACTTGTAACCTAAATTTAAATAAACATTAAAGTGAATTTTCTTAAATAAAACGAACTCGGATTCTTTATCCTCTACAGTTCAGAGTGGGATCAGAATTCGCTTCCAATTTAATATACAATTTTAAAGTGTGTACGTGCATACATGTGTAATTACGCACATACATGTGTACACGCAATTTTCTAGTGCACAGCGATTGCGTATAGACAGCGAACGATCGACAGGAAAAAAATCTGTATGACCAAGTGCACGAGCATACATGCACAGATACATACATAAATACGAAAGACGGCATTACAACGAGTAAATGCTACTCAACGCAACAACGAAAAAATCCGAAAAGAAAAGGCTACAGGCAAGTAGGCAACGATACAACGCCATATGTTTCTTTTCGTTATCTTAATACGTACGTCCATACCGCTTTTATAGTTTGCTCTCTTGCATTGCGGTGAGCTACGTTTTGCATAACAAAAGATAAATTTTCCGTTTCGACGAACTTCCAAAAAAAAAAACATTTTTTTTATTTGATTATTACTCTCCATCCATAATGCAATTATGGCAATCGCGTAAGCAATAATGTCGAGGTTTATCTTTGATTCCAATAACGTCATAAATTTCTTCTAACATTTTAAAAAAGAGGACCCGGAGGATCATGCCGAATCTTTACTCAACGTGAAGATGGAAGATCTCCAATCTTATTGGGAAATGTTGCGACTTTCGTACGAAAAGGTTTGCGTCGCCGATGACGTATCGATCTCCGCAGAATTCAAAGAACAAGCACATACCAAGTACCAAGTGTGCACTAATAGCTTTTATATATGCAAATTCCAAATCATCGACTAACGCAAGCTATTCCAAGGCAGCTCATCTGAGAAAAATGTTAACTCGCTTCGAAAATAAGCGAGTTCTCATTGATAAACAACTCCAAAAACTTTTTAATTTGCATTCCGCTACATCTGAAAACAGCGAAAGTATTCAACGAATTCAAAACACCATTAACGACTGCCTTTCGTGCTTAAAGTCACAAGGCGTTTTTGTTTCTGATTGGAACATTTTTCAATCACGGGCATGGGCGGAAAGATCGTTGAAAATGCCACTGGTGTTTGCCCTATTACGCTCCTAGCCAAACGTTATGACATTCGCATTCATACCAAAGCGATTGTTCTCCACAAACTCACAAGCTTCCTACCCACGTTCCATATCCAACACCCTAATATCTCAGCAGTAAAGGATCTGGACCTCGCCGATCCATACTTTAACTCACCGGCTCAAATTTACATGGTAATAGGCAGCGACCTAATACCGGAAATCCCTTCTCCAAGGAGTTAAAGACCAAGTTCTTCGAAGCCTTCTTGCCCAAAAAAACCATTTTTGGAAGGTATCTGAGTGGTCAAAAATCCACAGACTGCTCAACTTTCCACACTTACGTAGTCGAAGGTTCTAGTGACGAAGCGACGGTCGATACATAGTCCGATTGCCGCTCAAATCCAGTTTCCCTCCAAACATTCTCACGGTCCAGCTAGATCGCAAGCAATGAAACAATCCATTCGAATGGAACACTTAATCAACAAAAACCCTAATCTCAACGAGGAATATAATCGGGTATTAGAAGAATACCTATCCCTCGACCACATAAAACACAGCCCTTCCGATGAAATTATCAAAATGGTAAATATTTCGCATATTACCTACCTCATCATTCGGTCGTTCAGCCAGACAGCAAATCCACCAAAGTTCGCGTGGTATTTAACACATCCAAACCATCTGCTTCTGGAACTTCACTTAACAATGTTCTCTATATCGGCCCCACCCTACAAACCGATCTCATGCTGGTTATAATAAATTGGCGCTTGTACAAATATTTCTTCCACGGGGAGATCCAAAAAATGTACCTTCAAATCCTTCTACGTGAAGAGGATCAGCGATTTCAAGGGATTCTCTTCCGTAGAAAAACGAAAAAACACTCACCGATTTCGCTCTCAAAACCGTGACTTTCGGAGTTAAATGCGCTCCATACCTCGCGATTCAATCCCTTTACCAATCAGCAGATGATTCGCAAAAAAATCATCCTTGAGCCAAACACATTCTCACAAAGGAAGCCTATGTCGAGGACATACTGTCAGGAGGACATGATCTGACATCGTGTGCCTCCACGCGCAAACTCAGCTAATACAATGTTTACATACTGTCAGCTTCCCTTTAAAAAAAATAACTTCGAACCATCCTGAACTTCTTCGTAATATTCCGACCGAGGACTTGCTAGATTCCAATTTCCTAAAATTTGAACCACTGTTGAGTGCTACGAAAAGACAAATTTTATCCTCCGTTTCGAAATTGTTTGACCCCGCAGGGTGGCTAGCGCCTATTCTCATTAAGGCAAAAATACTTTTACAACAAATATGGTTAGAAGGCACTTAGTGGGATGAATGTGTCAAACCACCCTCACTCCAAAAGTGGCACAATTTCCTTCCCGATTTACCCGCCATCGAAGAAATTCAAATTCCCAGATGGACAAAATATTCTTAAAGTAAAACCATCCAAGTTCACGGTTTCTGTGATGCCTCGGAAAAGGTATTTTGCGCATCCATCTATACGAGTATAAGATCTCAAACACCCAACACCGTATCATCGCATTTACTTTTTTCTAAAACCAAAGTAGCACCATTGCAAACCGTAAGCCTTCCACGACTAGAGCTGTGTGGGGCAGTCTTGCTTTCGAAATGCATCAAAAAGTCACAAATCAACATCCTCTTGGAGACGTAAAAAACCTTCTTATGGTCCGATTCCTCAGTAGTTATCTCGTGACTAGAAAAGCCTCCATGTACATGGAAGGTATACGTGGCCAATCGCATCTCTCAAATTATCCAGAATGTTGGAAACCTCAATTTGCTCTCTTGCATTGCGGTAAGCTACGTTTTGCATAACAAAAGATAAATTTTCCGTTTCGACGAACTTCCAAAAAAAAAACATTTTTTTTATTTGATTATTACTCTCCATCCATAATGCGATTATGGCAATCGCGTAAGCAATAATGTCGAGGTTTATCTTTGATTCCAATAACGTCATAAATTTCTTCTCACATTTTAAAAAAGAGGACCCGGAGAATCATGCCGATTCTTTACTCAACGTGAAGATGGAAGATCTCCAATCTTATTGGGAAATGTTGCGACTTTCGTACGAAAAGGTTTGCGTCGCCGATGACGTATCGATCTCCGCAGAATTCAAAGAACAAGCACATACCAAGTACCAAGTGTGCACTAATAGCTTTTATATATGCAAATTCCAAATCATCGACTAACGCAAGCTATTCCAAGGCAGCTCATCTGAGAAAAATGTTAACTCGCTTCGAAAATAAGCGAGTTCTCATTGATAAACAACTCCAAAAACTTTTTAATTTGCATTCCGCTACATCTGAAAACAGCGAAAGTATTCAACGAATTGAAAACACCATTAACGACTGCCTTTCGTGCTTAAAGTCACAAGGCGTTTTTTTGTTTTTGATTGGAACCCAATCGTAATCTCCTTATGCTCTACCAAGCTACCAGATGAGACTCTCTCCCTTTGGGAGCAATCCCTCAAATACAATGAAGATCTTCACAACCGGTCGCAAATGCACCACTTCCTTACTACTCGGTACGAAGTAGTTGAGCGTTTGCACGGTTACAAATCCTCGAGAGTGCGAAACTCCCTCCATCGAAATCTCCAGCGAAAATACAGTCATATTACTCTCAAGAAAAACTTTCGATTTCATGCAAATTATGCGATAGTAATCATCCGCTCAAATCGTGCCCGGAATTTCGAAAACTCAATACCTTAGAACGTACCAAGTTCATCGAAAAACATGGCTACTGCATCAGTTGCTTAACCTACAATAATCTCCTCTCCAACTGTCAAAGTACTTTTCGATGTTTTCATTGTAAGACATCTCACCATACAGTGCTACATCCTACTTCGACTTCTCAACCAATTCCAAAACCACTAGTTCGGAATCAATCCTATAAACTCAATCCCAAGACAACTACCACGTTGCGTACGGAAGCAACTGGCCCCTCCTCCAGTAGCTCTCGTCATCCAATTTTCGGTATCACCGAAGTGAGGAATCTACCTTCCCATCGGCCGAAAGTGATTCTCATATCCAAGCAAATTTTTCAACCAATAATAAAAATCACTGCTCCCTACTGCCCAAGTACACATCAAATATTTGGGGCATCTCTTCACTCTAAGAGCCTTAATCGATCGAGGTTCTCAGAAAACCTCCATCTCCGAAAAGGTTCCAAATCGATTACAACTCTCAACTAATCGAGAACATTTTTCAATCACGGGCATGGGCGGAAAGATCGTTGAAAATGCCACTGGTGTTTGCCCTATTACGCTCCTAGCCAAACGTTACGACATTCGCATTCATACCAAAGCGATTGTTCTCCACAAACTCACAAGCTTCCTACCCACGTTCCATATCCAACACCCTAATATCTCAGCAGTAAAGGATCTGGACCTCGCCGATCCATACTTTAACTCACCGGCTCAAATTTACATGGTAATAGGCAGCGACCTAATACCGGAAATCCCTTCTCCAAGGAGTTAAAGACCAAGTTCTTCGAAGCCTTCTTGCCCAAAAAAACCATTTTTGGAAGGTATCTGAGTGGTCAAAAATCCACAGACTGCTCAACTTTCCACACTTACGTAGTCGAAGGTTCTAGTGACGAAGCGACGGTCGATACATAGTCCGATTGCCGCTCAAATCCAGTTTCCCTCCAAACATTCTCACGGTCCAGCTAGATCGCAAGCAATGAAACAATCCATTCGAATGGAACACTTAATCAACAAAAACCCTAATCTCAACGAGGAATATAATCGGGTATTAGAAGAATACCTATCCCTCGACCACATAAAACACAGCCCTTCCGATGAAATTATCAAAATGGTAAATATTTCTCATATTACCTACCTCATCATTCGGTCGTTAAGCCAGACAGCAAATCCACCAAAGTTCGCGTGGTATTTAACACATCCAAACCATCTGCTTCTGGAACTTCACTTAACAATGTTCTCTATATCGGTCCCACCCTACAAACCGATCTCATGCTGGTTATAATAAATTGGCGCTTGTACAAATATTTCTTCCACGGGGAGATCCAAAAAATGTGCCTTCAAATCCTTCTACGTGAAGAGGATCAGCAATTTCAAGGGATTCTCTTCCGTAGAAAAACGAAAAAACACTCACCGATTTCGCTCTCAAAACCGTGACTTTCGGAGTTAAATGCGCTCCATACCTCGCGATTCAATCCCTTTACCAATCAGCAGATGATTCGCAAAAAAATCATCCTTGAGCCAAACACATTCTCACAAAGGAAGCCTATGTCGAGGACATACTGTCAGGAGGACATGATCTGACATCGTGTGCCTCCACGCCCAAACTCAGCTAATACAATGTTTACATACTGTCAGCTTCCCTTTAAAAAAAATAACTTCGAACCATCCTGAACTTCTTCGTAATATTCCGACCGAGGACTTGCTAGATTCCAATTTCCTAAAATTTGAACCACTGTTGAGTGCTACGAAAAGACAAATTTTATCCTCCGTTTCGAAATTGTTTGACCCCGCGGGGTGGCTAGCGCCTATTCTCATTAAGGCAAAAATACTTTTACAACAAATATGGTTAGAAGGCACTTAGTGGGATGAATGTGTCAAACCACCCTCACTCCAAAAGTGGCACAATTTCCTTCCCGATTTACCCGCCATCGAAGAAATTCAAATTCCCAGATGGACAAAATATTCTTAAAGTAAAACCATCCAAGTTCACGGTTTCTGTGATGCCTCGGAAAAGGTATTTTGCGCATCCATCTATACGAGTATAAGATCTCAAACACCCAACACCGTATCATCGCATTTACTTTTTTCTAAAACCAAAGTAGCACCATTGCAAACCGTAAGCCTTCCACGACTAGAGCTGTGTGGGGCAGTCTTGCTTTCGAAATGCATCAAAAAGTCACAAATCAACATCCTCTTGGAGACGTAAAAAACCTTCTTATGGTCCGATTCCTCAGTAGTTATCTCGTGACTAGAAAAGCCTCCATGTACATGGAAGGTATACGTGGCCAATCGCATCTCTCAAATTATCCAGAATGTTGGAAACCTCAATTTGCTCTCTTGCATTGCGGTAAGCTACGTTTTGCATAACAAAAGATAAATTTTCCGTTTCGACGAACTTCCAAAAAAAAACACTTTTTTTATTTGATTATTGCTCTCCATCCATAATGCGATTATGGCAATCGCGTAAGCAATAATGTCGAGGTTTATCTTTGATTCCAATAACGTCATAAATTTCTTCTCACATTTTAAAAAAGAGGACCCGGAGAATCATGCCGATTCTTTACTCAACGTGAAGATGGAAGATCTCCAATCTTATTGGGAAATGTTGCGACTTTCGTACGAAAAGGTTTGCGTCGCCGATGACGTATCGATCTCCGCAGAATTCAAAGAACAAGCACATACCAAGTACCAAGTGTGCACTAATAGCTTTTATATATGCAAATTCCAAATCATCGACTAACGCAAGCTATTCCAAGGCAGCTCATCTGAGAAAAATGTTAACTCGCTTCGAAAATAAGCGAGTTCTCATTGATAAACAACTCCAAAACTTTTTAATTTGCATTCCGCTACATCTGAAAACAGCGAAAGTATTCAACGAATTGAAAACACCATTAACGACTGCCTTTCGTGCTTAAAGTCACAAGGCGTTTTTTTGTTTTTGATTGGAACCCAATCGTAATCTCCTTATGCTCTACCAAGCTACCAGATGAGACTCTCTCCCTTTGGGAGCAATCCCTCAAATCCAATGAAGATCTTCACAACCGGTCGCAAATGCACCACTTCCTAGCTACTCGGTACGAAGTAGTTGAGCGTTTGCACGGTTACAAATCCTCGAGAGTGCGAAACTCCCTCCATCGAAATCTCCAGCGAAAATACAGTCATATTACTCTCAAGAAAAACTTTCGATTTCATGCAAATTATGCGATAGTAATCATCCGCTCAAATCGTGCCCGGAATTTCGAAAACTCAATACCTTAGAACGTACCAAGTTCATCGAACAACATGGCTACTGCATCAGTTGCTTAACCTACAATAATCTCCTCTCCAACTGTCAAAGTACTTTTCGATGTTTTCATTGTAAGACATCTCACCATACAGTGCTGCATCCTACTTCGACTTCTCAACCGATTCCAAAACCACTAGTTCGAAATCAATCTTATAAACTCAATCCCAAGACAACTACCACGTTGCGTACGGAAGCAACTGGCCCCTCCTCCAGTAGCTCTCGTCATCCAATTTTCGGTATCACCGAAGTGAGGAATCTACCTTCCCATCGGCCGAAAGTGATTCTCATATCCAAGCAAATTTTTCAACCAATAATAAAAATCACTGCTCCCTACTGCCCAAGTACACATCAAATATTTGGGGCATCTCTTCACTCTAAGAGCCTTAATCGATCGAGGTTCTCAGAAAACCTTCATCTCCGAAAAGGTTCAAAATCGATTAAAACTCTCAACTAATCGAGAACATTTTTCAATCACGGGCATGGGCGGAAAGATCGTTGAAAATGCCACTCGTGTTTGCCCTATTACGCTCCTAGCCAAACGTTACGACATTCGCATTCATACCAAAGCGATTGTTCTCCACAAACTCACAAGCTTCCTACCCACGTTCCATATCCAACACCCTAATATCTCAGCAGTAAAGGATCTGGACCTCGCCGATCCATACTTTAACTCACCGGAGTTCCCTTCTCCAAGGAGTTAAAGACCAAGTTCTTCGAAGCCTTCTTGCCCAAAAAAACCATTTTTGGAAGGTATCTGAGTGGTCAAAAATCCACAGGCTGCTCAACTTTCCACACTTACGTAGTCGAAGGTTCTAGTGACGAAGCGACGGTCGATACATAGTCCGATTGCCGCTCAAATCCAGTTTCCCTCTAAACATTCTCACGGTCCAGCTAGATCGCAAGCAATGAAACAATCCATTCGAATGGAACACTTAATCAACAAAAACCCTAATCTCAACGAGGAATATAATCGGGTATTAGAAGAATACCTATCCCTCGACCACATAAAACACAGCCCTTCCGATGAAATTATCAAAATGGTAAATATTTCTCATATTACCTACCTCATCATTCGGTCGTTCAGCCAGACAGCAAATCCACCAAAGTTCGCGTGGTGTTTAACACATCCAAACCATCTGCTTCTGGAACTTCACTTAACAATGTTCTCTATATCGGCCCCACCCTACAAACCGATCTCATGCTGGTTATAATAAATTGGCGCTTGTACAAATATTTCTTCCACGGGGAGATCCAAAAAATTTACCTTCAAATCCTTCTACGTGAAGAGGATCAGCGATTTCAAGGGATTCTCTTCCGTAGAAAAACGAAAAAACACTCACCGATTTCGCTCTCAAAACCGTGACTTTCGGAGTTAAATGCGCTGCATACCTCGCGATTCAATCCCTTTACCAATCAGCAGATGATTCGCAAAAAAATCATCCTTGAGCCAAATACATTCTCACAAAGGAAACCTATGTCGAGGACATACTGTCAGGAGGACATGATCTGACATCGTGTGCCTCCACGCCCAAACTCAGCTAATACAATGTTTACATACTGTCAGCTTCCCTTTAAAAAAAATAACTTCGAACCATCCTGAACTTCTTCGTTATATTCCGACCGAGGACTTGCTAGATTCCAATTTCCTAAAATTTGAACCACTGTTGAGTGCTACGAAAAGACAAATTTTATCCTCCGTTTCGAAATTGTTTGACCCGCAGGGTGGCTAGCGCCTATTCTCATTAAGGCAAAAATACTTTTACAACAAATATGGTTAGAAGGCACTTAGTGGGATGAATGTGTCAAACCACCCTCACTCCAAAAGTGGCACAATTTCCTTCCTGATTTTCCCGCCATCGAAGAAATTCAAATTCCCAGATGGACAAAATATTCTTAAAGTAAAACCATCCAAGTTCACAGTTTCTGTGATGCCTCGGAAAAGGCATTTTGCGCATCCATCTATACGAGTATAAGATCTCAAACACCCAACACCGTATCATCGCATTTACTTTTTTCTAAAACCAAAGTAGCACCATTGCAAACCGTAAGCCTTCCACGACTAGAGCTGTGTGGGGCAGTCTTGCTTTCGAAATGCATCAAAAAGTCACAAATCAACATCCTCTTGGAGACGTAAAAAACCTTCTTATGGTCCGATTCCTCAGTAGTTATCTCGTGACTAGAAAAGCCTCCATGTACATGGAAGGTATACGTGGCCAATCGCATCTCTCAAATTATCCAGAATGTTGGAAACCTCAATTTGCTCTCTTGCATTGCGGTAAGCTACGTTTTGCATAACAAAAGATAAATTTTCCGTTTCGACGAACTTCCAAAAAAAAAACATTTTTTTTATTTGATTATTACTCTCCATCCATAATGCGATTATGGCAATCGCGTAAGCAATAATGTCGAGGTTTATCTTTGATTCCAATAACGTCATAAATTTCTTCTCACATTTTAAAAAAGAGGACCCGGAGAATCATGCCGATTCTTTACTCAACGTGAAGATGGAAGATCTCCAATCTTATTGGGAAATGTTGCGACTTTCGTACGAAAAGGTTTGCGTCGCCGATGACGTATCGATCTCCGCAGAATTCAAAGAACAAGCACATACCAAGTACCAAGTGTGCACTAATAGCTTTTATATATGCAAATTCCAAATCATCGACTAACGCAAGCTATTCCAAGGCAGCTCATCTGAGAAAAATGTTAACTCGCTTCGAAAATAAGCGAGTTCTCATTGATAAACAACTCCAAAACTTTTTAATTTGCATTCCGCTACATCTGAAAGCAGCGAAAGTATTCAACGAATTGAAAACACCATTAACGACTGCCTTTCGTGCTTAAAGTCACAAGGCGTTTTTTTGTTTTTGATTGGAAGCCAATCGTAATCTCCTTATGCTATACCAAGCTACCAGATGAGACTCTCTCCCTTTGGGAGCAATCCCTCAAATCCAATGAAGATCTTCACAACCGGTCGCAAATGCACCACTTCCTAGCTACTCGGTACGAAGTAGTTGAGCGTTTGCACGGTTACAAATCCTCGAGAGTGCGAAACTCCCTCCATCGAAATCTCCAGCGAAAATACAGTCATATTACTCTCAAGAAAAACTTTCGATTTCATGCAAATTATGCGATAGTAATCATCCGCTCAAATCGTGCCCGGAATTTCGAAAACTCAATACCTTAGAACGTACCAAGTTCATCGAAAAACATGGCTACTGCATCAGTTGCTTAACCTACAATAATCTCCTCTCCAACTGTCAAAGTACTTTTCGATGTTTTCATTGTAAGACATCTCACCATACAGTGCTACATCCTACTTCGACTTCTCAACCAATTCCAAAACCACTAGTTCGGAATCAATCCTATAAACTCAATCCCAAGACAACTACCACGTTGCGTACGGAAGCAACTGGCCCCTCCTCCAGTAGCTCTCGTCATCCAATTTTCGGTATCACCGAAGTGAGGAATCTACCTTCCCATCGGCCGAAAGTGATTCTCATATCCAAGCAAATTTTTCAACCAATAATAAAAATCACTGCTCCCTACTGCCCAAGTACACATCAAATATTTGGGGCATCTCTTCACTCTAAGAGCCTTAATCGATCGAGGTTCTCAGAAAACCTTCATCTCCGAAAAGGTTCAAAATCGATTAAAACTCTCAACTAATCGAGAACATTTTTCAATCACGGGCATGGGCGGAAAGATCGTTGAAAATGCCACTCGTGTTTGCCCTATTACGCTCCTAGCCAAACGTTACGACATTCGCATTCATACCAAAGCGATTGTTCTCCACAAACTCACAAGCTTCCTACCCACGTTCCATATCCAACACCCTAATATCTCAGCAGTAAAGGATCTGGACCTCGCCGATCCATACTTTAACTCACCGGCTCAAATTTACATGGTAATAGGCAGCGACCTAATACCGGAAATCCCTTCTCCATGGAGTTAAAGACCAAGTTCTTCGAAGCCTTCTTGCCCAAAAAAACCATTTTTGGAAGGTATCTGAGTGGTCAAAAATCCACAGACTGCTCAACTTTCCACACTTACGTAGTCGAAGGTTCTAGTGACGAAGCGACGGTCGATACATAGTCCGATTGCCGCTCAAATCCAGTTTCCCTCTAAACATTCTCACGGTCCAGCTAGATCGCAAGCAATGAAACAATCCATTCGAATGGAACACTTAATCAACAAAAACCCTAATCTCAACGAGGAATATAATCGGGTATTAGAAGAATACCTATCCCTCGACCACATAAAACACAGCCCTTCCGATGAAATTATCAAAATGGTAAATATTTCTCATATTACCTACCTCATCATTCGGTCGTTCAGCCAGACAGCAAATCCACCAAAGTTCGCGTGGTGTTTAACACATCCAAACCATCTGCTTCTGGAACTTCACTTAACAATGTTCTCTATATCGGCCCCACCCTACAAACCGATCTCATGCTGGTTATAATAAATTGGCGCTTGTACAAATATTTCTTCCACGGGGAGATCCAAAAAATTTACCTTCAAATCCTTCTACGTGAAGAGGATCAGCGATTTCAAGGAATTCTCTTCCGTAGAAAAACGAAAAAACACTCACCGATTTCGCTCTCAAAACCGTGACTTTCGGAGTTAAATGCGCTGCATACCTCGCGATTCAATCCCTTTACCAATCAGCAGATGATTCGCAAAAAAATCATCCTTGAGCCAAACACATTCTCACAAAGGAAACCTATGTCGAGGACATACTGTCAGGAGGACATGATCTGACATCGTGTGCCTCCACGCGCAAACTCAGCTAATACAATGTTTACATACTGTCAGCTTCCCTTTAAAAAAAATAACTTCGAACCATCCTGAACTTCTTCGTTATATTCCGACCGAGGACTTGCTAGATTCCAATTTCCTAAAATTTGAACCACTGTTGAGTGCTACGAAAAGACAAATTTTATCCTCCGTTTCGAAATTGTTTGACCCGCAGGGTGGCTAGCGCCTATTCTCATTAAGGCAAAAATAATTTTACAACAAATATGGTTAGAAGGCACTTAGTGGGATGAATGTGTCAAACCACCCTCACTCCAAAAGTGGCACAATTTCCTTCCCGATTTTCCCGCCATCGAAGAAATTCAAATTCCCAGATGGACAAAATATTCTTAAAGTAAAACCATCCAAGTTCACGGTTTCTGTGATGCCTCGGAAAAGGCATTTTGCGCATCCATCTATACGAGTATAAGATCTCAAACACCCAACACCGTATCATCGCATTTACTTTTTCTAAAACCAAAGTAGCACCATTGCAAACCGTAAGCCTTCCACGACTAGAGCTGTGTGGGGCAGTCTTGCTTTCGAAATGCATCAAAAAGTCACAAATCAACATCCTCTTGGAGACGTAGAAACCTTCTTATGGTCCGATTCCTCAGCAGTTATCTCGTGGCTAGAAAAGCCTCCATGTACATGGAAGGTATACGTGGCCAATCGCATCTCTCAAATTATCTAGAATGTTGGAAACCTCAAATGGCGACATGTATCGACGAATGGCCATTATCATTTCGTCAAGATGTGGCTCCACGTAAAGTCGAAGTACTTCATACATCCGAAGAAGAACCCGATCTTCTAAACCGCTTCTCGTCCTGGCCAAGTCCTTGTAAGTGATATCCTACATGTTTCGTTTTGCTCATCGTACCAAACCAAATCGCATACAGTCCACTTCGAACATCAATTACGAAACCTTGGTAGTTACTCAAAAGGAAATTCACTGGGTTAAAACAGGTCTAATGAAACTAGCTCAAGAAAGGCATTACCAAAATGACTACTCTTTACTCTCTAATCAAAAACCGATTTCCAAAAGAAGCTTCCTTTTGACTTTAAACTTCTTCTTGATCAAAATGGACTTTTTAGAGTCAATGGCCATTTAGCAAGCTCTTCTATCACCTATTGTAATGAAATTTCCGGGGTGCTGGGTGTAGCTCTGGGCTGTCCAAGGTATCTGTAAAAAAATGCACCCTGTCTCCTCTATGAATTATAAGACCTCCGCTTTGCTTCACTATCTTTATTTATTATTCAGTGGCCATTGGCGACCAACTGTATTTTCATGGGTTTTCGGTACTTTTCCAGTAAAGTCTGTTATTTGCGGTTGCCTTTTTTTTTTGTTCTGTGTGTTTTCTCAATTGCTTTTTTTATAAACCAGTGATATCCATTCACTACAAAATAATTCCGTAGTGCCAAATCCTTTGTTACTGCTGCTACGGCATTGCCAGCATCGACAATATTGTTATATCTTCAAAATTAATATTATCAATGATATTATTAAGGTAAGTATTATTATTTCCCTTTGATTATTTTATTATATTAATTTTATGATTATTTCTCTATAATTCTTTCTTTTTTTTGGCAGGTTTATTATATTCGCTTTTACTTTCTTCTCATTCGTAGTATATTTTTCCTTTGTAGTGTTACAGCTTGTTAGGTTTTTTGCGTTTACTCTATTCATTTTCGGTTTATATACATATATATTAGGCCGGGTCGATTTGTGGGGAGGCAAAAAAATCGCCCATTGCTCTGTGAAAATCATATTCTAGGGATCAAAATAAGAAACTTTGCCGAAGGAACCATACCTCTAAAACGAATTCTGATGTCCCCCAATTTGGGTCGAACTTTTGGGTATGATGAAGGTATCACTGTGACACAATTGCAGATTGTAAAATTGCTTGTGTGCGTTTTTAAGCCACCACAAGACACAGCATGTAGAATTGAAACTACCATTTCATTCTTATTACCTCGTCTCGAATACCATATATAACGCAACAGTTTTTGTGAATGCATTAAGTCATTGTGAAGAACTCAAAGTGTGAAGTGCTAATTTCAGATAAAAAAATATTTCAAAAAAAATAACAAGTGAAGTGACCATTCCAAGTCAAAAAGTTTACAATGCATCCACCATCCTCTACACCGCAAGATGAAGCAACTACATCAAGAACTATCGAAAACCCAATGATTCATATACCCAAGCATGATGTTATTGTTTTTGGTGTGTCTACTGATTTAACTGATCTTAATTTACCAACCCATCTGGATATCTTGAGATATTATTTTTACTTAAGCGAACGTGCTAAAACACCTCTGAATACAAAACAACCAAATTAAATGGTTTTTTCAACGATAAAAATATATCACTGGATGCATTAATTGGAATATGCACTGACGGTGAGCCAACAAACACTGGCCCACACGGTGGAATTATACGACGATTCGAATTGCTGTTAAATAGACCATTGCATTGGTTCGTTTGCCTTCTACACTTCAACGAACTTCCGTTTCGGCATTTGTTTGAAGCTTTGGATAAATCAACCAGCACTGGACCAAAATCGGCAACCGGAAAACTGAGCCGTCAAATCGAAACTTGTGAAACTCTTCCGGTAAGTTATTGCTATCACTCATTTATTATAATTGTCAACCATTTTTAATTATTTTATTATTATATATTTTCAGGTGGTGGACGGCTTCCAGAAAATTTAGTTGCAAAATATGCCCCCTGCTCCAGAAAAAATTGAATTTTCCACCGATTCGAAGTACTTATACGACATGGCCCATGCAATTTCTAGCGGCGTGGTTCCGGTGGATCTGGCTAACATCAAACCAGGGAAAATTGTACATTGTCGGTGGCTCACCCAGGCTGCTAGATTATTACGATTATTTATAATTAAATGTTATGTGCCAATGTACTTCAATATCAAGTATTACAGCTCTGTCGTGTACGGCAGTGCATTATTTTTCAAGTTCATTGGGTGGTCACGATTTCTAGAACCTCGTTTACGCAAAATTGTCAATCAAGTAATTAAAGATAATTCATATTATGCGCATTCGGAAAATATCTTGTTATCAATGTTGTTTGATGATAGCAAAGAAAAGCGCGACTGTGCTATCGAGAAAATTCTACGCTATCGAACCGATGTTGACGAGCCAACGGAACTTAGAGTCTATAAAAATCCAGATATAAACTTTAATTGCACAAGTTATACGGAAATGATCAATTTGAATGATATAAATATCGTATTTGAACCACCATTCACGCGAAGCTTTCCTTACGATACATTGAAAGAATATTTAAATCAAGATGATCCACCGTTTAATGATCCAAAAATTCCATCACACATACAAGGAACGCAACGACATGTTCAATTGCTAGCTGGCGTTTCCAAACGGGTTATACCGGAAAATGTAGAGGCTGTTATGGCGACGACATTAGAGAGCCGTGCGAAATTGCCCAGACTTGAAAGTAAAAAAGACTTCAAACAATAATTTGTTTTAGTTTTTTTCTATAACTCACTTAAATTAATTTTTTCATTTACATATGTTCTGACTAAATAAATTTCTTAAGAGAAAAAATAGATATTGTTATAAATAAATAATAAATATTATTATAAATAAATAAATAAAAATAGAGAAAAAACATAGCCATTTAGCTGATTTTTTCATGTAAAGGCCAAAAATGGTGATTTTTTGAAATGTTTGTATGGGGAACCCCCCAGGGGTTCCAGAGGGTGTGCCACTGGCATGGGTGGATCGGCCCTCCAAAGTTAGTGTGGGTCGGTCATACATTTGGACTCGATTGGAGCACTCTAAATGGGTCAAAGTGGGATTTTTCAAAATTTGCCCCTACCCAAAAGTTCGACCCTAATTGGGGGACATCATAATTCGTTTTAGAGGTATGGTTCCTTCGGCAAAGTTTCTTATTTTGAACCCTAGAATACGATTTTCACAGAGCAATAAGCGATTTTAAAATCGACCCGCCCTAATATATATATATATAATTTCCGTTGTATTATTCATATTTAATCAAAATTTCCTTTTCACCGTTTAGATAGTTCGTGCCGCTGTTCTACTCTCATTTAATTTAGGGGCGCTTTTGCTTGATATTCAGACGTCTTCTTGTAATTTTCTGTGGCTTCTCCTCTTCCAGATCTCTTCTGCCATGACAACCGCTAATTTGCGAGTTCACTCACTTCGTTACGTTGAATTTTATCTGTTCGTTGCTCTGCGTTGGAATAGGCTCCGATAGCGCCACAAGAGAATTAATAACGGTCGCCTTATCCTCGTAGTATGGTTTAACGTCACTCACGTGCGCCATTCTTCTCTTTCCTTTGTAAATTGTCGAGTTCGACAATCGCTGGTGAAATAAAGTTTAACACGCGACGTTGCCCTCCATATTTCGGTGCCAGTTTAGCCGGGAAGTTGTCTACAGCCTTGGAAAGGTATTGCTCTCGTAATAAGACCTTATCTCCCACAACCGGTTGCCACGATCTTCTTCGCAGGTTGTAGCGCCCGCGACACCTCTTGCTGTGTTCGAACCTAGCTTTGTTTCCTGGGGTTGTCGGGAAAGCGCTACATTTAGTTTACCCTTGCGGTACTGCGCATCGAATGAGTACCGCTGCAGTTCTAGCGCCCACCTTGCGATTCGACCAGACGGACTCTCAATCTTGCTAAGCCACTGAAGTGCTAGATGATCGGTGAGGACTTTGAAGGTATATCCTTCCAGATACGGTATCATTTTTCTGATCGCCCACACTATGGCCAAACACTCTTTTTCAGTTGGGAATAGTTGAGCTCAGCTTTGTTGAGCCGGCGACTCGCACACACTATTACTCGTTCAGTTCCTTCGATTTCCTGCGTTAGAACAGCTCGTAGCCCGAAATCTTTCGCGTCTGTTTGAAGAGTGAACTTCTGCGTGAAATCGGGACAAGCCAGCACTGGCACCTTGGTTAACGCGTTCTTCACCTCCTCAAATGCTGTCTGTTGTTCGTTGGTCCATTTCCACTGGTGGCCCTTCTTCAGCATGGACGTCAACACATGTGCCACTTTGGAGAAGTCTGGGGCAAAGCTGCGGTACCAAGGTATCCCTAGAAATCGGCGCAACTCTCGTACACTGGTCGGTGGCGTGAGATTTCTCCGGGTATGTGTGGATGCCCTCTTCGCTTACAACGTGACCCAGATACTTTAGCTGCTTCTTGAATAAGTCACACTTTTCTGGGTTGATTCTGAGATTCGCGCGTCTTAGTCGCTGGAAGACCTCCGACAGATGTTACGTGCTCCTGCAGTGTTATACTGGTAATGATAATATCATCTAGGTAGGCAAATGCATGCGGCTCTAACTCTGGACCGATTAGCTGGTCCAAAGCACGCTGAACCGTTGTGGGGTATAGTGTAGCCCAAGCGACATTACACGCCATTGCAAAATGCTGCGTCCTGGTATTGTGAATGCCGTGTACTGCTTGCTTTTCTCTTCCATCTGGATCTGCTAATAGCCGTTTTTGAGATCTAGGCTGCTGATGTAACGTGCACTTCGTAGTCTGTCGAGAATATGTTGAATCCTCGGTAGAGGGTACGCGTCAGGCACTGAACGCTCGTCCAGCTGCCGATAATCTACGTAGAGTCTACACTTTCCGTTCTTCTTTTTTGCAAATACTATGGGGGAGCTGTGTGAAGGTTCAATGCACCCTTTCTCCATGAGGTCGTCGATCTTAGCGTTAATAATCTCCTGCATCTTCGGATTCTTTGCGGAATACCTTTTTTTGGTCGGCCGGTCATCCTTCATGCCGATTCGGTGAGTGGCGATGTTAGCTACTCCCGACATCTTCTCAAATGCCCTCAATTCTTGTTTTAAGAACTCCCTCACTTTGTCAGTAGTTGCGGCTTCAGGCGAAGTAAGATTTGAGGACGGTTCGTGGCCTTTATCCGGTCTCTCAGTGCCTTCCTGCCGTATCGCCGTGAATTTCTCGCTTCCTTCATCGTGAACGCTTGCCTTTGACAGATGGTCCGTTCCGAAGACCACGTCATCCATCAAACCTTGTAGTATCAAAAGGTCAATCTCATGAGTCTGATAACCTAATTCCACTCTTGCAGTTACTGTCTCCCGCACGGTCCTGGATCAGCCATCGCCCATTATAACTCGCGTTTTTTACGTTTGAACCTCCCCGCTTCTACCTTCCTCGACATGGCTTCGCTCAGAAAATTTTTTGTTGCTCCTGTATCCACTGCAGCTACTACACGGATCTGGTTTACTTTGATCGCAGACATTATTCACCCTTTCTTTTGGTTTAACACGCTATTTAGTTTGTGCGGGATTGCTCCACTCGAGACCCCGCCCCTCGCCGCGAATGATACCTCAGACCAATTCCCGATGTGTTACGGCAGCAATTTCGAGTTGGAATGTTGCATCGGATTCACGTAATCCGCCTGGGGCGCCGGCCGAAGTGTTGTTGCGCGGTTCGGGTTGGCGTTGTGTATTATTTGATCTCGCTGTTTCGCTACTCCTAGGCAGCTCGATCATGTGTTGGTACCTCTCCGTGGTTCGTGGAATTGTTCGCACTGCGGCCCTGGGTGTGTTTTTCATTGAGGCGATATTTTCCAAATCCTCAGCCGACTCATTAGTTCTTCCAGCGTGCTGAACTCAGAACGTTTGACGTACCATTGATATTCGCTTCGAGAGTTCTTGTAAATTTGTGTTAGCTTCTCTTCGGGGGAGTAGTTCGCGTGACGCATCAGACGCATTTGGAGGGCCAACACGTAATCCATAAATTTCTCGTTCTGCTGTTGAACACGATGGCCGATCTCGTCATCTAGTCTTTCGTGCTAGCGAGAGTTTAAAAAGAACCTCAGGAAATCTCTTTTGAAGTAATCCGATTGTCGCCAGTTCCTATTGTTGCTACGGAACCATTTCAAAGCCTTCTCTTTAAGTAGCTCCGGCATCGCTCGCGGCAATAAGACCCGGTACACCTTGATGAAGCTGAGCGGGTCTCGTTCGCCGTCGTATTTGAAACCCCACTTACGGACTTGGTCCATGACGGTGGCTAGAGATGGCATTCGACACGCTACGTGTGGCTGTGGTGTCTCGACCTCTGGTACCGCATCCTCGGGCATCGATGATTCCCTACCGCTGACTTTCTGGCTTCCACTCGGCGTTGTCGCGGTAACGGTCAAACTCTTCAAACCGCATACGGTATTCTTCATTGTTGCTCTCTTCCTGAAGGAACGTTGAAAATAATTTTCGTAACTCGTCGACGATTCCGCTTTGTTCCAGGTGGAACTCTCCCAGATATGTCAGCAGTTCCTCACCATATTATTGCTCACGCTATTTTCTTTGCTGAATTAGTTTCCTGTGTTTCCCTTCCTTGTTTTTCTTACGTTGTGTTTTTGTTTCTTTCTTTTCAAGTCCCTGCTCGGGCGCCAATTGTAACGAACTTTCCGGGGTGCTGGGTGTAGCTTTCGGCTGTCCAAGGTATCTGTGAAGAAATTAACCCTATCGCCTCTATGAATTATAACACCTTCGCTTTGCTTCAGTATCTTTTATTTATTCTTCCTCTTCTAACGTAATTTTATCTCGTAAGCGTAGAGCTAGAGTAGGTTTGAGCCCTACAGCTAGCACCCATCTCAGTGGTTTAAACCCACCCCGAATATAAAGTAATAGTCTCAGAGGTTTCATCCCTCTTTAACTACTCGAATTACCCACGTTGCGACGCGTGTCATGTATGTCTAGCTACTGTCCATTTGATTTTGCTACTGCTCCTTTTATACTGCTTTGCCCGCAGGTAGCCAGTTATCCTTATACTAACAATTTCATATATTGTATGTATAAGGTAATAATTTCATAAGTTATATGTACAAAGTAATAATTCAATATAAGTATATACATAAGTACATGTGTGTAGGTTCGTATACAAAATTTAGTATGTAGTACAATTCAATTTACATATGAGTGTGTGTGTGTGTTTAACTATTCTAATTCATATTTGATTTAATTTACATATGTGTGTGAGTGTGTGGTTAACTATTATAATTCAATTTGATTTAATTTTCATATGTACATACATATATATAAAATGTTGTGGGGGCCCAAGGACATGAGATCCACCCTATAACGAAAGGCATCCAATCATCATACCAGAGTCCTCCAGATTCTGCTTCCTATTTCTTCAATTTCTACAGAACTTATTGATGCATGCAGAACACGAACTTATGGTCAAAACAAGAATATTTCATACCTCGACTTGTATTATATACCGAAACACTGTTGGCTAGCATCGAAGCAGTGTTAAATTCACGACCTCTCTCACCCATGTCAGAGAATCCCCAAGAGATGTTAACCTTGACACCAGGTCACTTCCTGCGTGGGGCGTCATTGCTGGCTCCACCCGAACCCAAAATTGACAACCTATCGCTTCAAAACCGATGGCTTCAAAATATTGCATCACCAATTCAGTAAAGTAGGTGATTTCGTTGTCAAAGCAAACAACCTGACCCCACCGAAGGAATGGCGGTTAGGGCGAATCGAGAAGGTTTATCAGGGCTCTGATTATTTCGTATGGGTTGCCGACGTAAAATCCCAACAGGGACTCTTTACCAGACCCTCCTTCTTCATCCTGATCTCCTCCGTTTTTACAGCATCATACTAAAGTCCCCTTTACTTCCAGACTAGAACCATCACTACCGTCCCCGATACGGCTACTGCGAACCCCAACATCCACCAGCGCATGGTTTGCTTTAAATACCGTTCAATACCGTTCTGCAAGGTTTTCCTGGCCATGGAGATCGACGACCGTATTCGCTGCATCGACCGGAACGACTACTGTTGCAATTGTTTGGCGCGGAAGAACAACAACGTGCAACAGTTTGGGTCGCCGGACACCTGCAAAGAGTGCCAAGGGCAACATCATACCTTGCTTCATCGCCCTCCACCTGGCGATAAAGTAATCACCTTCGCAAAAGAGCCGAAACGTCCATCATCGACCATGAAGTCATTACGTCTGCCAACCACAAGGCAGTCATCTCGTCGACGCACAGAAGGTCGGTCACTAGGTACTCAGCGGCGATCAAACGTCCAAGCGCGCCAGGTGTTGAAAAGGGCCATGGAAGCACTTACTGAGCTCGACGGACTCTTTGCACCTGTGCAACGGGGCCGATATGTTTAAGAGACTTGCGCACTTAAAGTAATCTCCATGACTCCTGCTCATGTGAAGAAATGCATCTCTCCATAATTCCCGAACTTAATCTTCCCTGATTACGTTCGGAGCGACGAAACAGTCCTGGAATATGTTTCCAGTGCTGCTGTTAATAAAAAAGCATGGCGCGCAGTTTACATGCTCTCTCTTCTCATATTTAGCTTTTGCGTTTACGAGGACGGATCTGTGCATCAAATTTGGAGCTTCAAACAACCAGCGTGGGATAGCCCTCGTCCACTTAGAGCTAAGCGAATCATTTTTATTTTCTTTTAAATATTAATTACTAAGCGCTTTGCTCCTTGAATTATCATATTCATTTACGCTGTGCGTTTTGAATTATAATTTTTACTTGGCTCCCGCCGATAAGGATTAAGGCGCCTGGTATTTCCAGGAAATGGTCGGCAAGGACCGGGCCGTCCTGATTTTTTGCGTTGGGTTGAAGAGCCGGTAGGGAAGGACAAGTTCCCAAGCCGTGCAAACGCGTAGTTGGCTGAGCAGGCGGTCTGTACGGACGGGGTACAGAGCCGCGTTGCTTGGGCATTCGGACAGGACTTTCATGACTCGAGCATTAATCCTGTAACGTTATAAAGAATCAGAAAAATATAAAATCTTCCCGTGGGAAAAAAATGCTTAAATAATTAATATAAACACAAACAACGCACGATTCAAAACAAGTGAATCGATAAGTGAATCAAAAAAGTGAAACACAAAGGCGAAACTGGATACATTACGTACACTAAAATATAATATTAGAAAAAACTTTTTCTATTATTAAGGTTTTGCTTGCCCTGACTGAGATTCGAACCTCGAACTCACCGGCATATCAAGTTATAGCACGCACCGCTACCAACTCGACCACAGCGGCTTAACGTTTTATTAAGATTGCCACAGAATAACAAAGAGCTTCTTGCTTTATAAAAATCTTGATAAATTATCAACATTTTGTTTATTTGTCAATCTCTAATTCCACGGAAAAGTACCTAAGGCACTTATAGCTCTATTCTGTGCACTTGACAAATCAACAAAAAATTGATAATGTATCAAGATTTTTATCAAGCAAGAAGCTCTTTGTTATTCTGTGGCAATCTTAATAAAACGTAAAGCTTCAGACTGCAGAGCTTTTCCCCACATGTGTGGTGAACAATATAATGAAGCAGAAACAGCTGTTTTCTGTTTACTTTATGTTATAACACGACATCGTAAGTATTTCACATATTATTCATTTATTATTAATATGTAACTTTTTATTAAATTAAATTTATAGGAAGTGAAAACACGACCGAGCTAGCCACGAGCAACTTGAGGTGTACGTTGCATTTTCCAAGGCACACCCAGAAATTGGCACTGGTAAAAATTCGCCAAAGTCGCCTCAGCAAATGCAAGATTTGTGGAAGCAGCTGGCAGGGGAGTCGAATTCTTGCAGAGGACCAATACTTACTGCAGCCAAATGGAAAGAGGTAACTTGCTTCATATTTGTTACATTTTTTTATATTTGATGCAACGTTTTTATGTGTAGACGTTGAGTGTGTGGAAAAGTCAACTGCGGAGGAGGACCAAGCTGCAAGACAATGAGCGAGTTTGATGAAAAAGGCTTTAGCCACGTTCGGAGCGGCAGCTGTTGATGGGGTGAAGGGCATTCAGAGCCTTGGGTTGACGCACTCGCATGAGCCCTTGTCAGTTGAGTGCCCAATATCTCCAAATGAAAGCGTTTCTTCTTTCAGTAGTCCTCAGCCCTCAGAAAGTCTAATACCGCAATACCCAGTTGAACCGCTTATCACAGATATGTCACCAAATCCTGCATCATCTCCATCTTCATCGCTGAGCTTGGAAAATGAGGTGCGTTTTCTATTGTTACACAACAGATAGTCAATGAAAATAGTTTGATTTTTGGCAATTTTTTTTGTTGATGGTGTTGGTCATTTTCTTCATACAATGTTTTTTTTAAATTCGTTGTTATATGGGAAATACAATTTTAGTACAATAATATGAAAGTTTCATGTAATTAGGAATTACCGTTGATTTATTAGAATTTTGTTTGTCAATGGTGTTGCGCCTTTCTTCCATATAAAATAATATTTTGCTTTTTTGTTATATGGAACCAAATGCGACCAAACAGATTCTAATACATACATACATCAACGGTAATTCTTAGCCACTTGAAACTTTCATATTGTCATACTCAAATTGAATGGCTATAAAACTGCATACTCAAAAAAATTCTAACACGTCTGAGAAAAAAGTTCATAATCTATATACAAATTTGTTGCTTATTTTTATTTTTCTACAAAGTTTTAAAATTGGATTTATATGGTTTATGTTAGAGAATGAACTGAATTTTAATTGAAAATTTTTTAAAATAAATAAATGAATTTAAGTGGCAAACTATGTAATTTTCAATTTGGTTGCTAATGATACGCATAATACTGTTGTTTAGGCTTCCGGCCTAAATCTCATCGCCACCCTCCTTCGACCGACAAATCGTACGCGCAACCCTAGTAAGCGGTTTGCGTGTACACACTCACACACACACACACACTTTCACCCACATGCACACACACACATACACATAGTCCTTTACACTTTTCGGAGTGCCGGTACTTGCCGCCAAACAGTGCCCTTTCGTTAACTTTCCCCTTAACTCGGTGCACCGTTTGGCGGTTCAACGGCGTTTAAACAAACTCCGTCTGTTCACTTCTTTTCCGAAGACAAGACAATCAAGTAATCCAGCAGCCACCACGCCACTACGGAGGTAATTCATATTGTTATATATATATTATCATATCATCACAGATTCCGATTTGTAACGTTTTTAAAGTGAATAAATTCATTTATTTGCGAATATCTAAACACTCGTTCATTTCTTATTTTTTCCATAAACTTTACACCGGAGCGTACATTCCGTCTACGCCGCGTGTAAATATTGGTCCTATCGGAGCCGTGAGAAAATACAGTCCACTACTACTACGGAGCTATCAACTCATCACCGTACACCACATTATTCCAAGAATTAATCTCAGCACTTGATATCCATATCGGAGCGAGAAGCCTTAAGCGAACGAGTCGCTAACACACAACATCACTTGCATCCGCACCGAACAGAGACAAAGTTAAAACAAATCAGCACTGCAATCATTCCAGATATTATAAACACAAGGTACGTGGTTTGAATTTCAGTGCTACTCCGTTTTTTTCTTTAACACAATCTGAATAAAATCTTCAAAAAAGTTTGTAAACGCAAATGCAGTAGTGAAGAAGAATATTCAGTGAAGACACTTTTTGAGGCACGCACATTAATATTGATGAATTTTCTTTTGTTCCAATAATTCCGCGTATTCACACATAAAATTGTTCACTTTATAAAAATAAAATTTACGCGCGAACATTAATTTTGTGTAAGACTCTTCCATACAATTTTCACAAATCACCGGTCTGCGCAATATACGCACACGCACATATATTATTGATCACTTCGCGCACTGTGTTGTTGTTTCATTGCTTATGCCATCAAGTGATCGACTTAAACGAATCTAATCACGTTCCACTTACATGGCATTTTAATTCGAGATCACAAAGTTTATTTGGCACATATTAATTGTTGCGTATAATCGGTAAAATTTTTTTTTAAATCACTTTATGTTGTAAGGGTTCATTTGCACATAACCTTGAATATCACCTTGCACACTGCTTCTTCTTCTTCAGACTTGCGGCGACACAATCACTTATTGCATTGTCAAAAAAAAACTTTGAGTTTGAGAATTGCGAGATTAAAATAAACCTTTATACTGTTGCGTATATTCCGTATACGCGGCCGTGTAAATATTGTTTGGATAAATATTGTAAAACGTTGCACTGTTGCGTATATTTCGTATACGCAGCCGTGTACATATTGTTATTGTTGTTGGTATATTCCATATACACGTCTATAAAATTTTACTTTATACACTTAAAATCACCGGTCGTTGGGGTGGCAAGTTAGCTAGAGAAATTAATACATATTAACAAAAATACATATATATAATTGAATTAATAAATACTATTACTTTTATATGCACATTCTTGCATACATAAAACCAAGTTGTTATTTTTTAAAGAGGCGTTTGTGTTTTTCCTAGAGTGATTAGGCTAAGGCTACTAATTTTGTCAGAGATTTCAAAAGAGACAATAAAAATTTTCTGGAAAACTTTTCAACTACGGTCATAGACACAGAAACTCGAATAATGGAAACCTTCATTAGGTTGGCAGACTCAGTAGCAGAATTCGAAACTGACTACACCAGCGCTGACGCAGCTGAACACATAAAACACTCTATTGCAATTGAGCAAGATGAACTTAAAGCTTTATGGGGAAAAACTAAAGTAGCTTATGATGAACTCGTTGGTTCAACACAGCTATCTTCAAAAGACCTCACGGCTATAAAGAACAAATATAAAATGAGTTATTATAGTTTTGTTCGCTGCCAGACTACCATGGCCGACCTCTCCGAAAAATTGACCAAATCGGAGAAGGTCAATGAAGATAAACCTGCTCGCGAGCACAATATTCATTTGCCTCCATGCGATACAGACGTCTTTAGGGGAGATTATCTCTCATGGCCTTCTTTCCGAGATATTTTCACGGCCATATATATAATAAACAAACGTCTTACCCCGGTTGAAAAACTATTTCATGTAAACCAAAAAACCCAAGGGGAAGCGAAAGAAATCGTGCAAAGGTGCCCATTAACAAACGAAGGTTTTTCAATGCATCTCATCACTTCTCCATTGGGATGCAATCATCACATATTTGTGCTCAACGAAACTGCCAGAATGCACACTGGCACTATGGGAACAATCCATTGAAAACAAAACCGAAATATCCAAATGGGAGGATATGGAGCGATTCCTATCAAATCGGTTTCAGACTTTGGAAACAGTGTCAGGCTTGAGAGCCAGTAAAATTTCACAGGCACCTAAACCACAAAGCCTGCGGCAAAATACTGACAATCCTCCAAAAAGATTTGGCGCTTATCCAACGAACGTGAAGCAACATTCCTGTAAAATTTGCCAAAGCAATGACCACAAAATACGAAATTGTCAAAGATTCCGACAACTAACCACGACTCAAAAAATAGAGTATGTCAAGAGCAATAATGGGTGCTTGAATTGCTTATCATTTGGACATACGGTGTCAAGATGCACAAGCTCGTTCAATTGCAGCACGTGTCACTCGCGACATCACACACTGCTCCATGTGCAAGCATTCCAGCCAACAGCACAAGCTCAGAGGGGAACTCCGAACCCCCAAGATGACATACCTTCCACTTCAAGGCAAGCACAGTGCAGACGAGAATCTGCGAATAATAATGGCAAAGCTGTGAAAAACGTTAACTCTTGCTACGCAAACACAAATGTGGGAGTGCTACTAGGTACGGCACGTGTCAACATATTTTATAATGGCACAAATTTTTGTGCTAGGGCACTCATTGTTTCGGGTTCTGAGTGTTCATTCATTACCGAAAAGCTCAAGCGCCGAATCAACATACCATCACAGCGGTTCTGTGCTCAAGTGTGGGAATCAACAATACCAAGTCTGCGCAAGTTAAAGAGGCATGTGCAATACAACTGCGGTCCTCCACAGACCCACTAGTCAAAATCGAAACAGTGGCCCTTGTTCTACCACATCTAACTGGGAATCTGCCAACTTGCCAAGTAAGTGCAATGACGAGGCAGGCATTCCCAGACTTGGTATTGGCGGATAAGAGGTTCTTCGTCAACGAACCAGTTGATCTTATCCTTGGCGGAGACGTTTATCCCCAAATTATTTTAAATGGCTTAAGAAAAAATGTGCTTAATACACTCATTGCCCAAGAAACTGTGTTTGGTTGGATAATTACCGGCAATGCAGAAACTTCTAGTGCTTCCACCAATATCGTCTCATTTTTCAACAAAGTTTCAGTGGATAAGCAGTTAGCGGCTTTCTGGGAATTAGAGGAGATTCCTAAAAAGCGGAAGGCAAGCGAAGAAGACGCTTATTGTGAAAAGCTCTTCAAAACAACAACTCAACGAGATTCTGACGGAAAATACGTTGTATCCCTACCGTTTCGACAAGATTTTCCGAATCATGTCTCCCTCGGGCCTTCCTTGAAAAGTGCATGCTCTCAGTTCTACCGGAATGAGACACGACTAGCAAAGAAACCTGTACTACAGACGGAATACAACAGGGTTGTTAAGGAATACGAGACACTTGGACACATGACGAAAATTACTAACAACGTTGCAGCGGATTCCACCGATTGTTACTTCCTACCACACCATGCAGTCCTGAAAGAAGAGAGTGTCTCAACAAAGGTCCGAGTGGTGTTCAATGCCTCGTGTCCCACCGCAAACGGCGTGAGTCTGAATGATGTCCTCCTTCCAGGTCCAGTTTTACAAGCCGACCTAACAATACTGATCCTGCGTTGGAGATTGTTTAAGTACGTTTTCAATAGTGATATCGAAAAAATTTATCGGCAAATTCTGATAAACGAAAACCAAGTAAAGTATCAACGCATAGTTTTCAAAAACAATCCTCAAGATCCAATCAGTTTATACGAATTAAAAACCGTGACCTTTGGTATCAACTGCGCCCCATTCCTGGCGATAAGGACTTTACATCAATTGGCCGACGACGTGGAAACATCCCACCCACGAGCATCGACCATTCTTAAGCGATGTATGTACGTCGATGACGTCCTCGCCGGGGAACACAGTATAGAAGCTGCTATAACAGCGAGAGACGAGATAACACACGTACTACAATCGGCTGGTTTCTCATTAAGAAAATGGACCTCAAACTGTAGCGAAATATTAAACGGCATACCTAAGGAACATTTGCTGTCCGGAGACTTCTTGGAGTTTGAGAATACCAGCACGGTGAAGGCACTTGGCATCAGATGGAATGCTCATGCCGACCATTTCTATTTCAACGCTAAACCGATTGAGGACCAGAATAAAATCACAAAGAGAGCAATACTTTCCGCTATCGCCAAACTTAGCGGACATTGTCGAATCGGTCACCGATAATCTTAACCTCAGTCATTTAAAGATCAATCTTTGGACTGACTCAACAATTGTGCTAGCCTGGATTTGGAAACCACCTTGTTCGTGGTCAACTTTTGTGGCACATCAAATAACAAAGATAATAGAAAAGGTTGGAAACAAAACCTGGAGTCATGTGGATTCTGCATCGAATCCTGCAGATTTAGCAAGCAGAGGATTATTAGCAAGCGAACTGATCGACAATGCCTTGTGGTGGCAGGGACCTTCTTGGCTGCAAGAAGACAATTCCCAATGGCCAGCACAAGAAGAGCATTATAATACAGTCATTGAGGAAAAAAGGATACAAGTTCACGCTGCTGCCACCTATATAAACAACATTAACATTTTTCTCGAGCGATTTTCAGATTTACCTAGGGCTTTGCGAGTTATCTCATACATTCTGAGATTCTTTCAAAGAACATACTCAAAAACAAAATCTTCTGTTCAAGCAGAGTCTTGCCTCATTTCATCTGATGAAATTAACGCTTAATAAGCCTTTCTCAAAAGCAATATTACTTAGAGGAATATAAGAGTCTTAAATCTGATAAGTCGATTGGAGCGAAAAGTGAAATTCTGCCTCTCAACCCTTTCATCGATTCAGCTGATATTATAAGGATGGGAGGCCGTCTAGGTGCTTCGTTAGACCTGGCGTATAGTGAACGACATCCAATCATATTACCGTATGATTGCAGGTTGTCCCGACTCATTGTTCAGTTCATCCATCGAATTTCCATCATGGAGAAAATCAGCTCATGCTACGCATAATCCGAACACAGTATTGGATCCCACGGGTAAAGAATATGATCCGATCTGTCATTCATAATTGTAAGGTATGCACCATTCATAAAAAACGCACTCAAACGCAAATTATAGGCATCTTACCCCAAAAACGCACCACCTTCTCCCGGGCCTTCACAAATAGCGGTGTAGACTTCGCAGGACCCTTTGATATTAAGAGCTATCGCGGGAGAGGGTGCCGAACTTCAAAAGGGTATGTCTGCTTGTTTGTATGTTTCACCACCAAAGCCATACACCTCGAAGCTACCACCGACCTCAGTACCGCGTCTTTTTTGGCTGCATTTGCCCGTTTTACCGCGAGACGAGGTTGTCCGCAAAACGTTTATTCCGACAATGGCACTAACTTTGTCGGAGCTTCTCGATCTTTACGATCCGAAGCCAAAGCCTTTATGGCTGAAGCACGCAGTAGCACCCTATCGAAGTATTCGCACCAATTGATTTCCTGGCATTTCATACCGGCGGCAGCCCCACACATGGGAGGATTGTGGGAGGCCGGGGTAAAAAGTTTTAAAAGCCATTTCAAGAAAATCGCCTCGAATACAAAATATACGTTAGAAGAGTTTATGACTCTCCTATGCCGAGTTGAATCCGAAAACCCTGCCTCTGTCATAAATCGATGGGAAAAGCTCAAGGCCATCCATCAACTATTTTGTAGAAGATGGAAGTCAGAATACCTGAATGAGATGCAAAAGCGCATCAAATGGAAGCATCCACAAAGTAATCTGCAATCAGGAGATCTTGTAGTGATTAAGGAAAAGAACCTACCACCTAATGAATGGAGACTGGGACGTGTCACGAAAGTATACCCAGGTTCCGATAAACAGGTCAGAGTGGCGGATGTTGTGACAGAAAGGGGGGGGGGGGGATTTCACGACCCATTGCAAAATTGGTCCTGCTACCACACGGCAGTGAAACCACAGAAAAATCAACGTCTACTTAATCTGCCTAAACCCCGTATTTCTCTTCACCACAAACCGCAAGCAAGCCCAACGCTAACTATAGAGAAAGGCTTGAATCAAAAAAAAAAAAAAAAATTTTTGATGGTTCTTCGCCTGGTCAACCTCGGGTCGATCTGGTGAAATAAAACCGACCATCGTCAGATCTTTTACACGATTTTTTACCCAAACCCAACAACCACAACTTCCAATGTTTGAGGAAAAAGCGAACTCACGTTGGAATTATCATAGATCTTCTAATATGGTCCGTCTAACACTGGCCCCGTCAAAAATTATAAGGGATACCAAATAATTCATATTGCAACCATTCAATACAGGACATATGTTTTAATCACCAATTCTTAAGAACCTCACGCCTCTATTTCTCAAGATAGAAAGCTATCCATCACTACTGCGAGTATATACATAAGCTCGGACATATACTCATTCACATACCAACTTCGAATTTAGCTTAAGGCCAAAGTAGCTGACTCTCTTAAATTCCTGTATAACCCTAATAATATTGCAACAGAGATATTCATACGATTGGCCCATACATAAACATATATGTCTACTCGCGACAACAAAATAGTAACACTCACCCCATGTCCTGGGCGAGCCCGTTCAACCTGACACAAACTCCTGAGGACATATCGTCCATGTCGTTAAAGTGTATATCCTTCCTATGGCAGGATGGTGAAACTTGACGTAGAGTCGATGTGGCAACCATGCCAGGCTTCATTTACGAATGTTCTGAAAAATAATCTTGTTTATTATATGTCCTAGTAATATTAAAATATATGCGTGGGCGTATGAAAAATCGAGCAGCCAATGTACAATGTATGGCATGGCATACGTGTTCCACCGTGCCACCCTTTCGCAAAAGCAAAACCACCATCATTCTTGTAGCAAAACAATAAAATGGGACTCTGATCTTTGTGATATGTGCATGAACCAAGATCGAGAGAACGCAACTTCTGTATCTTCTAAATCGTGTGCATGAACCAACTATATTTGTAACTTGTGCAGGCGGTTTATGTTACTCAACTCCGTACTTTAGCAACGTGAGACAAATTAATATTTTGAAAACTTTCCATGCTGAGACAATTGGCTAGGTAAATGTTTGCTTTCCTACGCAAAGAAGCACTACAGGATATCGAAGATGCTATTAAAGGTTAGACATTCGCTTCTAGAGGTTACAAGTCACCCAGGGACAAAGCAGTCGGCCATCATAATCAATAATGAGATCATAATTACTTCTGGTTGCATATTGCTACCATATGTACGTCCAATTGAGCATTGTGCTATAAACACAAACAAAATAGATGTATGTCCTAGCACCAAAATTATAAATAAACTACAGCAATGCCAGCTTATAAATGTACATTTGGCTTGGAGAATTTTTATAAGACAATAAGCATCGACAAGGTATCGAAAGTGATGGGCCGCGATAGCTGCTTGTTTGTGCTATCAAACGCATTGGCTCTGGGTTGCGAGGGTGCTGCGGTGTTCAGCAACAAGCTGCGTTTGATCGGCATGATAATGTGCACCTCCTTTCAGTGGCAGTATTACTTCCATTCGAGTGCCAAGGGATTCATCTAATTTTCCATGTATGGGAGTGTGCTATGGTTGTCATTGAGTCAGCGGGGTGCCAAGGCACTGGCACATTTGTTAAAGTGTTAAATAGAAAATTTATACTCACATGCACACATGTCGTTTTTAAGGTAAATTCCAAGGCATTTTGTCGCGGCGTAAATGGAGAATTTCAATCGGAAGTACTATGGCAGAATCCACAATACAACCAACCCTTTAAATGTTGCTCTCTTGACTGTACCAGATAACATTCCGGAAAGTTACTGTGTGCGTTTGTCCAATGCTAAACCGACACTGGGCAAAACTGTTTATAATGCGGGCTTTCCATATTTAGTCAATTTTGACTTGAAATACGATTTCAATCCAGCTATATTTCAAGGCCGCATTGTCAAGTGTTCGCCGGGCGCCATAATGTCTGATGGTGTGTACAGGCTGGACAGAGCGGTGGACCAATGTTTGATGACCAAGGTTGTATACTTGAGGTATGGGTGTCAAATATAAAAGTCGGGAATGTGGTGTACCCGAATTTAAATACAGCAGTGCCTATTTGCCAAATACGCGGATGGTTGGAGCAGTATGCGCGTACTCTTAAGCAAATTGTAGCTGTCGCAAAATGCTTGCGTCCCTCTTCTGGAATTGAGTGCCGTTCCATTTTAACGAGTACATTAACGTTCATATACCTAAAAGCCACGAAAACTCAAAAAAAGGCAAACAAAAATTTTGTTTAAATGTCTCAAATGCAACATACAATTATCGTGACATTTGGTTATTTGGTTAAGTCGTTTGGTTTTCGATGAGTGCCGCAACCTCGGCATGGAAGTACAATTCTTTAGGGAGGGAGGCAGTTTTAATTAATGTCCATTGTTTGGTAGAGAAATTTAATCTCTAGATATCGGAAGAATATACCTGATCCGCCTGCAAGCCACCCGTAATGAATGCTTCGACCTCACCATTCGATTTGGTATGCTGTACGTATGAAAAGCACTTACGCATCTGTTAGCGCTGTTCAATCGGGTAGCGTATCACAATATTCCCAGCGGTCTCTTTTTAAATTAAATGCAGGGATGCGTGGTAGATCGTACACAAAATTTGAAGTTCACCCGCCTAGCACATAAATGTATTGACCATCGCAAACAACTTCATGGCGATAGCGACCCTCTGGATCTTCGCGAATGTCTGGCCGACATATATATACACATTCCCATACACGCGAGCGTAAATTCAAACGATGAACGTCACTATAGTAATCATAGCCGGTTGTACCACCGATTGTGTGCAAGTAATGTTCATGCAAGACGATACCCGGTCCATACAGCGGAGGCGGCGCGTCACCAGTAGTCTCGATGCGTCACCACTCGAATTTTCACCCTGTGTTTGATATACATATGTATATAGCAGTCGTTTGAGCAAGATTCACCAAATGGATAGCCTGTACCGCCATATGAGATCAGTAAATTATTGCTAATGATAAGCGCATTTGATGCCAGCTCTCTTGGCATATTTCGGTTCGTTGTTACACTCTTGCATAAAACCCAGCTAATATCTATTAAAAAAAAAAAAAAGTAAAATTCCAAAAAAAAAAAAAATTAAAAAATAAAAATATATACCGATGTTCAGAAACTGTCATGTACTTATTACGAAATAAGATCTAAATTATAAGTGTAAAGAACTGAACAATTATAATACCTTTGGCCTCAAATGAAATTTTGTTGTTATAGCAACATTGTCGACCTTCACCGCCTGTTGTGTGCGAGGCTATAGCTCTGTGAATTCCAATCCATGAAAATTCAATGTGAATACTTCTTTTGTGAGAATTGTTTAGATGCTTCTTTAAACGGAACAATTTTTGCGTAGTCGCGAGCGGCCATTCAATTTCAGATTTAGTCTGTAATGTTGCACGGCTTCCCAGCAAATTTTACTCAATTTCGGTATGGTCATCCACATTTTATAAAGATCATTGCAGCGACGTATGCGTTTTTTCATCGTATTCAATTCCGCCGAAAATGTACATTCTGGCATCGTTGAGCGCTGCGACCCAGACATTATAGAGCGCTATTTCTATTCAAAGTATATTTTAGGAAGTTCTTCTTGTTCTGGCATTAAAAGGAAGGGCATATTATACACTTTGAAGATCGGTTGATTTTTCTACGGTGTAGTTTGCTCTATCCGAGCCCAACAATGATTCTGATGCGGGTGCTGCTTTTACCACCGCAGTCGGGGCCATTGTCGGGCACGTCGAACTTGCACGTACACTTGTTTTGCCTTTTTTCGAGGCTGGGACCGCGCTGGCTTTGCGTGTGTTCACGAAGTACACATATTCTGCGCTGGCAATTGATCGGCAGACAGATGTGGCATTTGTCCTGAAATAGGGAAGTAATTAGTAAAATATATACTAAATAATCTAAATTACTACATACTTTACCGTTTTATTACTGTAACTTACCACTTATTCCGCAAGAAAAATCCATTTTGTCTCGACCTCGTGCTGCTGCAAATGTTCTGAATGACAGCTGAGTCAATTCAAGAAAATGGCAGGTATAGTGTGGTGAATAAGCACATACAGTGTTGCCACGTGCGACAATTCAAAGTATAAAAAAACTTGGAAATTTTATTCAACCTTTTGAATGTTCCACCTTTTTTTTCCTTTTTTTCAAAATCAAAACAGAACGATTCCTCAATTCTAGATAATTATTTAGGTGAGCGTGAAACCAATCGTGGCGCGCCATCTGCAGTGAATTAATTTTTATTTATTCAATTCAATCGTCTCGACTTAGCCAAGGACACAAACCAAATCGGCTAAGATCGTAAATTTTTTCGGGTTGCAGGCTATGGTGACAGACAAAGTCACCACTCATATTGGACACCTAGTAACTAGGGATGTTCAAGTAAATATTCGAAAATCAAAAAAAATGAACGAATGAATTTCTCAATTATTTTGAACTCAATTTAATTTCATTCAACTCAATTCACTTACCATGAAAAACAAGGAATGAATGAACTTTCAATTATTTTTAATTCAATTTAATTTCATTTAATGCAATTCAAGTTTTTCACTTCACTTAATACTACAAGTAACAACAATTCGTCTAGAACCACAACTTTAGCTGCCCACGGTAGGCACAAAGGGCCGGACCTCCACACTACGTAGGCCAAAGCCATCAGCAGTTACACGCAGGGTCATGCGTGGGGGCGGCGGGACGGGCTTCGAGGCACCCAACCCAATCCTGGGTTGAGTCGGGGCATCACGCCATTGGCAAACCACCACCCGACGTGTTTTAAGGCCCCGGGTATGCACAATCACGCGCATGGTCACGACTTTCTTCACCGGGGTCGAATCTCCCAATTGATTCCTGAAAAAAAAAAAAAAATAAATAAATAAGTATATATAATAAAGAAAATAATAATAAGCGCATAAAATAAAAATAACCATGCAATACGTAAATTCCTACTTACAAATTTGGATTATCCATAACTTTGTTCAACCGCGTGCTGTATGTTATGCTGTAGGTTATGCGCCAAATGAGCGCTAACCAGTCAGGACACCGGTCAAGTGTGGGTGGTGAAAACCACTCACACAGCGTTGCCATACCTTATCTGTATTTCCGATACAAGATAACTAAATGAATGTTGACAAACCGATTTACGCGTAGTACCTCAAGAATGGGCACCCTCAGCACACCCAATAGCACAAATTTTTACGCCTTCCATAGCTCGCCGGTAATTGGCAGCATACCAGAAATCTGGCATGAACCTTTGTTCGACCCTCTGGTAACTGCCTTAAAAGGGGCAATAAGCAAAATGCAACTCTGAACATACTCACCTCAGACTCGAATAAAACCTTATAAGTAGCCTACACTGACGAGTTTTCGCATTATAGTACTTAGCTCTCTATCAGTTTTTAGCATTCCATTGCAACTTCTCAACCAATTGCAAGGGAATAGTTAGGAGCGTATTAGCCACTACTCGCCACCCAATAAAGACAAGAAAGTGGGAGATAGATAACAACAATGTACCTTTTCTAGAAATATGGGCCGTTTCACAGTAACGCGAACCAAGCAGGAGGACCGTGGCCAGCGATTCGAGATCGCATGTCAACTCTGCGACAAGAACCACGGATTACGGTTCTGCCCGATATATCGGAAGAAATCAGCGGAAGAGAGACTCCGAGTGGTCATCCTTCACCGGTACTGCACCAACTGCCTATCCCCGTTTCATCACCGGGAAATATGCGGTAGCCAGGGGCGGTGCTTCAGGTGCCACGACAAGCATCACACCACTCTGCATCTCGACGAAGAAGATGCTCGCCGATCGCCAAGCTCCGCAACGCTGCCGGAAATGGACGAGGTATTGTCACTCGACCTCACTGGGCAGACGTTGTCCTGGGCGCAGCAAGTTGAGGAGGCGGAGAGGCTGGAAACGGAAGAAGTCGAAGAATCTGCGCAGCCGACAACTACGGAAATATACAGAATAAGGAGATTGCGTCCGAAACTGCAACACGAAAAGCACGCAGACGGCTCGGAAACTCGTCCTTTCCGACTGTCAACACGTGAAAACGACCAACGTATGGGTGGCTCGGGAACACGTCCTTTCCGACCACTCCCTCGCACAACGCGTCGCGATGCAATCGTCCCTCGTGAGGCTATACTGAGGCGACTCGGCCAAATGGCCAGCTTCCGAACCGGGCGACTCACCAGTTCTAACATTCCTCCCCTAACGAGGGTCTTTGAAGCCGTGGCACCAACTGTGGTGGCCAAAATAGAAGCAGGGGGGCGCCTCCATCTAGTCCGCGCGCTGGTCGACCCCTGTGCGTCGGCCACGATAATAGACGATGAGCTGGCGCGAACCCTCCGACTCGAGCGCGCCACAACAGAGCGCGGAGCGACGTGCGCACTGATTCTCAGGGGAAGACATGGCGTGGCGGAAAGAATTACGACGCAGGCGACCGTTGCCGAATATTATAGCCGCATCGTTCCGCGAGAAACACTGGACCCAAAGGTGGCGATCCCATTCAGGCTAATGCGGCTTGCGGACCCACAGTTCTACCAGTCCACACCCGTGAGGCTAACCCTGGGGTGCGATGTGGTCCCCCAGATTATGCTGAGCGACCCCCCTCCTACGACAGTCGGCGGTCTCCTCACACAGGCCACAATATTTGGTCTGATGGTCTCCGGTGCTCACCAACGCTAATCATTTTCGTACCAAAACTCCAATAAATTTTTCAGCAATCGAACGATCATGATAAATTAAAATATGCGTAAATTAAAAATTAAAAAAAAAAAAAAAAAAAAAAAAAAATATTTATCGGAGGTACATATTATTATTGTTATTAACATATTATACACTTCATGTATATTTACTTATTTGTAAACTATTTAAAAGCACTGAAATTCATCTATAACCACGTCCATATCGTAGTATTTAAGTTTATTTTTTTCATAGAATTATATTCCCGCACGTGAGCGTGGTGGCGCGCGCTTCTCTGTAATTTTGCTGACAGCAAGGGGGCCGGTATGTTTAGGCTTCCGGCCTAAATCTCATCGCCACCCTCCTTCGACCGACAAATCGTACGCGCAACCCTAGTAAGCGGTTTGCGTGTACACACTCACACACACACACACACTTTCACCCACATGCACACATAAATTAAATAAATAGTAAGCAATTTAATAGGAAATCGATAAATATTAATTAATAATCAATTAATAAATAAATTAAAAGAAATAATAGCAAAAATTATTAAAAAATAGAAGCTTGCTTAAAATTAAAATGAGTGTCTCCCGGTCGCCCCCGGCAGGGCGAAATAATAAGGGAGTTTCGGGACCCCAAATAACCGGGAGTGAGTCATCCGAAGTAGGAACGACTCTCAACGTTTTTGGAAAGCGTCCTAGGTTGATGAGTTCGCCTCCAGAGATTTGTCCGGTGCCCAAAAATGTTTGTCTGACTCAAACAGATTATCAGCCATCAGCATGGGTTACCCTCGGAGCAAAGATTCGCGAGCTTGTTGACATGCTGGAGGATGGAAAAAGAAGATCCATCCATCAGCCAATGCGCGATGTTATAGGCGAACTCTCTGCTTTGTTTGAGAAAGCGAAACCCCCAACTCCGAAAGAAAAAACAAATACCGGGAGCCAAACAACCACGGTAAACCACTCTATTCGGCGATCTCAAAGGGGAGTCACAGACGCGTCATCACAGCCAAGCGTTCAACCCAGCAAGAATATGGAAGGAGAGGAGAGGGCAGATTGGCAAACCGTAGAAAGGAGGAAGAAGCCAAAACCTAAGCACCCACGGCCAGATGCTTTAATAATAAAGCATCGTGGGGGAAGGTCTTACGCAGACATTTTGCGGGCTGTCAGGAACGAGCCAAAGCTGAAACACGTAGGAGAGATGGTAACAAAAATAAGGAAAACCACCAATGGGGACTTACTCATTCAGCTGGAGAAACCAACAGACTCGCACACTTCCGAGGTACAGCGAGCTGTCGAAGAAGCGCTTGGCGAAAGCGTCTCTGTCCAGACTCTCACCTCGCAAATTGCGTTAGAGGTTAAAGACCTGGATGAAGTATCAACGAAAGAAGAGATTTGCGCCGCTTTTGAAAAAGAGTTCGAGGGGATAAAGTTTAAAGAAGACGCAGTAAAATCTATGCGAAAGGCATACAGTGGTACGAAGACAGCGACTATACTTCTCCCAGCTGCAGCCGCAAATAGAGTAATAGCAGCAGGAAAATTACGTATAGGATGGGTGGTTTGCCGAATTCGGCAAAAAACACAGCCGATGCAATGCTTTAAATGCTTAGAGTTTGGACACGTAGCACGAAACTGCAGATCTCCACACGATATGAAGGGATCGTGTTTCAACTGTGGTGACTCAAGTCATATGGCCCGTGATTGCAAGAAAGAGCTGAGGTGTGCCATTTGCACGAGGAAAAACTTGGCAGATTTGAAGCACAGAACAGGTGGAAGAGAATGCCCTTGTTATGTACAGGCAGTACAGGCAGTACAAAAGACACGTAAAGAATGAAGGTTTGCCAACTAAATCTAAACCACTGTAAGGCGGCACAGGAATTGCTGCAGCAGTCGGTATTAGAACTGAATATCGACGTAGCTCTACTGAGTGAACCATACAAAGTGATCGACTGTCAACTATGGGCCAAGGCCAGCGCAGGGCGATCAGCGGTATGGAGTTGTGCCAAAAAACCACTCCCATTAGAAAAACTGAAATCGGAAGTAGGCTTCGTCTGCGTGAAAATTGCTGGCATCATACTGTACAGTTGCTACATACCACCAAGCTTCAACCTCGAGGAGTTTGAAACAATATTAGATACCTTGGTCACCGATGCTAGAACTAGAACGCCGGTTGTAATCGCAGGTGACTTCAATGCATGGGCCCAAGCATGGGGAAGCCGTAAAACAAATCCCAAAGGCAGAGCGCTCCTGACAGCTCTTTCGACCCTAGAAGTGGTGCTATTAAATTCCGGAAGTAAAGCTACATTCAAAAAAGACGGAAGTGAGTCTATAATAGACTTAACATTCATAACTAGTAGACTATCCCGAAATGTCCATTGGGAGGTTAGTGACGACTATACTCACAGCGATCACCAAGCAATTATCTTCACTATAAACGAACCAAAGCAAACAGGGTCTTGCACCGAAAGGAGAACAGTGGGCTGGAAAATCGACTCTCTAGATGAAGAAGCGCTAAAAGTTATGATGTCTGAAGTTACCCTAACACAAGGAGCTACGAATATGGCCAACAAGCTCATGACCACCATAGCAAACGCCTGTGATGCTTCAATGAGGAGAAGAGGAAGAAACCCATCGAGCAGACGTCCCTCAGTATACTGGTGGAATTCCCAGATAGCAGATGTTCGTCAACAATGCAATAGAGCAAGGCGCGACTACCAAAGGGCCAGAAAAACGGCCAATTATTTGGAACAACAAATACACTACAGGGCCAAGCGAAAGGAATTAAAGCAAACCATTAAAGCGAGCAAGAAGAAGTGTTTTCTCCAGCTTTGCGACAGTGCCGAACAAAATCCTTGGGGTATGGCATACAAAGTGGTTACTAAAAAGCTACAGGCATCTGTCCAGCCGCAGCTCACAAGCGCCGACCAACTGGGTATAATAGTAAGCAAACTGTTTCCAGGCCAAAAAGCATTCAGTAGAGAGATCCTCTCCCATGCTGAATGCAAATTCCCCCAGATCACCGCTGGAGAGGTGCTGCTTGCGGTTGATGAATTTAAAGACAGAAAGGCCCCAGGCCCTGATGCAATTCCGAATAAAGTTCTTAAACTAGCAGTGAAAGCGAATACTGAGGTTTTCGTTCACACGTTTAACGAATGCTTTACAGAGGGCGTATTTCCGAAAATATGGAAACGCCAGCGGCTCGTTCTACTACCAAAGGCGGGAAAATCTCCTGGGGATCCCTCTGCATATCGACCAATATGTATGCTTAATACAACAGGGAAGCTTCTGGAACGCATAATTACCAATAGAGTTACAGAAGCAATGGAGGCGAATGGAGGACTCTCCGAAACACAATTTGGATTTAGAAAAGGGCGGTCCACAGTTGATGCAGCCAATTTCATAAAAAGAATAGCAGAAGATGCGATTAGCGGTGAGAGATGGAGATGGGGCTCAAAAGAATATTGTTTAATAATTACGCTCGACGTGAAAAACGCATTTAACACCGCAAGCTGGCGGAAAATAACAGAGGCGCTAATAACTTTCGATATTCCAGCATATCTCAGAAGAATCCTAAACAATTACTTGTCGGACAGACTTCTACTCTACGACACCGATGAAGGCAGAAAGAAATATAAGATTTCAGGCGGAGTTCCACAAGGCTCAGTGCTGGGTCCAACGCTATGGAACATAATGTATGATGGCATATTGAAACTACATCTACCAAAAGGGGCGAAAATAGTTGGTTTTGCTGATGACATAGCCATTGTGGTCGTAGCTAAGCACATAAAAGACATTGAAGAGAGTGCAAACAACTCGATCACTAGTGTTCAAAACTGGCTCCTCGATGCAGGTCTAGAGCTTGCACAGCAAAAAACCGAGACAGTGCTAATTAGCAGCAGGAAGATCCGAGAAGTGGCGAAAATAAACGTATGTGGCCATGAAATAGAATCAGACCCAGATCTGAAATACCTCGGAATCATACTGGATGCTAGATTAACATTCAAGCGGCATATTGAATATGCAGTCGGAAAAGCGGAAAAAGTCGCAGTAGCGCTTTCGAGACTGATGCTTAACGTCGGAGGTCCAAAGCAACAGCGAAGGCAGTTATACGCCAATATAGTCAGAAGTGTCCTGCTATACGGGTTTCAAATCTGGGGTGAAGCCTTTAAGAAGACGTCATACGCACGCGAAGCGAAGTCTTTATACCGGCTCTGCGCGGTTAAGGTATGCTGCGCTTACCGAACTACATCGGAAGATGCTGCGTTGGTTATTGCTGGCCTATGTCCAATAGATATCCTGGCGACGCAGACGTTGGCAAGATCTGTAAACAAGGCGAATCGCCAAGCAGAAATCAAGATATGCTGGCAACAGTGGCAATGCCGTTGGGACCAGACAGATAAAGGTCGCTGGACACACCGTCTCATACCATCAATAGAGAAATGGTTAAGCCGGAAACATGGAGAAGTAAACTTCCAGTTAACCCAAATGCTTACGGGGCATGGCTGTTTTAAATCTTACTTTTATAGATTTAAAATCGATGATGACCCTTACTGCACTCTCTGCGAAGAGGACGATATCCAAGATGCTGAACATTGCTTTTTTGCCTGCACATATTTTGAAGATGAACGAAACTGCCTAAACGTACAGGTAGGGCGGCTGACAAAAGTAGAGAATTTGATCGATATAATGCTCGAATCGATCGAAAACTGGTCTGCCGTCTGCAACATGGCAAATATGGTAATATCGAAACTACGTCAGGCGGAACGACTCCGCAGAAATACATAATCTTTTAATGTCGGTTGACGACAACAAACTTCACACCGAATCGGCGGCTCGGAACCTAGTCCGTTCCGACTGCCTGCACTAATAAAAAAAAAAAAATAAAAAAAAAAAATGTAAGCAGTTTGGCTCTTTGGCCCTAAGCACAGCTCCCAACGAACAGCCCAAAGCGGTTACACACGGCCGGGTAGCCCGGAATCTCGTCCGTTCCGGCTACCAAGAAAGATTAGTGCTCAATAAACTACTTTTGAGAAATTTATATATATATGTATGTTAAATCCTCAGCTATAAAATATTGTGTTTTTTCCAATAGTTCATACAAAGCAGAAAAAATCGAATTAAGTAAGTAGACGGCTCGGAATCCAGTCCGTTCCGACCGTTGCAGAATAGTTGGAAACCATAAATTTTGAAAAACCAGACGAGAATAAGTAAAGAGAGTAACAGAGCGGCTCGGAACCCAGTTCGTTCCGACCGGCGGGCAAGGTAATCTAAAATCGTAAATTATATTAAAATCAATAGTTTATATAATAGGAGAAATACCATGTTGAGCGGCTTGGAACCTCGTTCGTTCCAACCGGCAGTCAAGCAAAAAAAAAAAAAAAAAAAAAAAATGCTTGGAAATGAAACGGGGCAATTTAAACCCCCACGAAGATGTAACAAACAACAGTACAGAGGGCGGTACAAACAGACTTCACGTACGTAGAGCGTAAGCTCAAGCCATCTCCCGACGAAATACCTGACGGTAGTACCGGGGGAAATGGTACTCAGACAGTAGGAGGTTTAGTTAGGGTTAAAGTCCCACACTGACAAACCGGTGACGGTTAGGCTTTCGATGCTTCCTCCTCGTAAAAAAAAAAAAAAAAAAAAACATGCACACAGCATTATCAATGCTGGAAGTGGCGCTGGTTAACACAGGCGATAAACTTACCTTCCAAAGAGATGGAAGGGGATCTATTATCGATCTAACATTTGTAAGCAATACAATTTTCAAACGAACGTCGTGGCAAGTAAGCGAAGATTATACACATAGCGACCATCAAGCTATTATATTTTCGATAAAAAACGATGAAGGGGCACAAAATACCTCGAGTGTAAAATCAGCTGGCTGGAGGCTGCACACATTAGACGAAGAAGGGCTTAAGGTGATGGTAACCGACATAATCCTCCCAGAAGGAGCAATTAATATGGCACACCACCTAATAGACGGAATTAAAGTAGCTTGCGACGCCTCCATGAGAAGAAAGTCCGTATCTTTCCGACGCCCACCAGTGTATTGGTGGAACGAAGAGATTGCGCACCTACACCGACAATGTAACAGCGCAAGGCGAAACTACCAAAGAGCCAGAAATCGAAACGCAAACTTTGCGGTGCCGCAAAGTGACTACAAAGAAAAGCGCACGGCGCTGAAACGGGCTATAAAAGCCAGTAAAACGAAATGTTTTCGAAGTCTATGTGACAGCGCAGATAAAGACCCCTGGGGTTCAGCATTTAAAGTAGTGACTGAAAAGCTACAAAAGTCGATACAACCGAAGATTTCATGCCCTAGAGAGTTGGAAAAAATAGTAAGCGCACTTTTCCCAGACCAACCACCATTTGAACGGGAAACATTTCCGCCTATAGAGTACGAAACGCCTCTAGTTACGGCAGAAGAAATTTTAAAAGCCGTTAGAAGCCTTAAAGAGAAAAGGCACCAGGTCCTGATTTGATACCGAACCAAATATTGAAGCTAACTGCAAATACCAACACCGAAGCGTTTGTACGGACGTACAATGAATGTCTTAAAGAAGGTATATTTCCCCCTATATGGAAGCGCCAGCGGTTAGTACTCCTACCAAAGACTGAAAAAACATCCAGGAGACCCGTCCGCATACCGCCCAATATGCATGCTTGACACAGCCGGAAAACTGTTCGAACGAATCCTTAGCGATAGGCTGAGCTCAGAAATTGAAGCAGGGGGAAACCTCTCAGAAACGCAGTTCGGCTTTAGAAAAAAGCGATCAACAATTGACGCGGCTATGCTTGTTAAGAAGCTGGCAGAAGAAGCGATAAGTGGAGTAAGATGGAAAGGCGGATCTAAGAAATATTGCTTGGTCATGACACTTGACGTTAAAAATGCGTTCAATTCCGCTAGCTAGAGGAAAATTATCGAATCTCTCCGTGGCTTTCAAGTATCAAGATATTTGCGAAAAATCATAAGTAACTACTTGGAAGATAGAGTCTCCTAGTATATGATACAGACGAAGGCAGCAAAGAGTATAATATAACCGGAGGAGTTCCTCAAGGATCCGTTCTTGGACCATTGCTCTGGAACATTATGTATGACGGCATTCTGCGCTTGCAAGTACCTAAAGGTTCAAAAATTGTTGGTTTTGCAGATGATATAGCGGTGGTTATTCTTGCCAAGCATATAAAAGACGTGGAGCGAGAGGCAAACCTCATGACTGCACGAATTCAGACATGGCTGGAAGAAAATGGCCTGCAGTTAGCCGAACAGAAAACTGAGGCAGTGTTAATTAGCAGCAGAAAAATCCTAGAGGTTATTAAAATTAATGTCGGAGGACATGAAATTGTTTCAAAAGCTGCCCTTAAATATCTAGGCATTATGTTTGACGCTCGATTAGTATTTAAGACTCACGTACAATATGCAGTCGAGAAAGCAGAGAAGGTGGCAGCAGCGCTAACGAGGCTTATGGTAAATAAAGGAGGACCTAAGGAGAAATGTAAGCAACCGTATGCAAGCGTAATACGGTCAGTACTACTATACGGGGCACCAATTTGGTCGGCTGTGCTTGAAAAAGTTTCATACGCAAGAGAAATGAGATCACTTTTTCTACTTTGCGCTATAGGAGTGTGCAGTGCGTTTAGAACAACCTCAGAAGAAGCGGCGCTAGTAGTGGCTGGGCTCTGGCCAATCGAGATCTTGGTTAAAGAAGTGAAGTCGATTTCCACCTTACCCAAATATTGACAGGTCACGGTTGCTTTAAGTCCTATTTATACAAGTATAAACATGATGATGACCCTTACTGCACCTTCTGTGCAAATCAGGTTGTTGAAGACGCCGAACACTGTTTTTTCGTCTGTCCGCGGTTTGCAATTGAAAGGGATGACTCGAGCACGAAGTTGAGGAGATCGCTTTCGGTTAAAAACCTTGTAGATACTATGCTCGAATCTAAAGAAAATTGGTCCGTTGTTTGCAATATGGCGAACAAAATCATAACTAAACTGCGTCAAGCGGAGCAACTCCGCAGAAATTCATAGAAAGGCAATAGGCCGCTCCCCCTCCGCGAAGTAATACTTAACGGTAGTTCCACGGAGCGAGGGAAACGGAGCAGGGGTGGGTTTTTAGTGCGGTGAGTCGAAAGGCAAGTCCCACACTTCGGCTTTCAATGCTTTGTGCCACCTCTAGAAAAAAAAAAAAAAAAAAAAAAAAAAAAAAAAAAACCCACATGCACACACACACATACACACAGTCCTTTACACTTTTCGGAGTGCCGGTACTTGCCGCCAAACAGTGCCCTTTCGTTAACTTTCCCCTTAACTCGGTGCACCGTTTGGCGGTTCAACGGCGTTTAAGCAAACTCCGTCTGTTCACTTCTTTTCCGAAGACAAGACAATCAAGTAATCCAGCAGCCACCACGCCACTACGGAGGTAATTCATATTGTTATATATATATTATCATATCATTACAGATTCCGATTTGTAACGTTTTTAAAGTGAATAAATTCAATTATTTGCGAATATCTAAACATTCGTTCAGTTCTTATTTTTTCCATAAACTTTACACCGGAGCGTACATTCCGTCTACGCCGCGTGTAAATACTGTACATTTTTTTGCATTTTGTAATAACTTTTTATTATTTTTTAGGATGCTCGCGCATCGCGGCTATCACGCGGTGATCGGTCCAAATTAATCAGCACGTTGATGGCAAATATTGCAAAGAGGAATTCTGCTGAGGAGGAAAGGCAACGCATAGAGAATGAAAGGCGGGAGGTGATGCAGGCCATCCAAGGTCTAACAAATACAGTAGCAGAACTTGCGAAAAATATGAAAACAAAATTTTTGTTACTTTTTTATTTACATATTTCAAGGTGGTCCAGATATTTACTTAAATCGTTTGTATTAGAAATTTAAAATTTGAGAATGTTCACTTTTCTCGCTTTACTTCTGACTTACTTTAATAATTAAAGAGTTGATATATATGTATCTCGCAATATGCGTGCAGTCAATTGCTCCTATTGTGCTTTTTATGCCGAATTTTGTAAAAAATCTGGAATATAATTCAGATAATTTACCTAGAATCGTTATTTTTTTAATTTGCATTAATACATACCCCGTTTTCACAAAAGTTTCTTCCTCAGCCGAACTGGGAAATTTTATTTCTGCTCCCTTCACCTTTACAATAAGCTTTGCCACAGCCCGCAAACTTCTGGAAAGAGACGACTGACTCATGGGCAAGTTGAAGTTGTTTCCTACACATTTTTGGTATGAGCCGTGTCCAAAGAAGTTAAAAGCTGCCAGAACTCTTATAGTGAGGTTTTTTGGTTATCATGTGGGGCCAGTTCATCAATGAGACGACGACAAATTTCACGTGTCAAACGAAAATTTTGCATAAACGTGTTGTCACTCAACGAAAATGGATCACTAGCATCTCGTAAACTATTTAAGTAACGCACGCGATCTTTATTTTCGCAATTTTCTTCTTCGTCTAACCATAACAATATAAGGAAAATATCTTCTTCCATTCTAATAAATTAGGTTTCACGACTATGCACAAAGAGTGAAACAGATGTTTTATTTGTCAAGAGCATTTGACATCTTGACAGTTTATCAAGAAACGACCTTTTTATTTTTGACACAGAATAGAAAAATCTTGATAAATTATAAATCTTGATAAATAAGCAAGATGTTGAATTTGTAAAGTGCACAGAATAGAGCTGTTAATTTAGCCTTAGCCAAAATCGAAATGTCTAGTGATGACAACAAGAGACAGTAAGAACGTTTATCCTTGGCCTAAATTCAAAATATACCAGCGGTACACTGTATAGCCAAAATCCAACAAATTTGAAATCGGCACACACAATAGCCTGTACCATATCACACGATAACCTAAATAAAGGATTCGAAACACAGAACGTACAACCCAGATTCCAGCATCATAGGCAAAATCGGAATACCTACTCACAAGCACATCGTGAAGAGAAGTATGTATGTACTATAAGCCAAACATCAGAATTCAAAGAAACGACTATAAACAACGAGGATACCATCAACTAAGAAGCTTCTTCAATAAACAAAGACAACCTGCACCTATTCCAATGGACGTGGACCACTCTTGACAATATATCCCAACAAGTGGACGCAATAATGCCGTAAGTCACAATAATAATATACCTAACAATATATATAAGAGAGATATGACATTCAGTCATAATAACGTAACTACTCCACAAAATAAGTCACAAAGAATAAATCAAGTAAATGGATAAGATCTTGGGTCAGTAGATTTTTCAAATAACGTAGAACCCTTCGAAGCAGGCCGTACTTTTTTTGACGAATAAACGGGCTGGCTTGCTTACAAACCAAATGCGGCCTAACCTGCACGCCCGTTACCATATTAGTTGACACTGGCTCCACTAACAATTGCATAAATATAAATTGCAATATAGGAAAATCGATAAAAAATAAAACCATTTAAAACCAAAGCCTTACATGGTCACTCAATTATAAATTCTAAAAAAAATAATAACGATGTACCGACATGATTTTAATTTCCATAAAATTAAAGAATTAAACGACTTTGACATGATACTCAGAGAACAGAGACTACACCAAATAAAGGCAGAAATCAATTTATTTGATTATAATTTAAAATATCAAAGAAAAATGTAGAAACAAAGATTAATTATACAACAATAAAAAATTTAAAGATCAAGTCTATGAACTTATGAAAATAAATAATAATATTAGTGAAACATTACCTTTTACAACGACGATACAAGCATCTATCAGGACTGAATCAGAAGATCCCATATGGACAAAACAATGTCCATATCCCATGTCTGATCACGACTTTGTTAGGAAAGAAATTGAGAAACTTTTAAATGACGGTATAATACAGCCAAGCAAGAGCCCATATAACTCACCTACATATATGGACTGTTCCAAAAAAAGGGCACCGATGACCAAGGCAAGCCCAAGCGAAGAATGGTTGTTGACTTTCAAAAGATTAATTCTCATACGACTACTGACATACATATATTCAATTCCAGATGCTAATCTGACAATACAAAACCAAGGAAAAGCAAAAAATTTTTTTTAGGATTTCATCAGATATTAATTAAAGAATCTGATCGAAAAAAGACAGCATACTCTGTCAACGGCGCCAAGTAAAAATTTATCAGAATGCCATGCGGGTTAAAGAATGCACCCTGAATCTTTCAACGATGCGTTGATGACATATTAAGAGAATATATTGGAAAGTTTGCGTATGTTTATATTGATGATGTGTTAATTTATTCATCTACAGTAGAAGAACTTATGGAACACATCCGGATTATAATTAATGCACTTCACATTGCTAACATGAGAATTTCTGACGAAAAGTCACATTTTTTCCAAGATTTAGTAGAATCCCTAGGACATATTATAAAACACAATAATTACCGTAGATCAAAAAAAATTTTAAACTATAAAGAACTACCCACAACCAAAAAATTTAGAAGAATTGAGATCTTTCTTAGGACTTGCTATTTACTATAGGAAGTTTATAAAAGATTTTGCTAAAATCACGAAACACCCTTAACAATTCATTTGAAGGAGAATTTGGAATGGTAAATAAAAATCAAAGTGCCAAAGTATCAATACGCTTAGACGCAGGCGCAGTAGTAGCCATGGAAGAAATAAATAACGGTTTACAAGAACAAGTTGAACTTTTCCAACCAGATTTCTCTAAACCATTTGGCTTAACAACTGATGCTAGCAATTTTGCCATCGCAGCAGTCTTATCTCAAAATTGCCAACCAATTGCATTCATCTCACGCGCACTAAATTAAACGGAGCAAAACAAATGAGAAAGAGTTACTAGCAAGCGTTTGGTCTTTACAAAAACTTAGAAATTATTTCTACGGTGTAGCAAACCTAACAATTTACACAGATCACCAATCCTTAATTTTTCCGATTTCCGAAAAAAACCCAAATGCAAAGCTAAAACGTTGGAAAAATCTAATTGAAGAATACGGAGCCAAACTTGCTTATAAACCTGGACACCAAAACGTTATTGCAGACGCACTTTCTCGACAACAAGTCAACAACACAACAGATTGTTCAGATCATTCACAACAAAGCTCTCTAAATGAAACTATGAAAAAAGTTAAACAACTACTAAACTATTTTAAAAATTTTAGGGTTGACTTCGGTATAATGCACCACTTAGATTTATATGCACACCACTAGGAATACTCACATGAAATTTTGCAGGAACGTAGCTTAAGTGTTTCTTTAACTAAAATTAATTATTTAATTTTTCAGTTAATAATAGTTTTTATTTTATTTGTTGTTAATATGTATGCACTTTACAGGTCAACTTTTTGATTATTAAGCGTGTTAATGACTTATGTTTCCACAAATAAAGTATCTTCTAATAGTTAAGATTAAGTTTATTTGCTTTTTATTGAGTTTGTTTTATTGTTTCACTATTAAAAACGCGTTTATAAATTTGTTTCCATAAATGAAAACATGAATGAAGATGGCCGCAATTACACGAAGAAATGAGTTGCCATAGGAAGGGAAAATAAGTGTTGCCAGATGTATTATAATAATATTAATACAATTTAGAAATATTTACTAAATATCTTTACAGAAAATATTGTTTTGACTTAATTTCTTAAAATGTATGTGATTTTTGTATTTAATACACATTTTGAATAAGCGGAAATAATTTCTACTCAAAAATAATGTTGCCGAAGTTTGCTCGGCCAGGGTTATTTTTTTGAAGCGCGGCCGAAGGCCGCCCACGCGTATAAGAGTTCTACGCAAAAATACTGTTGATGGCGTAGCCGAAGTTTGCTCGGCCAGGGTTATTTTTTTGAAGCGCGGCCGAAGGCCGCCCACGCGGAAAGAAGTTCTACGCAAAAATACTGTTGATAGCGTTGCCGAAGTTTGTTCGCTCTTGCGTAAAATATATTTGGTCTAAACTAGTTCAAAATGCTCCCTTTGGGTAACTAAATCTACTCATTACAATTTTGATGTATCTGGCAGCGTTTTTAATTTGTTATGGATCAGGCATCACGACCAAACTCATTCGCAAGTAAGTTTTACTTATACACTGCCATTCCTACGTGTTAATTAATTTTGTGTCTTTCAAAATTTTATTAAAAGTATATAATTTAGGCTAAATAATGAGTGCTGTAAAGTACAAAAAGATTAAACTGTTGATTTATATGTGTTTTGTGCAGTTTTTTTTGTTAAAATCTGTTGAAATTCATCTTTTCGTTGTGGTGAATTTTAAAACTTTAAACGCAAATATCTTTTAAACTAAAAGTTTCCTCACGGTTTGGTTTTCAGTTTCGTCATCTGTACAACCCCCTTTATCCCCCCGTAAAAGTCATTTTTTCCAAAGCGTGGCGCACTATACCGAAATTTTCCCAAATTTTAATCTTCTTTACGCTTTTCTTAAAGTTATAGATATCTACTTATATTTTTGTCTCCACGATGTGAAGCGTCTTGTTAACAGGAAAAATTTATGTTCGTGTTTTTCTTTTCCCGAAGTGTCTGTGGATTCTAATCGACAATTGCGGTGTTGCTACCTTATCGCTAGCCCAATTATATTACAGCTATTATATCATGTTCACAAAATCAAATAATTATTTTACAAGATAATGAAAGAAACGAAATTCTTAATCAAACAACATTTTCCGGTCAATTTAGACACACAATATTTTTTAAAGATACCCTCGTTTTGCTCTCCAAATTAAAAAATGTAATGAAACCAAAACTCACTAATGCGATAAAAATAGACGAAGAAATACTATTTCACTTAAAAAAAGAAATAATTTGCACATTTCCAAATTGCACCCTGGTACTAGCCCAAAATCAGCTAATTGACGTAACTTCCTTAAATGAGCAAAGTGAAATCGTCAAACAGACACATAAACGTGCACATAGAAATTACAAAAACAACACACAAGAAATATTGATGACCCACTACTAGCCCAACAATAAAGAGATGTGCAGAAAAGAAGCAGTATATTGTGAAATATGTTTACAGCACAAATATGAAAGACAACCAAATAAACCACCTATAGGGAAAACCGCAATTCCAACACGTGTAGGAGAATACATACAGATGGACATATTCCATATCAATAACATGCAGTAATTTAGCTCCATAGACAGATACTCCAAATATTGTTTCCAACGATAACTAAACACAAAACCAAATTGTCACGACTACATAGAAGAAGTACTCACACAAGTTTACCCAAATGCTAAATACCTCATGACTGATAACGAGAGTACATTTAACGGACACATAGCGAAATTTTTGTACAACCGGCTACAAATAACGCAGCGTACATCATTCAACATCAAACGCTCAAGTTAACCGACTACACAGTTCCCAGATGCCGGGAATCGAACTCTGTCAAACTTTAGCTGCAGAAAATAAAACAGCTTCCGCCGAGGAATTATTCAACGCAGTTCGCCAATACAACAGGACAATACACTCCTCCACAGGATATAAGCCCGAAGACGTGTTCTTTAATCTTGATAAATACCCTGACATCCAAGACACACTTGAAGATAAACAAGCAAAACTACTCCAACATCACAATAAGAACAAGAAAAGCATGACTTACAAACTAGGTGACCTAATTTACAGCCGACCCGATCGCCGTAATAAACTCGCTACAAAATATAACAAACATAAGGTAAAAGAAGATCGGACACAATCCTAGCAGTTAGGGGGAAAATAATAGACAAAGATAGCATAAGAAAAAATGGCATACCATGCAACGAACGGGATTCTTAATACTTTAAGAAATACGTACTCAATGAACTAGATTCCGTGTATATTTATGAGAGTTCATCCTATCTTTACCATGTATCGAATCTATCTATGATATTAGCTCCATATGCAAAAATAGTGAGAACTAGATATAATTCAATTCAAACTGAAGAAATAATAATTGATAAAATAGAAACTCTGAATTCACAGTTAATACTATTTGAGTATCGTGCCAAACGCGCCCTTAATTTTTTAGACTCAGTATTAAAATTTGTTACAGGAATACCAGATCACGATTATCTAGTTGAAATTAAAACAGAACTTAATCAAATTATTGAAAATATTAATCAACAAAGGACAATAAAATCTCGATTTGAAAAAATCTTAACAACTCTAGATCCACAATCTATTTTTTAATATTTAAAAATGTACAGTGAACTAATACCATTAACTTCGCAAAAACAGAAAATGTCTTCTCTGGAACACTTAATATCAGAGATGTAGAAGAAGTGATAAAAAACGAAGTATATGATATTCCAATAATAAATATACTAGAATATTCTGATATCCACATATGTACCTTTTATGATGCTATTATAACAATCTTAAAATATCCTGTATAAGAAATAAATGTAATACTATGTTCTGACAGCGCAGTAAACTCGAGTTTGAGGTTTTGAGTTTATGAACAACTGTCAAGCGGTCTCATTGAGGTGTTTAAGAAATTTTGAGTTTAATTGACATTTGTTTATTTAGGTTAGGTTAGGTTAGTGCGGTTGTCGTTACAGACACACTTAGGCTCGTGGCCCATTGTGATGCTGCATTTGGGGGTTGTAACTACCCACGAAGGAACCACCCCCTAAAACCAATCAGTGCTTCGAAGGAACTTAAGGAGATCTCTTATTTCAATCTCCCCAAGCTCTTCCAGGTCGTTGAAGAACTGTCTGCCCATAGTGGAGAGTCTTCTTCGGGATAGAGCAGGACATTGGCACAGAAGGTGCAAGATCGTTTCTTCCTCGTCTTCGTCGTGACAGCTTTTACAGAAGTCGTACAGTCTCAGCCCTAATCGAAAGGCGTGTTTACCTATAAGACAGTGTCCTGTTATGACCGATATTACCATGCTCAAGTCGTGTTTATTCATGTTTAGTAGTTGCCCTGTGCGTTTTGCGCTGAGAGCCGGGTATAGTTGCTTCGATATTTTGCAGGTTGTTTCCTGCCGCCATCTATCGTTCGTTAATTTTGTAAACCTTTCGGCTATACGAAGCTTGCAAGTTTGCAAGGGTATTCCTATTTCATCGCATATATCTTCGGTCGAGAGCCCAGTACCGAGTCGGGCTAGCTCGTCGGCCTTACAATTTCCCTCTATACCGCTGTGACCTGGGACCCATGTCACCCTCAGGCGAAATGACTCAGCCATCTCGTTAAGAGATGCGCGGCATTTCATAGCCACAATGGAGGTCGTTGATTGCTTTGTGAGAGATTTTAGCGGGCGGAAGCGCATAACCCACCAGACCAGGAAGCTCCGAGAATTCCGCTAGTATCTTGCCGTGGCCGTAGGTACTGTTTGACCATTTCTTTAGGATGTTTAAGCGTATCGCCGTAGCACTTGCTACCTGTTTGGCATGCAGGTCTATTGGAAGTAGATTTAGTACGGTATATTTTGACTTCGATGCCGTTGTTTTCATCGCACCAGTTATGAGAATAGACGCCAGTCTCTGAACTTTATCCATCATTTTAAAGTTTACACCTTTCTGGAGGGAGTCCCACCATACTACTATGCCGTAACATAGGATCGGCCTGATCACCGCTGTGTATAACCAGTATATAATTCTTGGTTGCATTCCCCCAATTGTCCTGCTGCAGGAGTAGAGAGCTATTGTCGCTTTACGCCCCCCTAGAGTTATTTGCATGAGATCTGGTGTTTTGTGCTTCCTAGAGAAGAGCACCAGGTCCGTCTTTGATGCATTTACTCCAAGTCCTCGGTTACTGCACCACAGATTTAAGCTATTTAACGATCTTTGAAGCAGGTCCGTTATTGTGGAGAGGTGTTTGCCTGAGATTGCTATGACGATGTCATCCGCGTATGCAATTATTTTGCCACCCGCCTCTTCGAGTTTTTGGAGGAGCCCATTTACGGCTACATTCCAGAGGAGTGGTGAGATTACTCCTCCTTGAGGCGTTCCTCGGATGGGTACCTCCTAAGAGTAGACCCACTTAGCTCAGCGCTCAATTCTCTTCCAACAAGCATACGCTCAATGAGCGAGGCCAGTGAGTTATTCACCCCAAGGTTGACCAGTGATGAAGTGATCGCCACAGGAGAGATGTTATTAAAGGCACCCTCGATGTCTAGAAAGGCAGCTAGGGTGTATTCCTTGTAATGCAGTGATCTCTCAATCGTATTGACTAGGGAGTGTAGCACTGTTTCCACTGATCTTCCTTTGCTGTAGGCATGCTGCGGGGTGGTAAGTTCACTGCCAATATTAACTCTAATATGTTCGTCTAGTAGCCGCTCAAACGATTCGAGTAAGAAGGACGATAGACTAATTGGTCTAAAGTCTTTCGGTCTCGTATGGGTTGTTCTACCTCCTTTAGGAATGAAGACTACTTTTACCTCTTCCCATCTCCGTGGTATATGGCTATACCGTAACACCGCCTCGTAGACGTGTACGAGTATAGGCGCAATTAGCTCCGAAGTGTTCTGAAGGTCGGCAGGAATGATCCCGTCTAGTCCAGGGGATTTAAAGGGCTGAAAGCTGCCAAAGGCTCGTTTTATTTTCCCGTCGGTTATACTGAGCACCCTGGAAAGTGTGTTTGCATTAGGAGTTCTAATGTTTCGCCGCTGTTTGTTGTCCAATCTCCGTCATCTTTTATAAGATAGCTTATATTGCTTGGACTCATCGATAGTACTTTCCTTAATTTGCTGGCTTCCGAAATGCTTTCTATCTTCTGACAGAAGATTGTCAACAGTGCGGCCTAATATTGGGACAAATAAAGGTTGCATGTCCATAAACACCAAATAAAAGTGGTGTTTAAAGCGAGTTAGACAAAAAATATTTGTATGGTAAACTCCGAGTTTATGAGAAATGTTTGTCGTTAAACTCCAAAATTGCTCATAAACTCGAGTTAACGGCAATTTAAACCTAATAGCCTTTAAATATGGAAAATATCAACTTAACAACAAAATAGCTTTATGTAATAGCACATTCAACAACTTATCAAAATGTAAAAACTATGTAGGCACACATATTTGTAAAAAAGAAACAAATGATAATTGTACTATTTCTTTATTATTAAAACAAAATTCTCACTGTAATATTATCCAAGAAAATAACTTTCCCTTACATATATTAGATAATGGTAACATTATTATAGACTATTAACACATATGAACGGACTCAAAGTAAACGGTCCACATTTAATCCAATTCAATTTTAATACAACTATTGATAATAAAACTTTTGTTAACCATAAACAGGAAATAAAAAATGTAATACTTGCCCATCAAAACGAAAAAAAAAAATATATTGAAAATTTTAAACTCTGAATCAGATTAAAGATTTACCAATATACAAGAAATGTATAAATTAGTGATTCCAATTGAAGAACATCTTTGGAAATTTACTTTATATTTAACAATAATAATAATTATACTAATTTCAGTTATACACTTAATTATACGATTACATACATACATATCGACAACTACAATTAACCACCAAACGTCGAAGAAACTTCGAATTAACTTACCTAACCGAATTACAAAGATGTCAAAACCTAGGCCTTCGAAATAAGGACATTTCATTTTTAACACCAGGGAGAGTTAACGACATTAATACATATACTACATATATTACATACATACATACACTACATACATAGCTAACATTACATTACATATGTATATACATAAACTATAATGTACAAATAAACATATTTGTCTCATAAGTAACATGTGATAACATTGTAAACAACCTTCAAAAACAAATGTAATCACTAAACTAATAACAAACACCTTTTATCATCAGTAGTAGAAATGGTATAAATAGATGTAAGCATAAATATGTAAGGCAGTTCGAAATTACTTGAATTCAAATAAAAAGCTCTTTCCTCGAGAAATATGAAAAAAATAATTTTTTTATAACTTTAAACTCGCTGCTCCGTCTTCTTACGGGCTACAGTATAGCGTGTAATTTTCTGGAAAGGAAAACAAAATATGCCTCTTAATAAGGAGGAGTATCTAACGGTTGGGTGGCGAGCTAATTTCAGTGGATGTTACTGAACTGTTTATATTGTCCATTGGCAGCCGAACAAGTTTGACTATAGGTCTGGTGGGCAATCCCTTTTTGGTGCGGATATCCACTTCCCTGATGTGAGCTGTCGTTTCCTCGGTGGACGTTGACGACTCGTCATAGTCGCCATTGGTTTGGAGGCACGTCGTCTTCTCGTATGGGAACCAAGTCATCCACCGCCATGTCTGGTTGCTGTCGATTCTAGATATTTGGTTCGTTTTTGAAGTGCGTTAAGATACTCTTTCTTCCATCTTTGACAGAATGAGAGATGGAGCGCCTTCACCGGTTGTCCACGGAAGCTAGACTTTCGGTGATTTCAATTTCAGGTGGAGCTACCTACAAGAAGGTGTCCCAGAGTGAGTGGTTCTAAACTCGACGGATGATTAGATGCAGGACTAAGCGGTCTAGAATTAAGACATGATGTGATGGTGGTGTTAATGATGATGTCAAATATTCCTGTTGGTTTTTTGGAAAATTTTGCCAAGGAGACCTCTGTTTTGTGATGGCTCGTTTTATTAACGGCAATGAAGGATCATGAACACAAGCTGGCGCAAATGCAGATGGTCTCGTGGTCAGTTGTGTCGAAATAGAAATTTGGAAAGAAAATGATTTGAATTAGAATTTTGAATTAAAAAGTCTGTATATGTATTTTAGTATTTACGAAATTGTACATAAATGAACAATAAGAGGATTGAACTTACGCTTAGATTTGGCGAAACGCTGTGTCAGCTCCTTGATCCTCTGAATAGCAAAGTGGAATAAAAATCTTCTGTTTTATACTAAAGTCCGACAACCCCCGCTTTATTTCCAATTTAATTTTTTACGAAGAAAACAGTGGATTGGAATGAACAACGACTGATCACCGTTATGTGCTGAAAATCTTACGTCGTATTGTAAGAAGAACAGGTGGTATGTATGTCTATTAAATATGAAGGAAATTAGGCTGTTGGCCTAAACAGTATGAATTGAAAAATAGCCTTTTTATATTAACACATATGTGATGTACTTGTTATTTTGACTAGTCATTTTTAGTAGTTTTTAAGCTTTTTTTCTAAAAATTTAATGGTTTCACTTAATAAATCTTTTATTTATGTTATTAGATATGACGTAACTTATGCAATTTAATATCTTTTACCTGTAACTAAAATAAAAATGAATTTACGAGTATCAGTCGTTGAAAATTTTTTTTTTAAATAAATGTACTTATTGTTTTGACCATATGTGTACATAAATGGATTTAGTATATGCGTTGTGTACATATGTATATGTATATGTATACATTTTCCAACCTTAATTACGGAGTTCACAAGCGTGTTATTGGTCGTATTCTTTAGTGCGCTATTTAAATAACAGAGGAGCTTGTGAACGCACTGTGTTATTTACTTTACTATTGTACGTGGTATTTAAGGAATTAAAAAAAAAAAAAAAACTTTTAATAAATTTGAGCGATCGGTTTCTTTAAAATATGTATACGTACATCACTATTTGACTTTATTTAACATTCATTTAATCAAAAATAAGCATAAAATGATGATAAACGGAAAGAGCTGATCGAATAACACACACAAATAACACACTAAGCGTACCTTTCAGAGGTGTATTGAAATACGAAAATTTAACATGTGAAACAATAACAACAAGTTCAAACTAGTTTATTCTAATAAGCGATACGACGAAATACGAGATACGACAGTGCTTGTGAATTCCCTAAATGTTCTCACAGACGTACAAATGGTTATATACATATAACGCTAATACTACATTCATAAATGTATGTACGTGCAGGCGCTTAAGCGTAATACACGAGGAACATTGTTTCAAACTTACGTTACAAACTTGCAATGTAATTGTCAATGTTACCCGTGTATGGGCATGTTTCAAACAATGTTACGTATTAGAGTTGAAGTTATTGAAATTTTTTGATTTTTAGTAATGTTGGAAACAATGTTACTGTGTGCATGGGCATGTTTGAAACAAAAAACGTTACGTCAGTTATTGTTTGGGCGCTGTATTTGCAATCGGGCAAACAGAGGATTAGAGAATTTTTTTCGATACCTGGAGGGAACTTTCAGATCTTTGAATGGTTTAAAGTGACCAATATAAAAACAAATTCAAGAAAAGGGAGGCTTTTCAAAAACTTCTTGAAGTTTATAAACAAATAAGGTTTTACTACCGGCGTGAATTGAAAAAAGTGGAGAGCAGTTTGCGGTCGGGGGTGGGCGCAGAATATAAATACGTGCCGAACTTGTGGTACTTCAACGATTTAGAATGTTTAAGGGACCAGGAAGCTCAAGTTGATGGTAATACAACGATGGATGCTGACGGTGTCGTAGTAGAAGATGACGATGTAGGTTTCATTATAGCAAAAATTTGTTTTGTTGAGATCAGCAATAAACAACATGGCAAAGGATGACGAGAAAGCAAAGGATGACATTGATTTATTCGGTGCTAACTGGGCGGCACAATTTAGGCATTTGTCCTGTTTGTAGGAAAATTCAACCAGTTAACGCTAAATACGGTACAAATTCCATCTTTCTCACTTCTAACTCCAAATCCAGATCCTTCGCTTTCCTCATCACCTAGTGCTTCGACTTACATTACCTATACTCCCCTTTTGCATATGATCAGCATCCTAATCCACGCCCCATCAGTATACACCGCAGCGGATCATTCCCTTAAAGTTATAATGGTGCAGTATACGATGATAATGTTGTTAGTTCGGAAAGCTTTGAACAGTTATTAAGCGATCCTCAATATAGTGCATTAGTGAATCAGACAGATATTTTAAATTTCTTTTCGAGTCCTTGGTGATTTTTTTATTGTATTCCTGTTGTTTTAACACAAACCAATGATATTCAAAAGAAGTTGTTTTTATTGTAAAACAAAAAGTTAAAAATGAAAGTATTACTAGTTTAAATAAATATTTTAGTAAGTTTTCTAATAGCCGTTTAAGTTTGCCCATTGTCATGGAACACAACCTGGGCCATGAGCAATTCCCAAGCAGCTGTTGTTGAAATTTCCCTTTCGGATTCAGCTATGTATGATTTTTTGAGCAGCCATCAGCAAAACACTTAAAAATACGCATATTTCAATGAATAACTAATACAGAAATGTCATAAATGGCTTCTACAAACATCAAAGAATATTTAAAAAATTATTCCAATCGAAAATAATTAAACATTCACACACTTTTTGTCATTAACTTTTCATTTCACATACAACCAAGCATTCGGATTCAATTCACAAAAATGTATGTGAAAGTGAAATTGGGAGCACCAAACATGTGATTTTAAACCGAATCCACAGGCAAATTTGTGAATGTGAAACTGGGAGCACGGCTGTATAAATTAAAATTCTCTGTTTTTCTGTAAGGGATTCGCCTTTACATGCCTTCATCAAATTCGTATGCAGCGGAAAAGCGTCATCACCTATTAGTACATATGGCTTTCCCAGGTCAGAAAAGGGCAACTTTGCAGGGCCTGGAATATTTAAGTGATTTTTAACAAATTTTGAATTAAATTTGCAGTTTTAAAACACTTTCGTCAGACACTCGGCCATTTGCACCAATTTCGACCATAATAAACTCGTAATTCGCATTACCAATTGTTGTAAATATGGCATCACCGAAGCAACGTGTATCTTCTTATGTTATCTTATATTCTACTGTCATTCTTTCTGATGTACATTACATTACTTTATATACTTCTGAATAAACCACTGAAGCTAACGGACTTGCTGAGCAACGTGTTTATTAATAGGTTATGGGACCAGAAGTTTTCATGATTGTTTAATTGAAGAAGTTTAATTATGTCGTCGCAAATTTGTGAATGTGAAACTGGGAGCACGGCTGTATAATTTAAAATTCTCTGTTTTTCTGTAAGGGATTCGCCTTTACATGCCTTCATCAAATTCGTATGCAGCGGAAAAGCGTCATCACCTATTAGTACATATGGCATTCCCAGGTCAGAAAAGGGCAACTTTGCAGGGCCTGGAATATTTAAGTGATTTTTAACAAATTTTTAATTAAATTTGCAGTTTTAAAACACTTTCGTCAGACACTCGGCCATTTGCACCAATTTCGACCATAATAAACTCGTAATTCGCATTACCAATTGTTGTAAATATGGCATCACCGAAGCAACGTGTATCTTCTTATGTTATCTTATATTCTACTGTCATTCTTTCTGATGTACATTACATTACTTTATATACTTCTGAATAAACCACTGAAGCTAACGGACTTGCTGAGCAACGTGTTTATTAATAGGTTATGGGACCAGAAGTTTTCATGATTGTTTAATTGAAGAAGTTTAATTATGTCGTCGCTATATACTATCGAAAAGCTTGATGAGTCAAGCTATGATATTTGGACAATACAAATGCGAAGTGTGCTGATCCATGGCGGTTTGTGGAAAGCGGTGACTGGAGAAAAGCCCACGACTGCGGATGAGCTGGCTTTGTGGAGCATCAGCGACGAGAAGGCTCTTGCCACGATCTTACTATGTGTAAAACCAAATCAGCTAAATTATGTGAAGAACTGCAAGACATCGGCTGAGGCATGGCTGAAATTGAAAGAGGTGCACCAACCACAAGGACCGGTACAGAAGGTGACTCTCTACAAACAGCTTTTGACTAAGCGAATGCTTGAAGGCGAGAACATAGCGGAGTTCCTGAATTCGTTTACCAGAATCTCCGATAAACTCTCCGAAATTGGAATCGAAATACAAGGCGAATTGCTAAGTATAATTCTCCTATCAAATTTACCTAAAACTTTTGAAAATTTCGTCATAGCGATGGAAACGCGGGATAGTTTACCCACATTTAGCGCTTTGAAAGTGAAGATTATAGAGGAAGGGGAGAGGAGAAAGCGGCAAAAGGAACCTGTGGTCGACAATGGACAACAAGCTTTTGCAGCGCGCGAAATTTTGAATAAAAAGCAGAAAAAGTTCAATGGAAAATGTTTCTTATGTGAAAACGACAGCGAACGACAGCCCAAACACATTCAACGAATCAGGTTGGTATGTTGACAGCGGGGCACCATCGCACATGTGCAATAACTTAAGTATGTTCGTTCGCTACGAAGAACACAAAGAAAAAATATGGTTAGCAGCCAACTATGCAGTGACTGCGAAGGGTAGGGGCGAAGTGTTGCTAAAAACAAAACATCGTACTGTTCGTTTGCAGAATGTTTTACACTCACCGGAGTTAAAGGGTAACTTTATATCGATCAGCAAATCTATGGAACATAATATGACGGTCAACTTCGAACGCGAACATTGCTGGATAAAGAACAGCCAAGGCGAAATTATTCTTAAAGCAACCAAAAATCAAAATTTATATGTAGTGGAGTTGCATGAAGAGAATTTGTTCGCAGCTAGCACCATACATGCCTGGCACAACAGGTATGGCCACCTTAATTTTCAAAGTCTTCATGACCTATGTAAGACGGAAAGAAATGGTGCGCGGTTTGAAGTTCGAATCCGACACTAAACGAACATGTTGCAATACGTGTATGCTGTGTAAAATACATGTATTACCATTTCCTAAAGCTTCGCAACGTAGATCAGAGAATTTATTGGAGTTGATACACTCTGATATTTGCGGCCCTATAAATATCAAATCTATTGGCGGTTCACGTTATTTTTTAACACTGATTGATGATAAATCGAGATTTATTTGCGTTTACTTCTTAAAAGCAAAGAGCGAAGTACTTGATAAATTTAAGATGTTCAAGGCTTTCGTAGAGCGACAAACAAATTGTAAAATCAAAGCGCTCAGAAGCGACAACGGAAGCGAATATGTTAATTCTGAGTTTGATGCATATTTAAGGCAGCACGGCGTGCGTCGTGAATTAACAGTGCCATATACACCACAACAGAATGAGGTTGCAGAAAGAGCCAACCGAACACTGGTTGAAATGGCAAGGTGTATGATGTTGCATGCTAAGGTTCAACAGAATTTATGGGCAGAAGCCATATCCACGGCTGCATATTTAAGAAACAGGTGTCCAACAAATTTACTTAAAAATAAAACGCCATATGAAATGTGGTTCAACAGAAAGCCTGAAGTTGCACATTTGAAGACATTTGGTGCGATTGCAGTAGCGTTAGATAAAACGCGAAATGCTAAGTTTGCAGCGAAAGGTAAGCAATTTGTCATGGTCGGATATTCTTTGGAATGCAAAGCATATCGATTGTACGATAAAGAGCAGAACAAAGTTGTGGTACGACGAGACGTACTTTTCGATGAGAATATTCCTGACAATAAAAGTATTGACGGCGATAATGAAAAGGAAAGCGAACCAGATGTGCTACATTTTTATGTCGGCGAAGAAATTGAGCAGAAAGACTTGTTGCCTAAAATAAGTAACGAGGAACAAGATACTGACAGCGCAGGGGGAGAAAGTCCATGCGAGTCTGACGCCGAGGTTGCAAATAACAACGAGGAGAAGAATTTCGATAGCGTAGCGAGATATGGCAGAGGCAGACCCAAATTGTTGCGTACCTGTAGATGTTGATGAAGCACTGTCGGGTGACAAACGTGACGAATGGAAAAAGGCCATGGAAGTCGAATACGCTGCGTTAACCAAGAACAAAACCTGGATATATGCTGAATTGCCACCAGGTAAGAACGTAATAAAAAATAAATGGATATTTACTGTAAAAAGAAATAAATTTGGGGAAATTGAACGGTATAAGGCGCGACTTGTTGCAAAGGGCTGCGAACAACGATTTGGCATCGACTACAGTGAAACGTTTTCACCAGTTGTCCGATATGCTACAATACGATTGCTATTGGCGTTAGCAGTAGAAGAAAAAATGCACGTACACCAACTAGATGTTAGTACTGCATATTTGAACGGCGAATTGCTGGACGAAATTTATATGCAGCAACCAGAACATTTCATCGACAAGCAACAACCGCGAAAAGTTTTGAAGCTACAAAAAGCTATTTACGGTCTAAAGCAATCCGGTAGACAGTGGAATTGTAAGTTTGATAGAGCTCTACGACATATTGGTTTTGAGGCATGCGATGACGAACCATGCTTGTATAAAATGCGTTCAGATAGTGAGTTAATTCTAATTGCTGTGTATGTAGACGACATGATTGTTGCATGCAAAGATAAAGCCAAACTACAAATGGTAAAAACACTTATTTCCGAACAATTTGAGATTGTTGACAAAGGCGTTTTGCAACATTTTCTGGGCATCGAAATCGAACGTGTTGGAGAAGTTGGTTCCATTATGCTGAGTCAAAGGCAACACATACGAGACTTATTACGTTTATACGGCATGAACGATTGTAAGAGTGCAACGGTGCCATTAGAAGCAGGCTATCAGGTTGCGTGTGATAAAGACTGCGAGAAAGCAAATGTTACGCAATATCAATCGCTAATAGGAGCACTTATGCACTTGGGCATAACAACTAGACCGGACATTTTGCATTCGGTCTCAAAGCTGAGTCAGAGGAATACTAATCCACATATCGAGCATCTGACTGCAGCAAAGCATATTTTAAGATTTTTGCGAGGTACTATAGACCTTAAATTATCTTACCACGCAGGTAGTAAACGTGTTGAAGGATACGTAGACGCAGATTGGGGCAGTGACGCTTACGATCGCAAATCCTACACCGGTTTCGTATTTTTATATGGAAACTGCCCAATATCTTGGGAATCGAAAAAGCAAACAACAATAGCTTTAAGCAGCACTGAGGCTGAATACATTGCAGCGTCTAATGCGGCCAAGGAGGCAGTATACTTACAGCGACTGTTGAAAGATATAGGTTTTTGGGGAGATGATCCCATCCTACTACACATCGATAACCAGGGTGCTCAGAAGTTGGCAGCCAATTCCGTGTACCACAATCGTACTAAGCACATTGACGTACGATATCACCACATACGGGAACTTGTAAAAGAGGGAAAAATTTTGTTATCCTACTGTCCAACGGAGCAAATGACTGCAGACATCTTTACTAAAAACTTGGCGAAAACTAAGCACGTAAACTTTACAAAACAAATGAATATGATGTAAAATATTATTTTATACTTTGTGAAGGAAGCATCCACGTTAAGGTGGAGTGTTCTAAATATGGCTTCACCGAAGCAACGTGTATCTTCTTATGTTATCTTATATTCTACTGTCATTCTTTCTGATGTACATTACATTACTTTATATACTTCTGAATAAACCACTGAAGCTAACGGACTTGCTCAGCAACGTGTTTATTAATACCAATGGCCATCATTACAATGCTATACTTTTTTTTTAATTGTAGTAGTAATATCTTGAAGCTGGAGGCTTTCGTATTTGTATTTGCTTACCATCTATAGCGCCTATACAATTTGGAAAGTTCCATTCTACACCAAATTCACTAGCAATTTCTTTCCATTCCTCCTCACTTGTGGGAAGCCGAAGTATTAAATGTTAAGGGGTTTCGTTTACCTTGATAGCGGTTTTCAAAATTTTATTTATTGCAATACATGTTTTAATAACAATTCGTCCAATTCATTGAGAAGCGGTTACAAATTTAGGGTCTTCAAAAAATTGACTTCTTGCTAAAAATCTTAAAATTATTAATATTCTCTCATTTGTTGATATAGAGTCCCTCGTTGAAGTATTTTTTTTACCAATTAATGGCGTCAACATATTTAATAAAACATTATACGTTTTACTATCCATTCGTATAAAATTTCTAAGTTCCGCAGGTGATGACACTTTCAGTTCCATTAATAAATTAGCATGGGAAAATCATTTCTCTTCAAGTAAAATTATTCCATGGTCTATATTCTCCTTCTTTTTGGCTCAATATATTCCTCCTCCAACCATTTATCAATAATAAATAAATTCAACAATTTTCTTGCAAACATATAGTTCGAGTATTTCTTTGAAGTGATGTTTGAAACAATGTTTGTAAGAATGTTACGGCAGTCATCAACCATGTTAGTAACTTAAGTTTGAAACAATGTTCCTTGTGTATTCTGCGCTTAATGGACGTACATATGTATGTATATATTACTTTTAAAATATATAAAGCATTAATATGAAGACTTGGTAGATGATTGATGTTCCTTTTGATCTACATGCAGTTGCGCAAGCTTAAGTTCCATTTTTTTAATTTCCAAAGCGTGTTTTTCTGTTTCCCACTTTATTTCCAACAAGTACTTTCCCCTAGCCCACTCATGCTCACCGAAAATGACACTCATTTACTTTTCCTAAGAAGCGTTTGCGAAATCATTGCAAAAAACATGTTTTTGGGGCATTTTTTTGTATATTGTCAAAATTAACTAAGCAGATTGATGTCACTATCAATTAATGTAAGTATATTAATTTAAAGTTAATGACTTCCTCTTTACTTACTTACTTACTTAATTGGCGCATTAACCGCTTAAGCGATTTTGGCCGAGGTCAACAAAGCACGCCAGCTGTCCCTATCTCGTGCTAACTGGCGCCAATTGGAAATCCCAAGTATAGCCAAGTCTTTTTCCACTTGGTCTTTCCAACGCAGAGGAGGTCTTCCTTTTCCTCTGCTACCACCCGCGGGTACCGCGTCAAAAACCTTCAGGGCTGGAGCTATTTCATCCATTCGAACGACGTGACCTAGCCAGCGGAGCCGCTGATTCTTAATCCGCTGCACTATATCTACGTCATTGTACAGCTCGTACAGCTCATCGTTCCATCGAACGCGGTATTCGCCGTCGCAAAGACGCAAAGATCCATAAATCTTTCGAAGAATCTTTCTCTCGAACACTCCAAGAGCCCTCTCATCTGATGTTGTCATCGTCCATGCTTCTGCGCCATACAATAGGACGGGCATGATGAGAGACTTATAGAGTATGGATTTTGTCCGTCGAGAGAGGACTTTACTGTGCAATTGCCTACTCAGTCCGAAGTAGCACTTGTTGGCAAGAGAGATTCTCCTTTGGATTTCAAGGCTGACGCTGTTATTGGTGTTAATGCTGGTTCCTAAGTAAACGAAGTTCTCTACTTTTTCAAAGTTATAACTGTCAACAGTGATTTGTGATCCCAGTCGTGAATGTGCCGACTGTCTATTTGATGACAGGAGATACTTTGTCTTGCCCTCGTTCACCTCCAGACCCATTCGCTTCGCTTCTCTATCCAGTTTGGAGAAGGCAGAACTAACTGCGCGGTTATTAAGGCCGATGATGTCAATGTCATCGGCGTACGCCAGCAATTGCACTCTCTTATAAAAGATGGCATTTGACCGATTTAGTTCTGCACCTCGAATTATTTTCTCCAGCATCAGGTTAAAGAAATCGCACGACAGAGAGTCACCTTGTCTGAAACCTCGTTTGGTATCAAACGCCTCGGAGAGGTTCTTCCCAATTCTGACGGAGCTGGTGGTGTTGCTCAACGTCATTTTACATAGCCGTATAAGTTTTGCGGGGATACAAAATTCAAACATTGCGGCATAGAGGCAACTTCTTTTCGTGCTGTCGAAGGCGGCTTTGAAGTCGACAAAAAGATGGTGTGTGTCGATTCTTCTTTCTCGGGTCTTTTCCAATATCTGGCGTATTGTGAATATCTGGTCGGTGGTGGATTTCCCAGGTCTAAAGCCTCACTGATAAGGTCCAATCAGTTCGTTGACGGTGGGCTTATGTCTTTCACACAATACACTTGACAGAACCTTATACGCGATGTTAAGAAGGCTAATCCCGCGATAATTGGCACAGACTGCAGGATCACCCTTTTTGTGGATTGGGCAGAGCACACTTAAGTTCCAATCAGTAGGCATGCGTTCTTTCGACCATATTCCAGAGATGAGCTCGTGCATGCACTTAACCAGCTCCTCTCCGCCGTACTTAAATAACTCAGCTGGTAACCTGTCAGCCCCGGGGGCTTTGTTGTTCTTCAGCCGTGCTATCGCTTTCCGAATTTCGTCATGGTCGGGTGATGGTACATCACGTCCATCATCATTGATTGGGGATTCAGGTTCAACATCTTCTCCAAAGTTGTTGCAGCTGCTTCCATTAAGCAGTGTGAAGAAGTGCTCCCTCCATAATTTAAGTATGTTGTGGACATCAGTCACCAGGTCGCCGTTGTCATTCTTACAGGAATTCGCCCCGGTCTTGAAACCTTCTGTTAGCCGCCGTACTTTCTGAAAAAATTTACGGGCGCTTTTCCTGTCGGCCAGCATCTCAAGCTCTTCGCACTCACGCATTTCGGTCTCTCTCTTTTTCTCACGAAAAATGCGTCTTGCTTCCTTCTTCAACTCACGATAACGCTCCCGCACAGCTCGCGTTGCGCCCGATCGCAGTGTGGCCCTGTTAGCAGCGTCTTTACGTTCCGTAGCGGCGCGGCATTCTTCGTCATACCAGTTCTTCTTTCGGGTTTGCTGAGATCCGATGGATTCTTCAGCGGCGGTATGTAGACAGCGAGAAATATGGTTCCACTGATCGGAAATATCGTTCTGTTGTGGCTGTCTGTTGCGATTGCAGCTTTCCGATGTCGAGCTTTCCTTGTGTCCGTTTGCGTGCGCTTTTTGCTGCACAGAGGCGCGTGCGGATCTTAGCTGCCACAAGAAAATGATCCGAGTCGATGTTGGCTCCTCGGATCGTGCGCACATTTAGGACACTCGAAGCATGCCTTCCGTCTATCACAACGTGGTCGATTTGGTTTCGTGTCTTACCATCTGGAGACAGCCACGTAGCTTGGTGAATTTTTTTATGCTGGAACCTGGTACTACAGACTACCATGTTTCGGGCTCCGGCGAAGTCGATCAGTCTCATTCCGTTATCGGACGTTTCGTTGTGGAGACTGAATTTTCCGACTGTAGAACTAAAGATGCCTTCCTTGCCCACATTGGCATTGAAATCGCCAAGCACGATTTTTATATCGTGGTGGGGGCACCGCTCATACGTGCGGCCATGGAGATCGTAGAAGCGATCTTTGGTCCCATCGTCCTTCTCTTCCGTCGGGGCGTGGGCGCAAATCAGGGAGATGTTAAAGAATCTCCCCTCGATGCGGATTGTGGCGAGACGTTCGTCCACCGGAGTGAACGACAGTACTTTACGGCGCAGTCTCTCTCCCACCACAAATCCGACACCAAATTCGCGCTCCTTTACATGGCAGCCCTTGCCCCGTCTATCGCATCTCTTGGATGGCGGAGGTGTCAGCCTTCGCTCTGCTGAGGACATCAACAGCCGGGCAGAGGCACCTTCCCAATTAAGGGTCCGGACATTACAGGTGCATGCCCTCAAATCGTTGTCCTTAATACGTTTGCCGTGGTCATCATCAAAAAAGGGGGGTCTCATCCGAGGCTTTATTTTCCTTTTCATTGGAAGTTGTTTTTTACGTGGCGGGTTCCAAGCCCTGCGCACAACCCATTGCTGGGAGTGAAAAATTTTAAGTTTGTTTATATAGCGAGCCGCTTGCTCCAAGACAGACACCCGCTTGCAGCCACACCTCCTGGTGAACAGACGCTGCGGACTTTAGTGGACCCTTAAACCGAATATGTCGGAGTGGCTCCACTAAAGCTCCCTCTCTATTAGCCGTGACCCATGGCTCCACACGGGTTGGTTACCGTATCTCGCACATGGGTTGCTCACGTTGCCCAGTGTGCACGAACGTGAACGTTAGAGTACGGATTGATTACAGCCGTGCAACTGTAACCGCTTACCCAGAAGCACCACTGTACCCCATTGCACCCCCCCTACCCCATTGCACCCCTTCCTCTTTACAGCGATATAAAATAGGGCCATTTTCAAGCTTTTTGGAAAATTCTTCAATTTCATGATGTTTTTCTATCATTAAAAAATACTTTACAATTTTATTGAGCTCAAGGCCAGTTTATGGAAAATTTTTAGTGCAAAAACAACAACAGTTTTAAATAGTAGAACATATAGTACTATTTCGGAAATCACCACATTTCCTTATCAGACTTCTTTTTATTAAATTAATTTAATTTATTTATCATAACCACTTCCCCCAGGCATTGAACCCGGGAGCTCGGAGTTGCAGAGCCAATACGCTACATATTGTGCTACGCTAGCCGAGTTGGCTGTTGTGTTTATTTCATCTTCCTTAAACAAACCAACTACAAACAAGAGCAACTGATCTGCCGCTATTTAAACTTGTTTGTGTGGTTGTTGCTTGTGTTTTATTTGCAAATTCTGTATTTAAGTTATTTACTTTATATTATAATTCATTTAAGGCGTGCTCATCCTTGCATATAAATGTTTGTTTATTTTTCTGTTGGCCTAGTAAATGTTAATACTTTACAATTTTATTGAGCTCAAAGCCAGTTTATGGAAGCTTTTTAGTGAAAAAACAACAACAGTTTTTAATCGTAGAAGTTATAGTACGAAATAAACACAACAGCCAACTCGGCTAGCGTAGCCAAATAACGAAAGTTTTGGAAAATTCAAAAACTTAATTTTTTCGGTATCTATTAGAGCAACGCTAACGCTTCTTAAGAAAAATAAATGAGTGTCATATTCGGATTCAGCGACCCCAAATTAGCCTAGAAATTACTTTTTAACCAAGGTACCTTTTTCTTGTAAACTAGTGTATAGTTGCCGGCCTACACGTAGTTAAACTGTGATGAAATTTGTGAACGAATTTTTGCAAAACGATAATTAAACGAAAGGTTATTATTTTGGTATACGCGTTTAGCCACATATAACCTATATATCTAACCAGACCCACTATGTTCGTATTATGTAAAGCGAATGATCTCAGTATACAGAAAAGCACAGACAATATCCTTGATTTTAATTTATCGGCAAGTACATTTTGAAGAAATAGTAAAAAAATATAAAGATCATTTTAAAAGGGAAATATTTATATACTTTCAGTAGCTCATAGCCTGTAGCGGGTTGCCTTGCGTAATGAAAATTTTATTATAGTTGCCTAGCGGCTACTAGTCTCCTTATAATGGTCCCGGCTACTAACACCGTCCTTCGTATTACGTAAGGTGATTGATCTCAGTCAGAAGAGCTCAGACAACATCGCAGATTTTACTTGTTTGACAAGTATATTTTAAAGAAAAAGTGAAAAAAAATAAATAAATAACGTTTCAAAATTGAAATATTTACATATTTTCAGTAGCCGACAGCCAGTAGCGGGTTGCCTTGCGAAATGGAAATTCAATTATAGTTGCCTAGCGGCTAGTCTCCTTACAAAATAGGGGTATTCATCTCTAGGTCTAGCCGCCAACTGAGACGAATAATAATGGAAACGACCAACTCGTTTCCATTCCCCTTTTGTCAGCGCTCTCTCTTCTACAAACTTCGAGTTGCCTCATAAAAAATGTTGTGAGTGAATCATCTCATATGTAGTTGGTTCAATCTGAATCACCATGCGAATAACAAAAAAATCGATGCCTTCTTTTATTTTAATCGGGAATTTATCGAAAATAGCTGCCAAAGTACATATAAATATCAAAACAATACAAAAATTAAACAAACAAGAAACAATGACATGCTTAAATGGTTCCAAACGTTGAGTTTGTGAAGATAATAATCATGTGAAAGAGGTTGTTGGGCAAACCTAGAGTGTGGGACCTTGGTGTGGTGCAGGGGACAACGTGAATAGCCGCCACTGCCCGAAATGTTGTTGCTGTTGTTTTTCTTTACAAAGTTATGCAAATACAAACATGAAAGAGCTATGACTGTGGCTTTCTTGGGATCTAGATTTAAGGGGTTAAGAAGAACACGAAATCGAGATGAGAGTATACCAAACGAATTTTCAATGATTCTTCTAGCACGAGATAATCTATCAGCCGTGCTCCCAGTTTCACATTTCAGTTCCACAATGTGATTTTAAAAATTTCCTGTGAAAGTGAATTAGTGTGCTCCCAATTTCACAAATTTCTTCGCATATCTGGTCATGCCTGTTGTTGTTGTTGTTGTCATGCCTGTCACACATATCGGTTATCGTTGTGGCAATTCCCAAGCAGCTGTTGTTGAAATTTCCCTTTCGGATTCAGCTATGTATGATTTTTTGAGCAGCCATCAGCAAAACACCTAAAAATACGCATATTTCAATGAATAACTTATACAGAAATGTCATAAATGGCTTCTACAAACATCAAAGAATATTTAAAAAATTATGCCAATCGAAAATAATTAAACATTCACACACTTTTTGTCATTAACTTTTCATTTCACATACAACCAAGCATTCGGATTAAATTCACAAAAATGTATGTGAAAGTGAAATTGGGAGCACCAAACATGTGATTTTAAACCGAATCCACAGGCAAATTTGTGAATGTGAAACTGGGAGCACGGCTGTATAATTTAAAATTCTCTGTTTTTCTGTAAGGGATTCGCCTTTACATGCCTTCATCAAATTCGTATGCAGCGGAAAAGCATCATCACATATTAGTACATATAGTATTCCCAGGTCAGAAAATGACAACTTTGCAGGGCCTGGAATATTTAAGTGATTTTTAACAAATTTTTAATTAAATTTGCAGTTTTAAAACACTTTCGTCTGACACTCGGCCATTTTCACCAATTTCGACCATAATAAACTCGTAGTTCGCATTACCAATGGCCATCATTACAATGCTATACTTTTTTTTTAATTGTAGTAGTAAGATCTTGAAGCTGGCGGCTTTCGTATTTGTATTTGCTTACCATCTATAGCGCCTATACAATTTGGAAAGTTCCATTCTACAAAAAATTCACTAGCAACTTCTTTCCATTCCTCCTCACTTGTGGGAAACCGAAATATTAAATGTTAAGGGGCTTCGTTTACCTGGAAACATTTACATACTTTCAGTAGCCGATAACCAGTAGCGGGTTGCCTTGCGTAATGGAAATTCAATTATAGCTGCCTAGCGGCTAGTAGGCTCCGGCTAGTCTCCTTACAAAATAGGGGTATTCATCTCTAGCTCTAGCCGCCAACTGAGACGAATAATAATGGAAACGACCAACTCGTTTCCATTCCCCTTTTGTCATCGCTCTCTCTTCTACAAACTTCGAGTTGCCTCATAAAAAATGTTGTGAGCGAATCATCTCATATGTAGTTGGTTCAATCTGAAGCACCATGCGAATAACGAAAAAATCGATGCCTTCTTTTATTTTAATCGGGAATTTATCGAAAATAGCTGCCAAAGTACATATAAATATCAAAACAATACAAAAATTAAACAAACAAGAAACAATGACATGCTTAAATGGGTCAAACGTTGAGTTTGTGAAGATAATAATCATGTGAAAGAGGTTGTTGGGCAAACCTAGAGTGGCGGGACCTTGGCGTGGTGCAGGGGCTTAGGCGTTCCCCACCAGGAGCCGTGCATGGATCGGAGTGACGATGTATAGTTGTTTATCTTTCTCCATGTCAGTTCCAAGTGGGGGCGCTGACGAAGAACCGCCACCTCCTAATCCAGGGTGTAAAGCGACACAGTGCCCATTGGAAGATTTGCCGCCAGGAGGGTAACCACCGGCTGTATTTGTACAGCGCCTCTTCAAACCAGGCCGCATGGAAGAGTAACTGGGCCTTACCGCTCTATGGGGCGCTGGCGTGGTGGACGACCGAGATCCCCATTTTAATTTTTGACCGCAGAGCTTTGCTCAGGCCGAGCTGGCGGTCGTACGAACAAGATGAATACAACCACCAACAAAAAAAAACAAAAAACACAGCAACAACAGCAAAAAGAGCTTAACAGCAAGAGTGTAGTGGCAGCAGCAGGGGTCCTATGGCTGCATGTGCGGTGGTGGCGGGCAGTGACGCGAACGTGCCTCTGGCCAGTCGGGTACCCTCGATGACCGCAACCACAAAGGGCTGAGCGGGTCGGGAGTTAACTCAAGCAGGGGAAAACCCCAGAAGAAGCTCGTGCCATGGCCGCTGTACGGATGGAAGTCTAGAAAGAAGAGCGTGAGCGCAGGGACCGTAAGCGCACGCGAGAGCCAACCGCGCCGCCACTACGCGGATGAGCGGGCTAAGTACCCACCAAAAACCCACTGTAACCGCGCCTGCTAATAACACAGCAACAACAGCAAAAAGAGCTTAACAGCAAGCTACAGCAAGCGTGTAGTGGCAGCAGCAGCGGTCCTATGGCTGCATGTGCGGTGGTGGCGGGCAGTGACGCGAACGTGCCTGTGGCCAGCCGGGTACCCTCGATGACAGGAACCACAAAGGGCTGAGCGGGTCGGGGGCTAACTCGAGCAGGGGAAAACCCCAGAAGAAGCTCGTGCCATGGCCGGTGTACGGATGGAAGTCTAGAAAGAAGAGCGTGAGCGCAGGGACCGTAAGCGCACGCGAGAGCCAACCGCGCCCGCCACTACGTGGATGAGCGGGCAAAGTACCCACCAAACACCCACTGTAACCGCGCCTGCTAATAAGCAGAGAAGCGGGGAACAATTTACTGGGCACCAGCGACCTGCGCCCGATGAAATGCGGAGAAACGGGGAACCTGCATCGAAGCAGCCTCTAGCAGAGCCCGCTACTAAGCGCGGCACTGAGCTGATTATTCCTCCAGAACAACCGTATAGCAAGAGACAACGTGAATAGCTGCCACTGCCCGATATGGCGTCGGGTAGTCAGGTTGGCCAGACGGGAGGGGGCAGCCGCAGGCCACTCAGCAGTCCAGCTACCCTGAGGGGCATCCGGGTGGCTGTGCTGCCGAGAGTTTACCCAGCGGCGGCCCTCAACTGGTGTATTTCCGCTCGGGTATGCTCCTTGTGGACTGCAAGGACGACAGGACGGTAGGCTGGCGAACCGAGAAAGCAGGCAACTTGGAATGATGGAATAACGTATCGGTCTTATTGCAGAGAAGTGCCGACGACACAGCAGAGTATGCCCTTCAGCTGCTGAAGACCCAAAACGAGGGCATACACTCATCTATATGGAGGGTACCTTCCAGGTGGACTGAGACTAAACCTGGGCATCGACGATGGGTCCTAGCTCGCCATCGAAAGAGCAGGCTTTATCCTGCACTACAAGTTCGGCATGGTTGTGGTGAGGCCGTGGAGGATAGACACTCCCGGCAACAAAGAGCCTAAAGCTCAGGGTTCATCGGACCGGGCGGGGAAATGCTTCTTCCATATCTCGTAAGCATATCGGAAACCTAGGAAAAGCAAAAATTTTTTCCACAATAGATTTAGGGTTTCATCAGATATTAATTAAAGAATCTGATCAAAAAATTCTTTAACTAAAATTCTTTAATAAATAACGCTTTACAAGACCAAGTTGAAATTTTCCAACCAGTTTTCTCTAAACCATTTTGCTTAACAACTGATGCTAGCAATTTTGCCATCGGAGCAGTCTTGTCTCAAAATCGCCAACCAATCGCATTCATCTCACGCGCACTAAATTAAACGGAGCAAAACTATAGAACAAATGAGAAAGAGTTACTAGCAAGCGTTTGGTCTTTACAAAAACTTAGAAATTATTTCTACGGTGTAGCAAACCTAACAATTTACACAGATCACCAATCCTTAATTTTTCCAATTTCCAAAAAAAAAACCCAAATGCAAAGCTAAATCGTTGGAAAAATCTAATTAAAGAATACGGAGCCAAACTAGCTTATAAACCTGGACACCAGAACGTTATTGCAGACGCACTTTCTCGACAACAAGTCAACAACACTACAGATTGTTCAGATCATTCACAACAAAGCTCTCTAAATGAAACTATGAAAAAAGTTAAACAACCACTAAACTCTTTTAAAAATTGTAATCTTCTTTACGCTTTTCTTAAAGTTAAAGATATCTACTTATATTTTTGTCTGCACGATGTGAAGCGTCTTGTTAATAGGAAAAATGTATGTTCGTGTTTTTCTTTTTCCGAAGTGTCTGTGGATTCTAATCGACAATTGCGGTGTTGCCACCTTATCGCTAGCCCAATTCTAGTACAGCTATTATAGCATGTTCACAAAATCAAATAATTATTTTACAAGATAATGAAAGAAACGAAATTCTTAATCAAACAACATTTCCCGGTCAATTTAGACACACAATATTTTTTAAGATATCCCTGATTTGCTCTCCAAAATAAAAAATGTAATTAAACCAAAACTCACTAATGCGATAAAAATAGACGAAGAAATACTGTTTCACATAAAAAAAGAAATAATTTGCACATTTCAAAATTGCACCCTGGTACTAGCCCAAAATCAGCTAATTGACGTAACGTCCTTAAATGAGCTAAGTGAAATCGTCAAACAGACACATAAACGTGCACATAGAAATTACAAAAACAAAACACAAGAAATATTGATGACCCACTACTGCCCAACATTAAAGAGATGTGCAGAAAAGAAGCAGTACATTGTGAAATATGTTTACAGCACAAATATGAAAGACAACCAAATAAACTACCTATAAGGAAAATCCCAATTCCAACACGTGTAGGAGAATACATACAGATGGACATATTCTATATCAATAACATGCAGTAATTTAGCTCCATAGACAGATACTCCAAATATTGTTTCCTACGATAACCAAACACAAAAACAAATTGTCACGACTACATAGAAGAAGTACTCACACAAGTTTACCCAAATGCTAAATACCTCATGACTGATAACGAGAGTACATTTAACGGACACATAGCGAAATTTTTGTACAACCGGCTACAAATAACGCACCGTACATCATTCAAACGCTCAAGTTGAACAACTACACAGTACACTAATCAAACTCTGTCAAACTTTAGCTGCAGAAAATAAAACAGCTTCCGCCGACGAATTATTCAACGCAGTTCGCCAATACAACAGGACAATACACTCCTCCACAGGATATAAGCCCGAAGACGTGTTCTTTAATCTTGATAAATACCCTGATATCCAAGACACACTTGAAGATAAACAAAACTTTTCCAACATCACAATAAGAACAAGAAAAGCATGACTTACAAACTAGGTGACCTAATTTACAGCCGACCCGACCGCCGTAATAATTTCGCTACAAAATATAACTAACATAAGGTAAAAGAAGATCGGACACAATCCTAACAGTTAGGGGGGAAATAATACACAAAGATAGCATAAGAAAAAATTGCATACCATGCAACGAACGGGATTCTTAATTCTTTAAGAAATACGTACTCACTGAACTAGATTCCGTGTATATTTATGAGAGTTCATTCTATCTTTACCGTGTATCGAATCTATCTATAATATTAGCTCCATATGAAGAAATAGTAAGAACTAGATATGATTCAATTCAAACTGAAGAAAAAATATAATAATTGATAAAATAGAAACTCTGAATTCACAGTTAATACTATTTGAGTATCGTGCCAAACGCGCCCTTAATTTTTAGGCTCAGTATTAAAATTTGTTACAGGAATACCAGATCACGATGATCTAGTTGAAATAAGGACAATAAAATCTCGATTTGAAAAAATCTTAACAACTCTAGATCCACAATCTTTTTTTGATCATTTAATACTTACGGAAATATACAGTGAACTATTACAAATACCATTAGCTTCTCAAAAACAGGAAATTTCTTCTTTAGAACACTTAATATCAGAGATGTAGAAGAAGTGATAAAAACGAAGTATATGATATTCCAATAATAAATATACTAGAATATTCTGATATCGACATATGTACCTTTTATGATGCTATTATAACAATCTACAAATATCCTGTATAAGAAATAAATGCGCAGTAAACTCGAGTTTGAGGTTTTGAGTTTATGAACAACTGTCAAGCGGTCTCATTGAGGTGTTTAAGGAATATTGAGTTTAATTGACATTTGTTTATTTACTTCTGAATAAAAATATTGTTTTGTTTATATTCAAAAATATTTGTGAAAATACATTTGAAATTGAATATTGCTTTGCTTAAAAAGCATCGCTATCACTAGTGCAATAAGTGGGTTTTCCCGGAGCTGCAAGCAATAAGCAATTTAATATTGCTTTGCTTAAAAAGCATCGCAATCACTAGTGCAATAAGTGGGTTTTCCCGGAGCTGCAAGCAATAAGCATATTTGATGCCAACACCAGCAAAAGCAAAACGGTTTGTGTTGCTGCCCGAGCATTGGAACAAGGCGGAAATTCTGATGACAACGGCGATTGTATGGAAAGCTCAGTCAATGGAGATGGTAAAGGCATCAACATGGTAGACGGCGATGGTGGTGTTGCAGTATTATGCGAAGATTACATTTCTTAATTCGATTACCTTTGTTTACAAATATTGTACAAGAACGCTTTAATAAGTCAGTGACTTTTTGAATAAATCAGATTTTTTTCGGCAAAAATCGTTTTATTTCTCAAAATAATCTTCTCTTAACTCTTTTCACTTTGTCCAGCGTTTTCCAAATATTTTATTCTTTCTCGAAATAGGTGTTTCTTTCTGTGATGATCTCTTCATTTGACCCAAATCTCTTACCACTCAGCCATTTCCTCAGATTTGGAAATAGGAAATTGTCGTACGGGCGAAATCTGATGAATATGTTAGATGGAGTAGCATAGATTTTTGCCAATCCTTTGAAGGGGTTACACGTTTGCGCTTATGGTCAAGTGTGAGCAATCGTGGCACCCATCATGTGGATAGATTTTTCACATCAGAATATTCGTGTAAAATGTGATTTACCCACTCAATTCAGATGCCTACAGACTCAACCACCTCGCGTACTTTCGTTCACCGGCCATCCAATATTCTTTCATGGATTTTATCGACAATTTCTGGTGTAATGACCTCTTTTGGACGACCTGAACCCACTTCTTAAGCGTTGAAATTGATGGCTATGCCTTGGTTTCGGTGATGGTTTTTATGCAGAAAATAATGAATAATCAGCACACGAAATTTACTTATTTAAAATTTTTTTGTTACAAGTCAAGAAGAAAATCAAAAGGTCACTTAGGACTTACCAAACAGTCCTCGTATTTGAAATTATGAGCTATCAAACCAGTACCCAGTGCAGCAAAACTTTTAAATTTGTCAAGAGTGCGGTCTAATATTGGGGCAAATAAAGGTTGCATGTCCATAAACACCAAATAAAAGTGGTGTTTAAAGTGAGTTAGACAAAAAATATTTGTATGGTAAACTCTGAGTTTATGAGAAATGTTTGACGTTAAACTCCAAAATTGCTCATAAACTCGAGTTAACGGCGCAGGCAGAACATAGTATAAACTGTACAGTTTTAACCTAATAGCCTTTAAATATGGAAAATATCAACTTAACAACAATATTGCTTTATGTAATAACGCATTCAACAACTTATCAAAATGTAAAAACTATGTAGGCACACATATTTGTAAAAAAGAAACAAATGATAATTGTACTATTTCTTTATTATTAAAACAAAATTCTCACTGTATTATTATCCAAGAAAATAACTTTCCCTTACATATATTAGATAATGGTAACATTATTATAGACTATGAACACATATGAACGGACTCAAAGTAAACGGTCCACATTTAAGCCAATTCAAATTTAATACAACTACTGATAATAAAACTTTTGTTAACCATAAACAGGAAATAAAAAATGTAATACATGCCCATCAAAACGAAAAAGCTAATATATTGAAAATTTTAAACTCTGAATCAGATTATAGATTTACCAATATACAAGAAATGTGTATGTAAATTAGTGATTCCAATTGAAGAACATCTTTGGAAATTTACTTTATATTTAACCATAATAATAATTATACTAATTTTAGTTATACACTTAATTATACGATTACATACATATCGACAACTACAATAAAGCACCAAACGTAGAAGAAACTTGGAATTAACTTGCCTTACCGAATTACAAAGCTGTCAAAACCTAGGCCCTTCGAAATGAGGACATTTCATTTTTAACACCATCGAGAGTTAACGACATTAATACATATACTGCATATATTACATACATACATACACTACATACATAGCTAACATGCCTGGTCACATACATTACATATGTATATACATAAACTATAATGTACAAATAAACATATTTGTCTCATAAGTAACATATGATAACTTTGTAAACAACCTTCAAAAACAAATTTAATCACTAAACTAATAACACCTTTTATTATCAGTAGTAGAAATTGTATAAATAGATGTAAGCATAAATATGTAAGGCAGTTCGAAATTACTTGAATTCAAATAAAGAGCTCGTGCTCCGAGAAATATGAAAAAATTATTTTTTTATAATTTTAAACTCGCTGCTCCGTCTTCTTACGGGCTACAGTATAGCGTGTCATTTTCTGGAAAGGAAAACGAAATATGCCTCTTAGTAAGGAGGAGTATCTAACGGTTGGGTGGCGAGCTAATTTCAGTGGATGTTACTGAACTGTTTATATTGTCCATTGGCAGCCGAACAAGTTTGACTATAGGTGGTCAATCCCTTTTCGGTGCGGATATCCACTACCCGGATGTGAGTTGTCGTTTCCGCGGTGGACGTTGACGACTCGTCATAGTCGCCATTGGTTTGGAGGCACGTCGTCTTCTCGTATGGGAACCAAGTCATCCACCGCCATGGCTGGTTGCTGTCGATTCTATTTGGTTCGTTTTTGAAGTTCGTTAAGATACTCTTTCTTCCATCTTTGACAGAAGCTGGACTTTCGTTGGTTTTTTGGAAAATTTTGCCAAGGAGACCTCTGTTTTGTGATGGCTCGTTTTATTAACGGCAATGAAAGACCATGAACACAAGCTGACGCAAATGCAGATGGTCTCGTGGTCAGTTGTGTCGAGATAGAAATTTGGAAAGAAAATCATTTGAATTAGAATTTTGAATTAAAAAGTCTGTATATGTATTTTAGTATTTAGGAAATTGTACATAAATGAACAATAAGAGGATTGAACTTACGCTTAGATTTGGCGAAACGCTGTGTCAGCTCCTTGATCCTCTGAATAGCAAAGTGGAATAAAAATCTTCTGTTTTATACTAAAGTCCGACAACCCCCGCTTTATTTCCAAATTAATTTTTACAAAGAAAACAGTGGATTGGAAGGAGCAACGACTGATCACCGTTATGTGCTGAAATCTTAGGTCGTATTGTAAGAAAAACAGGTGGTATATATGTCTATTTAATATGAAGGAAATTAGGCTGTGGGCCTAAACAGTATGAATTGAAAAATAAGCTCTTTATATTAACAAATATGTGATGTACTTGTTATTTTGTCCAGTCATTTTAGTAGTTTTTAAACTTTTTTCAAAAATTTTATGGTTTCACTTAATAAATCTTTTATTTATGTTATTAGATATGACGTAACTTATGCAATTTAATATTTTTTTACCTGTAACTAAAATAAAAATTAATTTACGAGTATCAGTCGTTGAAAATTTTTTTTTTAAATAAATGTACTTATTGTTTTGACCATATGTGTACATAAATGGATTTAGTATATGCGTTGTGTACATATATGTATGTACATATATGTATAAATTTTCCAACCTTAATTAGGGAGTTCACAAGCGTGTTATTGGTCGTATTCTTTAGTGCGCTATTTAAATAACAGAGGAGCTTGTGAACGCACTGTGTTATTTACTTTACTATTGTACGTGGTATTTAAGGAATTAATCCGCAAAAAAAAACTTTTAATAAATTTAAGCGATCGGTTTCTTTAAAAAATGTATACGTACATCACTATTTGACTTTATTTAACATTTATTTAATCAAAGATAAGCCTAAAATGATGATAAACGGAAAGAGCTGATCGAATAACACACACAAATAACACACTAAGGCCCAGTTTTTCAGTGCTGGTTTAAACTCAGTTTAAAAAAAGTTTAGTTAAACTAAGTTTAAATTTAAACTTAGTTTCCTTGCGCCCAAATAAATTTGTTGCAACCAAAACGAAGTAGTTAGCAAACAGATGATAAGTTAAACTAAGTTTAACCGAGCACAATCGGCCGTTTAAACTTAGTTTAAACTCCGTTTAAAGTTGACTGAAAAACTGCATTCTGAGTTTAAACTTAGTTTAAACGACAAACAGAGTTCAACTTGCACTGAAAAACTGGCCCTAAGCATACCTTTCAGAGTTGTATTGAAATACGAAAATTTAACATGTGAAACAATAACAACAAGTTCAAACTAGTTTATTCTAATAAGCGATACGACGAAATACGAGATACGACAGTGCTTGTGAACTCCCTAAATGTTCTCACAGACGTACAAATGGTTATATACATATAACGCTAATACTACATTCATAAATGTGTACGTGCAGGCGCTTAAGCGTAATACACGAGGAACATTGTTTCAAACTTACGTTACAAACTTGCAATGTAATTGTCAATGTTACCCGTGTATGGGCATGTTTCAAACAATGTTACGTATTACATTTGAAGTTATTGAAATTTTTTGATTTTTAGTAATGTTGGAAACAATGTTACTGTGTGCATGGGCATGTTTGAAACAAAAAACGTTACATCAGTTATTGTTTGGGCGCTGTATTTGCAATCGGGCAAACAGAGGATTAGAGAATTTTTTTCGATACCTGAAGGGAACTTCCAGATCTTTGAATGGTTAAAAGTGACCAATATAAAAACAAATTCAAGAAAAGGGAGGCTTTTCAAAAACTTCTTGAAGTTTATAAACAAATAAGGTTTTACTACCGGCGTGAATTGAAAAAAGTGGAGAGCAGTTTGCGGTCGAATATAAATACGTGCCGAACTTGTGGTACTTCAACGATTTAGAATGTTTAAGGGACCAGGAAGCTCAAGTTGATGGTAATACAACGATGGATGCTGACGGTGTCGTAGTAGAAGATGACGATGTAGGTTTCATTATAGCAAAAATTTGTTTTGTTGAGATCAGCAATAAACAACATGGCAAAGGATGACGAGAAAGCAAAGGATGACATTGATTTATTCGGTGCTAACTGGGCGGCACAATTTAGGCATTTGTCCTGTTTGTAGGAAAATTCAACCAGTTAACGCTAAATACGGTACAAATTCCATCTTTCTCACTTCTAACTCCAAATCCAGATCCTTCGCTCTCCTCATCACCTAGTGCTTCGACTTACATTACCTCTACTCCCCTTTTTGCATATGATCAGCATCCTAAGCCACGCCCTATCAGTATACACCGCAGCGGATCATTCCCTTAAAGTTATAATGGTGCAGTATACGATGATAATGAAAAAATTGTTGTTAGTTCGGAAAGCTTTGAACAGTTATTAAGCGATCCTCAATATAGTGCATTAGTGAATCAGACAGATATTTTAAATTTCTTTTCGAGTCCTTGGTGATTTTTTTTATTGTATTCCTGTTGTTTTTACACAAACCAATGAATTATATTCAAAAGAAGTTGTTTTAATTGTAATACAAAAAGCTAAAAATGAAAGTATTACTAGTTTAAATAAATATTTTAGTAAGTTTTCTTATAGCCGTTTAAGTTTGCCCATTGCCATGAAACACAACCTGGGCGATGAAAATAGTCCGATTATATTTGTCCGTACTCCTTGGCTATCGACGTTCATTTCTCGATTGGGTTGCATTTAAATTCATCATATTCTGAGTTTCACTTCTCCATGGTGCAGATCGAATTATTCCAGTGGATGTGTTTTCTTCATCTACATATGCTTCCACGTAAATAAATAGTGCTGTTGTTTTTCTTTACAAAGTTATGCAAATAGAAACATGAAAGAGCTATGCCTGTGGCTTTCTTGGGATCTAGATTTAAGGGGTTAAGAAGAACACGAAATCGAGATGAGAGTATACCAAACGAATTTTCAATGATTCTTCTAGCACGAGATAATCTATCAGCCGTGCTCCCAGTTTCACATTTCAGTTCCACAATGTGATTTTAAAAATTTCCTGTGAAAGTGAATTAGTGTGCTCCCAATTTCACAAATTTCTTCGCATATCTGGTCATGCCTGTTGTTGTTGTTGTTGTCATGCCTGTCACACATATCGGTTATCGTTGTGGCAATTCCCAAGCAGCTGTTGTTGAAATTTCCCTTTCGGATTCAGCTATGTATGATTTTTTGAGCAGCCATCAGCAAAACACTTAAAAATACGCATATTTCAATGAATAACTTATACAGAAATGTCATAAATGGCTTCTACAAACATCAAAGAATATTTAAAAAATTATTCCAATCGAAAATAATTAAACATTCACACACTTTTTGTTATTAACTTTTCATTTCACATACAACCAAGCATTCGGATTAAATTCACAAAAATGTATGTGAAAGTAAAATTGGGAGCACCAAACATGTGATTTTAAACCGAATCCACAGGCAAATTTGTGAATGTGAAACTGGGAGCACGGCTGTATAATTTAAAATTCTCTGTTTTTCTGTAAGGGATTCGCCTTTACATGCCTTCATCAAATTCGTATGCAGCGGAAAAGCGTCATCACATATTAGTACATATAGTATTCCCAGGTCAGAAAATGACAACTTTGCAGGGCCTGGAATATTTAAGTGATTTTTAACAAATTTTTAATTAAATTTGCAGTTTTAAAACACTTTCGTCTGACACTCGGCCATTTTCACCAATTTCGACCATAATAAACTCGTAATTCGCATTACCAATGGCCATCATTACAATGCTATACTTTTTTTTTAATTGTAGTAGTAAGATCTTGAAGCTGGAGGCTTTCGTATTTGTATTTGCTTACTATCTATAGTGCCTATACAATTTGGAAAGTTCCATTCTACAACAAATTCACTAGCAACTTCTTTCCATTCCTCCTCACTTGTGGGAAACCGAAATATTAAATGTTAAGGGGCTTCGTTTACCTGGAAACATTTACATACTTTCAGTAGCCGATAACCAGTAGCGGGTTGCCTTGCGTAATGGAAATTCAATTATAGTTGCCTAGCGGCTAGTAGGCTCCGGCTAGTCTCCTTACAAAATAGGGGTATTCATCTCTAGCTCTAGCCGCCAACTGAGACGAAAAATAATGGAAACGACCAACTCCTTCCCCTTTTGTCATCGCTCTCTCTTCTACAAACTTCGAGTTGCCTCATAAAAAATGTTGTGAGCGAATCATCTCATTCAGGGTCATTGGTCTGAACGGCGCCATTATGACGCCTTTCACTCTAGCTGTCACGAGACAAGGCCGGGAAGAAAAAATCAACCTGGCTGGTGGTCTCGGGAGCCCTCGGCGCTCCGTTAAGAAGTGCGTAGGCTCTACAACAGGCGCAGGGGGCGCTGGGAAGAGTGTTCAACAAGCTTAACAAAGTACAGCAAAGACATCAGAAAAGCAAAGCGTAGCAGCTTAAGGAGATTCTGCGTGAGTATAAGCTCGACTCCTGTCTCTGCCAGACTGCATAGAGCCTTAGCAAAGGACAACCCGGGGACCACAATGGCCATTAAAAGGTCCGGCCGGTCCTACACAGGTGACGAGAGGGAGAGGGCCTTCGCCCTAGTTTCGGCTCACTTCGATGGTGCCTTCGGGATTCCACCGATTGCTGAACACTGGGGGTCGTGTCCGCGTCCGGCCGATTGGAAAGTAGCCAGGAGTCTGTTTACGTACAGCTCAGTAGGCTGGCTTCTGGACTCGGTTAAACAGTTTAAGGCCCCGGGGGTGGACAGCATCAGTCCGGTGCCGCTGAACCGGGGCGGGGAACTGCTTCTTCCATATCTCGTAAGCATAATGGAAACCTAGGAAAAGCAAAAGTTTTTTCCACAATAGATTTAGGGTTTCATCAGATATTAATTAAAGAATTTGACCAAAAAAAAACAGCATACTCTGTCAACGGCGCGAAGTATGAATTTATCAGAATGCTATGCGGATTAAAGAATGCACCCTGAATCTTTCAACGATGCGTTGATAACATATTAAGAGAATATATTGGAAAGTTTGTGTATGTTTATATTGAAGATGCGTTAATCTATTCATCTACAACAGAAGAACCTATGGAACACATCCGGATTTTAATTAATGCACTTCACATTGCTAACATGATAATTTCTGACGAAAAGTCACATTTTTTCCAAGATTTAGTAGAATCCCTAGGACATATTATAAAACACAATAATTACTTTAGATCAAAAAAAATGTGAAACTTTTCCCGAAGTGCCTGTGGATTCTAATCGACAATTGCGGTGTTGCCACCTTATCGCTAGCCCAATTGTATTACACCTATTATAGCATGTTCCCAAAATCATATAATTATTTTACAAAATAATGAAAGCACCGAAATTCTTAATCAAACAACATTTCCCGGTCAATTTGGACACACAATATTTGTTAAAGATACCCCCGATTTGCTCTCCAAAGTAAAAAATGTAATTAAACCAAAACTCACTAATGCGATAAAAATAGACGAAGAACTACTATTTCACTTAAAATAAGAAATAAGTTGCACATTTCCAAATTGCACCCTGGTACTAGCCCAAAATCAGCTAATTGACGTAACTTCCTTAAATGAGCAAAGTGAAATCGTCAAACAGACACATAAACGTGCACATAGAAATTACAAAAACAACACACAAGAAATATTGATGACCCACTACTAGCCCAACAATAAAGAGATGTGGAGAAAAGAAGCAGTATATTGTGAAATATGTTTACAGCACAAATATGAAAGACAACCAAATAAACTACCTATAGGGAAAACCCCAATTCCAACACGTGTAGGAGAATACATACAGATATCAATACATGCAGTAATTTAGCTCCATAGACAGATACTCCAAATATTGTTTCCTACGATAACTAAACACAAAAACAAATTGTCACGACTACATAGAAGAAGTACTCACACAAGTTTACACAAATGCTAAATACCTCATGACTGATAACGAGAGTACATTAAACGGACACATAGCGAAATTTTTGTACAACCGGCTACAAATAACGCACTGTACATCATTTAACTTCAAACGCTCAAGTAGAACGACTACTCAGTACACTAATCGAACTCTGTCAAACCTTAGCTGCAGAAAATAAAACAGCTTCCGCCTATTCAACGCAGTTCGCCAATACAACAGAACAATACACTCCTCCACAGGACGTGTTCTTTAATCTTAATAAATACCCTGATATCCAAGACACACTTGAAGATAAACAAGCAAAACTACTCGAACATCACAATAAGAACAAGAAAAGCATAACTTACAAACTAGGTGACCTAATTTACAGCCGACCCTATCGCCGTAATAAACTCGCTACAAAATAAAACAAACATAAGGTAAAAGAAAATCGGACACAATACTAATAGTTAGGGGGAAAATAATACACAAAGATAGCATAAGAAAAAATTGCATACCATGGAACGAACGGGATTCTTACAGCCTGATTATCTAACTCGAAAGAAAGGCCAGACGAACGACTCGTGTCCAAACGAAATCGTCTGATTTTGGAAGTCTCTATTTCGATTGAAAACTAACGTCCATCCTTACGTTCTTACGTTATCGGCTCGAACGATTCTGTCAAAATTGTTTTGTTTACAGTGTACATTGTGTAAAAGTTTAAAAAAGAAAGAAACTAAAAAACGATTGAAATAAATGTATCAAGCAATAACATTTCTCGCAAGTGACCGTTCTGATGAAGAGGAATTATTCTACATACTCTGAGTCTGGCAATTCCAAAACATAAGTGCAATCTCGCAACCTCCTTCTTTGAATCCGATAAAGGATTTTCAGTTAGTTGTAGTGTTTTGTTTTCATTTTGTTTAAGGTTTCGTAAAAACTTTCGGGCCAGCAAAGAAGTATTCGGACAAATATTTAACGTTTAACGTTTTCTTGCGACTGGAAGCTACCAAAAGTCAGCGGGTAACAAAACGGTCTCAACAGTGGGTCAGTCGATGATTGGAAAAGTTATAGCGGAATGCTTAAACATTTTTATGTTTTAATTTTTTTAAGCATATGTAGGACCGAGGAAAAATAAAACGAAGTGATGGGGCAATTCTTCAACAAATCATCACTGCAAAATAAATTAAACAATTAAATATAATATAATTAATAATTGACAATTTTATTAAGCTCAAAGCCAGTTTATGAAAGATTTTTGTGTGGAAAAAAATTGACAATTATTAACATTTATTAGGCCAACAGAAAAATAACAAACATTAATATAATTAATGTTTTTTCCATTATTTCTTGCCTTTTTTGTTTAAACTATCCATTTTAGCGGCTTAAACGATAAGAACAGATTTTTCGTTTGATTTTGACAGTTCTTTTCTTTATATTCAGTCGTGTTCGTGATAGAGAATTCATATTTGTTACGTTTTCGTTCGCCACAATCAGCTGTTATCGGATGGTTGTCGATAGGGAACCGAATTCGCATTAGATAATACAAATACACGAACAAACGACAATTCGGGCCAGACGAACGCTCGTTTCGAGTTAGAGAATCAGGCCATTAATTCTTTAAGAAATGCGTACTCACTGAACTAGATTCCGTGTATATTTATGAGAGTTCATCCTATCTTTACCATGTATGGAATCTATCTTTAATATTACCTCCATATGAAAAAATAGTGAGAAATAGATATGATTCAATTCAAACTGAAGAAAAAATATAGGCCCCTATTATGAGTTGCATTCGATCTTCGATATTCGCTGGTTGTTTAAGCCGCCGCTTAAACAATTAGGCGGCCGTGCGCGTAAGAAGCCAACCGGCCGTGCGGAGTAGCCCGAACGCGAAGGCGCACAGCCGCCCATCCCAACGGCAGCCCGCCACCGGCATCGATTTGGTTGGGCCAGTTAACAAACTACATCCGGAAACCGCGTACGCGACTGCACACCAAACTTGTTAATAAATACAAATATCTATCTACATATGTACATTGTAATTTTAATTTGCACTGTGTTGGAAGTTGAATTAATTAATGAAAATTGTTAGCAAATTCGAATCCAAGTGTTGAATCATTTAGTTGGAAAGTGAAGAAAGTGGTGAGTGCGACAAGAGACCAAAGTGGATTATTTATTGGTCCTTCGCAGCCAACCTTGGCACAAGCCCTATTGGGAAACATAAATTTAGATCTAAAAATACAATCAAAAACAAAAAATCGTTCGTTCGCAACTAGACACATACCAAAGTGAAAAAATAAGTTTTAGCTTAAAAGCAAGGCGAATTCATTAAAACAAAAAAAAAAAAAAAAAATCAACTACATATACAAAATATTTTTAAAACATTTAAAACTAAATAAAAGAAAACAGTGAGCGCAAGAGCACTACAAAAAAAAAACAACGACAACATCTTTAAGTGGCAACAGCAGCAGCATTTGCAACAACAACATTTGCGGCAGCGTCAGCAGCATCGCCAGGATTTGCGGCAACAACAGCGTCAACGACCAACACAAAGGGACGTACACAACCACATTCATATACATACATATACATACAAAAAAAAAAAAAAGGAAGTTGTAAGTAGGCAAATTTTTAATTTTCTTTAAAAATTTTAAACCATAAAATATCCTTCATTCCCTTGAAGGTTATATTGTTCTTAACAAAACTGCCAGTGAGTGCTTATGGACACATGTACATACATAGGTACGTAGGCGCATGCATGTATGTATAAAAAGTCATAAAGGGCATTTTCCGTCAAGCCAAAACTGGTTTTAATAAAATTGCGGATATTTTCTTACCGCGAAAACCTTAATTTCGGTAATTTGCCGCTATTAATAAATATAAAAAAAAAAGTTGGGGAAAATAATCCGTTTTTACCCAAAAAGCGGTATATATATATTAATTTACCGCCAATTTATATACTCTGTTCACAAATTATAGCACAAACACATATTGGCAGATTTGGGCACTCTATTTTTCTTCTAATTACTTAAAATTATTTTTCAGGTAAAATATGGTTCATTCTCTAAGAAACCCCCAAAATAAAATTTTTTTTATTTATTTACAAAGTGTACAATGATTTAACAAAGTTTTATTAAAATTTCGAACTTTTTAAAAAAAGTGTTTAGAATTTTTTTGAGTATGCAGTTGCTTGGCTCATTTAATTTTAGTCTAAGAAAGTGTAAGTTTCAAGTGTCTACAAGTTATCACTGATTTTTGACAATTTTTTTACTGGCAATTATCTCCATACAAAGCAAATCGGCGATTAATGTTTATATGGAAGAAAATGCGAAGTAGCGTCAGTATAAAAATTGTCAAAAATCAGTGATAACTTGTAGACACTTGAAACTTACACTTTCTTAGACTAAAATTAAATGAGCCAAGCAACTGCATACTCAAAAAAATTCTAAACACTTTTTTTAAAAAGTGCGAAATTTTAATAAAACTTTGTTAAATCATTGTACACTTTGTAAATAAATAAAAAAAATTTTATTTTGGGGGTTTCTTAGAGAATGAACCATATTTTACCTGAAAAATAATTTTAAGTAATTAGAAGAAAAATAGAGTGCCCAAATCTGCCAATATGTGTTTGTGCTATAATTTGTGAACAGAGTGTACATATATAAATATATATACATACATACATATACGCATGAATGGTACATAATTAAAAAATATTCCGTTGCAGTTTTAAATGCCTACTGTCCCACTGTACATAATAAAATATCAGCAGATTACTTTCCCTACTTACCAATTTCTGCCGTTGTTCGCAAAGGTCGTTGAACTTAGCCAAAGTGCCGAAAAACATAAGGGCATTTTTTCCATAGGCCAATTACATATCCGCGCCTACGCACATATGTATATTCACTATTGCGTATTACATTATCTGATAATATTCGCTAAGCACCCAACTATAATTTTTCAAATAATTCAGCCACCACGCAGCCAACGCTCTTTCTATGATCTTGGCTTCTCTTTTTTAACTACTTCGCTTTACTCGGCCGCACTCACCAAGCTAAGAGAGTTCAAACAAAGTGCGCTCACGACTCACCAAGTGCAGTATCCACAACTCACCTCAGCGTTGAGCGGCTTTTGGGTGTATACATTTGCACTCTCCCGCATACATACATACACTTCGACTTGTCAACATAAATAAATATTCACAGCTGAGCCATTACTCTGGCTTCGTATGTAATCTACATACACACATACGTACGTGTTTGCTTACTTGCGCGCAAATATTTCTACAAACGTACATATGATATTAGCATATACATGCATGCGAACAACGTAAATTGACACCGAAATTCCAAAAGATATTATAATATTTAGATACAAAGAAGCAACCCATTAGGGGATTTTTCGCAACCAAAAGGTGAAATTTAGCAATATCTTTCAGGTGTTCAATCTTATATATATACACATATTATACAATTCACGTACATACATACGTATATAATATATATATATATCTTTAAACAAACATACGTATATTTCCACTACGTACATATATAAAAGTGAAAGTGTTTGCGTTCTTTTTTTGTGTTACATAAAATAAAAAATCCAATTCGCGGATTTTAGTTTGGCAGTCCGGTTTCCAAGCATCCAAGTTTAATACATACAAACCAAAAAAAAAAAAAACGCAGGTTCTCTGTGGCACTAAGTGCAAATTTTGCTAGTAATAAAGGGTTTTTTTTTCATAAACTCCCACGCAATTTTATCGGCTACATATTTTCTTACGAGTAATTTTTTCTCGGCTTATCCCAAATGCCACTTGGACACAGTCCACCAAAAATGTCAGACATTGAGACACGGTCAAAAACCGCTGCGCTAGAAGCCAGCGTGAAAACCAAAACTGAAACTTTTGACCCCTCCGCGCAAAAGTTTATAGCGGAAAGTGACAGTCTCATGAGATACTGTGCACGATTCAGTGATGCGCCAATTCAAGACCACACAGAATCGTATCTCATGATAAAAGACAAATCAATAGATGATTGTTGGGCACGGCTTCAATCGGTTTATGATATGGTTTGTTCAAAAACAGATGATATCCTTCCGGATAATTTCAAGAATGCTGTTGAAGGCAAATACTATGCTTGCCTTAAACAATATGAGGAGACCAAAGCAAGAATTGCTGATCAACTCACGTTGATGAGAGCAATTGCTGAGCCGAGACCACCATCCCGCGTGGAACACCCCTCGGCGGAGGCAAACGTCTGCCTACAAGTCCCACCTTGTGAAAAGCCGGCTCAATTGTAAAGCAATATCCGCTTAGCGATGACAATTTCGAGCTGGCATGGGAAGCTTTGCGGTCACGATACGAAAACAAACGTATCCTGGTTGACAACCAGATCAAGATTCTTATGACTCTGCCCACTATCCAAACCGAAAATAGTGATCAACTTCAGAAGCTGCAAACCTCGACAAACAATTGTCTGTCGATTCTTCATTCCCAAGATGTTAAGACAGACAGCTGGGATCCCATCTTGGTATACATATGCTCATCAAAGCTGCCCGAAAACACATTGTCACTTTGGGAACAATCTCTCTCTTCCCGAAGAGATTTACCCACATGGTCTCAAATGGATGACTTCCTTACTTCAAGATACGAAGTAGTCGAAAGATTGAATCGGCTTCATCCAAGCCAAAGTAAAACAAAACCTGTCACTCATCAAATTGCTTCGCAAAGCAGGCCCTTCAACAGGACCAACGCTTTCGTGGCAGAATCGACGAGAGAAGTAGCCTGTGCCTACTGCAACTCTCCTCATCTGATTAGAGTCTGCCAACAATTCAAACGAATTTCGGTTCCGAACCGTATACAATTCGTAAACCAAAGCAAGTTGTGCAAATCTGTCTTGCAAATTCTCACAGCACTAATGAATGCCCGAGCAAGTGGTCGTGTACACATTGCCAACAACGACATCACTCACTGTTGCACGTCAATCCAAAGCCACAAGCTCGCCGCTCTAGTCCGAGAACCTTTGGTGCCTCTGCGCAGCACACTACTGCCACCTCGACATCTCCCGCTCGAAAAGTGCAGTCAAGCTCCAATTCCAGCGAGCAGCCGTGCTGTTCAAGACAGGCACACATACAATCATTGCATGCAGACAATGACAGCAAAATTATCCTTCCAACTGCCATGGTCGCAGTGGAACACGAAGGGGAATTGTTTCAACTTAGAGCCTTAATTGACCAAGGCTCACAAAGGACTTTTATTTCCTCTAAAGTTCAAAAACGGTTGAAACTTCCATTCGAACATTCCAACTTCGAAATCTCTGGCATGGGTGGACACGTCGTCCAAAACTCATCCAAACTTTGTCCTCTTACACTGGTTGTATCTAAAACCAAGCAAAGGATAAAAGTTCAGGCTATTGTGTTACCACAATTAACGAGGTATATGCCAACATTCTCCATTAGCCATGAACACTGGCAGCAGTTCAAAATCCTTGAGCTCGCTGACCCCAATTGCCACATACCAGCACAGACTGATATGGTCATTGGCAGCGATATTCTTCCACGCATCCTGCTGGAAGGTATACAAAAGATTTGTGATACCATACTTGCGCAAAAGACAATATTTGGCTGGATTCTTAGTGGTCAAATAACGGAAAAGGTTGTGTCATTCTCGACACAAGTAGAAGAATGCTCGAACGCAGACCTCAGTTTACAACTGAGAAAGTTTTGGGAAGAAGAAGAAATTCCACAGCCTCCGCAAATTTCTCTGGAGGATCGGGCATGTGAGAATATGTATGCAACAACAACGACACGTGCTCCAAACGGTCGATACATTGTGCGACTTCCATTCAAGGAAGATTTCCCCAAAAAACTCTTTCTTGGCCATTCTCGGTCTGCTGCCCTCCAGCACTTATTTAGCATGGAGCGATCGCTGCAAAAGAAAAGGGACTTGAGCACACTGTACAACGATGTGTTGCAGGAATATCTCGACCTCGATCACATGGACTACACCAAGCCTTGTGAAATCATATCCGACGGCAAACATTTCTCCTTCTATTTACCGCACCATGCAGTCGTCAAACCAGATAAGGTGACCACCAAAATTCGCGTGGTATTCAACGCCTCCAAAACATCTGGATCAGGAAAGTCCCTGAATGACGTCCTGCACACCGGTCCCACACTCCAACCAGATCTGATGCTACTCATTCTGCAGTGGCGCATGCACAGATTCGTGTTCAATGGAGATATTGAGAAAATGTATCGTCAAATACTCATCCACGAAGACGATAAACATTTTCAGCGAATTTTATTTCGCAAATCGGCTGACTCTCCGGTCACCGATTACAATCTCAAAACTGTCACATTCGGCGTTAATTGTGCGCCCTATCTCGCTATCCGTACATTACATCAATTAGCTGATGATACGAGAGCAACATTCCCATTGGCGGCGCCAATACTCAGAAACCAGACGTATGTGGATGACATCCTCTCAGGCAGTCATAACATTGACGATGCCACCGAATCACTTTCTCAAGTGATAGAAGCGCTAAAATCAGCTGGTTTCGTATTAAAGAAACTGACGGCCAATAATCCGGCCATATTAGAACAGTTTCCAAAGGAGGATCTTCTCGACTCCAACTTTTTAAAATTTGAGAGCGCTTCCACAACCAAAACTCTTGGTATTCGCTGGAACGCGCTTACAGACAAGTTTTGCTACACCATTCTGCCTATGTCAACAAAAAATGCCGTCACAAAACGACAAATTTTGTCGTCTGTCGCACGACTTTTTGACCCGACAGGATGGCTGTCGCCAGTGATGATTCAGGCAAAGATTCTGGTTCAAGAACTTTGGCTAGATGGCGTTGATTGGGATGAATGTGCAAAGCCCAAGGCTGTATCAAAATGGCAACAGTTCGCAGAAAATCTACCAGCCATCTGCCAAATCGAAATCCCTCGATGGGTTAATTTCTCTCCGAGGCAAGATACTCAAATCCATGGGTTTTGTGATGCCTCGGAAAAAGCGTATTGCGCAGCGATCTACATCCGCGTACATACTTGCAACCAAATAAAATCCTCTCTTCTGGTTGCAAAAGGCAAAGTGGCACCAATCAAGACGGTAAGCTTGCCACGTCTAGAGCTCTGTGGCGCAGTCTTACTTGCAAAACTAGTCGCGGTTGTTCGAAAACAACTCGGCTTAGATGTATGCAACACTTTCTTATGGTCTGATTCAGAGATTGTTGCTAGTGCTGACAATCCAGCGGACCTCGGCAACCGCGGTTGCAAACCCCAAGACTTGGCGATTTCCTCGCTCTGGTGGCATGGGCCGAAATGGCTTTATTGCAACCCGGATTCATGGCCAAAATCAAAAGCGCGCAGCGCATCTCCTCCAGAAAAGCGCAAGATAGAGGCCTATCACGCGCTTGAGGAAGAGGTCGATTTTCTCGACCGGTTTTCATCCTTCTCTCGCGCACTCCGCGTGACTGCGTACATGTTCCGCTTCGTGAACAATGCGCGGAACAAATCTAAGAAGTTAGCCACACTCACTAATCCCAATCTGACCCATGACGAGTTCCAACAAACAAAAACGCGTCTTATCGAGACAGCGCAGTTACGTCATTTTCCGAATGAAAAAAGCGCGCTGCAGGATAAAAAACCCATTAGCAAAAAAAGCCCTCTTCTTGTCCTCAATCCGATAATGGACAAAGATGGTCTGCTACGGGTTAAGGGAGATTGGCGCATGCCACGTTGAGATACAACGAAAGACACCCAATCATTCTCCCAACAAAATCGAGGTTCTGCCAGCTATATTTGGAGTTTCTACATTCGCTGCTTCTTCATGCAGAAATACGATTGATGCTCCAAATGGTATGGCAAGAGTATTACGTACCAAAGCTAAAACCTCTAATTAAACGATGCATTTTCCAATGCAAAGTGTGCACTCTTTATAAGCAACGAACACGCACACAAATAATGGCCGCTCTGCCCCCTGAGCGTTGTAATTTTTCATTACCATTTTCTACCACTGGCGAAGATTTTGCGGGGCCGTTCCAAATTAAAGCGTCGGTATTAAGATCCACTACGCTTCTCAAAGGTTATGTAGCAGTATTCGTATGTTTTGCCACAAAGGCAATTCACCTCGAGTTGTGCTCTGACCTCACAACCGAAGCTTTTCGAGCAGCGTTTGCTCGCTTCGTCGGCAGACGAGGTTTCCCCTCCAAAATGATGAGTCAAAAAAGATATAAGTGGAAAAATCCAAACCACAATCCTCAACCAGGCGATCTCGTCGTGATAAAGGAGGATTCGCTCCCGCCCACCGAGTGGAGACTGGGACGAATCGAAAGGGTTCACCATGGGCCTGATAACCATGTACGCGTCGTGGAGATCCGCACGCAAAATGGGGTTTTCACGCGCCCTTTAGTTAAACTGTGCTTCATTCCACCAGCGCAGCCTTCGCGCGACTCACAGTAAAGAAGAAAACAAAAATAAATCATATACCATCCCTGTATATTATGGATTTAAACATCTCGCTTTAAATGCTATCCCCAAGTACTTCTCGTTTCTTTGTTTGTTCTTCTACTTTCAGACCGAAAACCATAATGGCGACACGAAAGGCATGCCCTCTAGCTCCGACCGCAGAGACAGACAACTGTCTGCAATGTAGACTCTGCCATCGCTACCACGCCATTCGGACCTGTCCAGCCTTCAAGGCAATGAAGCCACCGCAACGGTCAGCCGTAGCCCGGGCGCAAGGGTATTGCGTCAACTGCCTCGCTTTCACCCACACCACCGGTGAATGCGATTCGTCCGGCAGCTGCAAGGTTTGCGGGCTCGCGCACCACACGCTGTTGCACATGGCAGCAGCCAGTACTGGGCGCCTAAAAGCGCGAAAACGGCCGTCCAACCAGCGCGCAAGGGTACAGAAGCGCAAACCAGCTGCGCGCGCAGTCCACGAAAAGCGCAGGCAACGCCCGAAGCAGGGCAAACGAGTGCCCAACAGCCATCTAAGAAGGAAGTCACTATCGCGCGCACTGCTGACGGCCTACAAACCCGGAGATATCGGGGACAGAGCACCACCCGTGTGCTAGGCAACACCATCCGCGCCCTGAAAGAGCTGCAGGAGGCACTGACGAGGGCATCCCTGCAGGGCAGGGACGATGTTTAAGCCGCCGCTTAAACAATTAGGCGGCCGTGCGCGTAAGAAGCCAACCGGCCGTGCGTTCAAGCCGTTCGGCTTTCGGAGTAGCCCGAACGCGAAGGCGCACAGCCGCCCATCCCAACGGCAGCCTGCCACCCGCATCGATTTGGTTGGGCCAGTTAACAAACTACATCCGGAAATCGCGCACGCGACTGCACACCAAACTTGTTAATAAATACAAATATCTATCTACATATGTACATTGTAATTTTAATTTGCACTGTGTTGGAAGTTGAATTAATTAATGAAAATTGTTAGCAAATTCGAATCCAAGTGTTGAATCATTTAGTTGGAAAGTGAAGAAAGTGGTGAGTGCGACAAGAGACCAAAGTGGATTATTTACTGGTTATCGAACATCGAAGATCGAATGTCAAATTCATATTATGAGCTGTGCAACCCTGTCGAAATTATCGCTGAGCATCCAATCTGGAGTCGAACAGAATTTTACTTTCGACAGCAAAGCGAATCGTTTGAAATTTTGTGAAAATGTAAGTTTTTGGAGCTTATTTATTGCCTTATGGTTAAAAGTTATGAATATGATATTATTTTTGTTAATTGTATGCTGGTCGAAAGTCGTGAGTACCAAACAGCAATTAGAAAGACTAGTTGCATTGATGAAAGAAAATCCACAATTTGCTAAAGGGATTTGCACAAAAGTACAGGCGGCAAAAGTACAGGCTGTGCAAGCCCAAGCATGTTTTCATTCCCTATACTAAGCTGATACGAACCCTGAGCACAAAATCGTAAAGTTGTTGCCAATTTTAGTATATTGGGAAAAGATTTCGCTCGGGTGCATCGCTGCAGCAGCTCTTTTGTTGTGGACAGCAAGTCCACAAACGCCTCTTTGGATAAACGGAAGATTTTTGTAAATCTGCAAACAAAACTTCTTAAATGTTGAACATGCCGAAACATCTAAGAAATAGCATTATACTTACGTAGTGGAATCCATTTCCAAATGGTTGGAAACATCCCTTAGCTTCTTTCTGTTTCTGGCCAATTCCAGCAAACTTTCATCCTCCTCTAAAGAGTCGTCAAACCACAACTCAGTCCTAGTCATATTTTTTTTAAACTTTTATTATCTTTATTTATAAAATATTTGTTATTTTTACTTTCTCAAATCATATTTCTTTTCAACACCATCTGACAGATGTATACTATCTTGAACCATCAAAATGATTGCAAATTCGTTAGATCAGCATTTTCGATCGTTGTCGAAGATCGAATGCAACTCATAATAGGGACCATAATAATAGATAAAATAGAAACTCTGAAATTAAGTTAATACCATTTGAGTATCGTGCCAAACGCGCCCTTAATTTTTTAGGCTCAGTATTAAAATTTGTTACAGGAATACCAGATCACGATGATCTAGTTGAAATTAAAACAGGACTTACTCAACTTATTGAAAATAATAATCAACAAAGAACAATAAATCTCGATTTGAAAAAATCTTAACAACTCTAGATCTACAATCTATTTTTGATCATTTAATACTTACGGAAATATGCAGTGAACTATTACAAATACCATTAACTTCGCAAAAACAGGAGAAATTTCCTGGAACACTTAATATCAGAGATGTAGAAGAAGTGATAAAAAACGAAGTATATGATATTCCAATAATAAATTTACTAGAATATTATGATATCCACATATGTACCTTTTATGATGCTATTATAACAATCTACAAATATCCTGTATAAGAAATAAATGTAATACTATGTTCTGACTGCGCAGTAACCTCGAGTTTATGAACAACTGTCAAGTGGTCTCATTGAGGTGTTTAAGAAATTTTGAGTTTAATTGACATTTGTTTATTTACTTCTGAATAAAAATATTGTTTTGTTTATATTCAAAAATATTTGTGAAAGTACATTTGTGCATATATTTAGAAGTATTTAAAAAATATGAGCATGAAATTGAATATTGCTTTGCTTAAAAAGCATCGCAATCAGTGGGTTTTCCCGGAGCTGCAAGCAATAAGCATATTTGATGCCAACACCAGCAAAATCAAAACGGTTTGTGATGTTGCCTGAGCATTGGAACAAGGCGGAAATTCTGATGACAACGGCGGTTGTATGGAAAGCTCAGTCAATGGAGATGGTGAAGGCATCAACATGGTAGACGGCGATGGGGGTGTTGCAGCATTATGCGAAGATTACATTTCTTTAATTCGATTACCTTTGTTTACAAACGCTCTAATAAGTCAGTGGCTTTTTGAATAAATTAGATTTTTTTCGGCAAAATCGTTTTATTTCTCACAATAATCTTCTCTTAACTCTTTTCACTTTGTCCAGCGTTTTCCAATTATTTTATTCTTTCTCAAAATAGGTGTTTCTTTCTGTGATGATCTCTTCATTTGACCCAAATCTCTTACCACTCAGCCATTTCCTCAGATTTTGAAATAGGAAATAGTCGTACGGGCGAAATCTGATGAATATGTTAGATGGAGTAGCATAGTATTTTGCCAATCCTTTGAAGGGGTTACACGTTTGCGCTTATGGTCAAGTGGGAGCAATCGTGGCACCCATCATGTGGATAGATTTTTCACATCAGAATATTCGTGTAAAATGTGATTTACCCACTCAGTTCAGATGCCTACAGACTCAACCACCTCGCGTACTTTCGTTCACCGGTCATCCAATATTCTTTCATGGATTTTATCGACAATTTCTGGTGTAACGACCTCTTTTGGACAACCTGAACCCACTTCTTAAGCGTTGTAATTGATGGCTATAGTATTTTCATGCCTTTCCTTGGTTTCGGATATGGTTTTTTACGCAGAAAATAATGAATTATTAGCACACGAAATTTACTTATTTTTAATTTTTGTTACAAGTCAAGAAGAAAATCAAAAGGTCAATTAGGACTTATCAAACATTCCTCGTATTTTAAATTAAACAATGATGCCAAAATTTGTCAACAGTGCGGCCTAATATTGGAGCAAATAAGGGTTGCATATCCATAAACTCCAAATAAAAGTGGTGTTTTAAGCGAGTTAGACAAAAAATATTTCTATGGTAAACTCCGAGTTTATGAGAAATGTTTGACGTTAAACTCCAAAATTGCTCATAAACTCGAGTTAACGGCGCAGTCAGAACATAGTATAAACTGTATAATTTAAACCTAATAGCCTTTAAATATGGAAAATATCAACTTAACAACAAAATAGATTTATGTAATAACACATTCAACAACTTATCAAAATGTAAAAACTATGTAGGCACACAAATTTGTAAAAAAGAAACAAATGATAATTGTACTATATCTTTATTATTAAAACAAAATGCTCACTGTAATATTATCCAAGAAAATAACTTTCCTTAACAAATATTAGATAATGGTAACATTATTATACCCCTGCGAGGGCGGTCACCTTGGCGCTGGTGCAGGGGCTTAGGCGTACCCCACCAGGAGAAGTGCATGTAGCGGTGTGACGATGATAAATTGTTTCTCCGCCACCTCCTAATTCAGGGTGTAAAGCTAAACCGTGCCCATTGGAAAGATTGCAGCCAGGAGGACAACCGGCTGTACTAATCCAGCGCCTCCTCGATACCGGGCCGCCTTGAGGAGTAGCGATGGCCTATACGCAACAAGGGGCGCTGGCGCGGCGGACGGTATAATTCCCCATTATAACAAATAGACTGCCATGCCTTGCACAAGCCGGGCAGGCGGTCGAAAGAACAAGATGGCCAAAAACAACACAACAATAACAACAACAACGAAAGCAGCAACGTCAGCTGCTACAAGAACGGCACCAACTGCATCCAATGTAGCTAGGGCCAACGCAACCGCAACGAAACCCAGGTCCTCGTATGTTGCGGTATTGTGGGTGAGTAGCTGTGTGAAAACCTCCAAACGCGCAGGCAGCTTCCTGGAGAAGCTGTCTGAAGAAGAAGCGGCCTTATTCGAAGAACACGTGAGGGATGACGAGCCAAGCACCAGCAGCTGAATTCGTCGAGAGAAGGCCTGTACGGATAAAGCTAATTTTAGCAAGTATGACATGTCTGTTTATACTAATAAACCGGCCGAGGCAGATCGGTCGCTGCACCGACCCGGCATGTTCACTTGCAGGTATGAAGGTAGAGTTAGCAAACAAGATAGAAGGAGACACAGTAGTAGACATCAGACCCCTGGTCGTAACAGGTCCAGGAGCCGACGTCGCTCTGCTAGCAGACGAAGGTCCAGTAGCTGCAGGCGGTCTGCATCCATAGGAAGGTCGAGCAGAAGAAGAAGCAGCCGTAGTCGTTCGCCCTCTGCCGTGGCGTGGCTCGGACTGGCAGCAGCCGAAGAGGAAGCACAGGAGAGCTAGAGCTCCCCCGCTTCCAGGTTAGCCGGGAGCGCTACACGACCACCGCCGCTCAGGGCTTAGTGGATCAAGAGCGAAGTGGTACCTGCGCTACCTTGAACAGGGTTAGTCCCCGAACGAGGCCCGAGTAATGGCCGGAGTGAGGATGGAAGTGGAAGCTGAAAAACGGGGCAGAAGAAGTCCAAGCGAAAAACCCGCGCCTGTTCTGCACAGAGAAGCGGGCAAGAGCAACAGCAAGAACCCCAGCCCGTCGCAAGGCGGGAACCCACCAGCGTGAGTGGCGCTACAGGTACTGCGACTGCGGGTAAACGCAGTAACGCAGAAATCACACCTCCGGAACTACCCACCAGCAAGCGCCGACGGAGGGGCCCGGGGGTGGGGGTTAACTTCGGGACGTGGTCAGACGCGGATCGCACAGCAGTCCAGCTACGCAGATGCCATTAAAGCTTTCCGTGCTGTACTGCCGAGCGACTATCCGGCGGCTGCCCTAAGCTCGGAACATCTCACCAGCCTCCAGGACACCATAATGTTCGCGGTTGCTCGGGGATGGTCGCAGCCTCTGGCGTTCTCTGGGGTACACTTCAGGAATGCTCCTTGTGGACTGCAGGGACGAAGGCACAACAAAATGGTTGGTAAACACATTACCAACGCTTGAGCGCTGGGAAGGACCTGTGCTAAGCACTAGAATGGGAGACGACATACCGCTGCTCCACAACGTCTCCATTTTCCTTCCAAGGATAGACATGGAGTCTCTAAACCACGCCATGGACTTGCTTAAAGCGCAAAATGGTGGGCTACACACCACCGCGTGGAGAGTACTGTCCAAGAGCGCACTAGACACCGGGATCAGAGTCAATCTATGTATTGACGAGGCGTCCTTTGAGAGCCTACGGAGGTTCGGCTTCATCATGAACTTCCGGTACAGCGTTATCTCCGTAAGCCCGTGGAGGTACAAAGCGGCGGGCAGAAAGGTTTCGGCGGCTCAAGGCTCACGGTGCGTTGCTGTGGGGGCGGACCCGGATGGGTCCCAGGCGCCGACGGGTTCCGCGACCGAGCGGTCGAGCCTGCAGCCGGCCCCTCCGCAACAGACAACAGCTCAACGCAGGAGCTTCTGGAAGGGATAGACCTTAGGAGACTAGAGCTTGACGTGCAAAGTGAGGGCGATCCAGGGCTCTCCGACTTTGCCGACTTCGACGAACCGCAGCTCTAGGCAAGTCGAATATATCAGTAGCCCAGGTCAACCTGCACCACGCGATAGCTGCCTCGGCGGTCATCGCTGGCAGGTTTGCCACGGAGACCCTGGGCGTGTTACTGATACAGGAACCGTGGACCTACAGAGGCCAGGTAAGGGGCCTCAGCCATAACAAAAACCAGGTAATTTGGGACCTCTCCTGTGAGAGGCCCAGAGCGTGTGTTGTGCTGAAGAAGGAAATTAACTAGTTCTGCATTACAGAATTCTTGACACAAGACTTAGTTGCAGTGAAAGCTACGTTAGCGGTGAACGGCAGGCGCATAGAGGTGGCAATGACCTTGGCCTATTTTCCCGGAGACAACCCCAATATCCCAACCCGCGAGACGCAAGCACTGGTGCACTACTGCACAGGTAAGAAGCTACCCCTAATCATTGGTTGCGACGCAAACGCACACAGTGGGGCAGCAAGGACACGAACCGCAGGGATGAATCACTATTAGAATTCATCATTAGCGAAGACATAAGTATACATAATGTTGGTAATAAGCCTACATTTGTGACAATGGTCAGAGAGGAGGTACTCGACATCACACTCAGCTGGGGACTGCCTTTCCCTGCAGTCTCTCAATGGCGGGTCTCACCGGAGCCGTCACTGTCGGACCATAGGATTATCAGATTCGAGCTGGGGGTTGAAGTCCCAACAGGTTTCCCAGGCAGGAACCCAAAAAAGGGCAAACTGGGATAGGTATAGAGATGTTTTAAGATTGAATCTGCATAGAGCAGATTCCAGGCACAATAAAGGTCGCTGTATGGAGTTATAGGCTAGGGTAAACGATCTAAATGAGGTCATGGTTGACGCATTTAACCATAGCTGTCCCGAGACAAAACCAATGGGTAGGTCACAAGCCCCATGGTGGTCTCGGGAGCTCGGGGTGCTCAGAAAACAAGTGAGACGGCTCTTCAACAGAGCAAAACGCGATGGCCACTGGGACGAGTACTCAGCCAAACTAACGAAGTATAGCAAAGAAATCAGGAAAGCTAAGCTTGACAGTTTTAGGTTATTCTGTGAAGGCATTGAGGCAACTCCGGTGGCCGCTAGGCTTCACAAAGCCCTAGCGGGAGGAAACCCAGATATCAGGTCAGCAATAAGACTACCTGATGGTACGTACACGGGATTAGAAAGAGAAAGATCGCTGGCCCTGCTGAGGGCGCATTTTACGGACGCTGAGGCGGCCCCTCGGGCTGTGGTGCTTAGGAGCCCTAGACCTTCAACAGACTGGTCAGAATCAAGAAGACTGATCAGCTGGAGGTCCGTCGTTTGGGCCATCGGCTCCTTTGAACCTTACAAGGCCCCTGGGGTAGACGGCATCAGACCGGTGATGCTGAAGCAGGGTGGAGAGTTACTCATCCCTTACCTGATCAAAATAATGAGGGACAGTCTAGCACTAGCTCACATCCCAGAGGTGTGGCGCAGAGCCCGAGTCATCTTCATCCCAAAGGTAAGGAAGAAAGATTACTCCCTAGCATTCAGGCCGATAAGCCTCACCTCCTTTGTGTTAAAAGCAATGGAGAAAATAATCGACCACGATATAAGGCAGAACACCTTGAAGCTTGCCCCCTGCACCCTGACCAGCACGCGTATAGGGTAGGCAGATCTACGGATACTGCGCTTTACGCTCTGACAGGGGAGATCCGGGAGGCCTTTGAGTGTGGAGAATCTGTGCTCTGCGCTTTCCTAGACATCGAGGGGGCGTTCGACAACACCTCTCACGAAAGCGTGGACAAAGCACTGGAGAAAAGAGGAATCCAGCTTACCATACGCAAGTGGATAGCGGCGCTACTAAACACTAGGATTGCTGAAACTGTAACTGCAAACAGTACAGAGCTGCTAAGAACAACAAGAGGATGCTCACAAGCGGGGTTCTGTCTCCCCTCCTGTGGAGCCTAGTAGTGGATGAACTCCTACAGACTCTGACTGACAATGGAATCCAATGCCAAGGCTATGCGGATGACATCGTCATTATTGCAGGAGGAAAGTTCGCCAGCACTCTATGCGATGTGGCCCAGAGGGGTCTTAATCTGACAAAGAGATGGTGCACGGAGGTGGAACTGAATATCAACCCCTCTAAAACGAACATCATCCTCTTCACCAGGAAAAAGAAGATACAGGGTATGAAGGACATTATGGTGGGATGGGTGAGAATTGAACCCTCTAGTGAAGTTAAGTTTCTGGGTCTCATCCTGGACCACAGACTGAGGTGGAACACCCATTTAGAGTCGACCACCTCCAAAGCAACCAGGGCAATAATGGTGTGCAGGCGCCTTGCAGGGAAATCTTGGGGAAGCTCCACGAAGATCCTGAGGTGGATGTACACCATGTTTGTTAGACCAATGGTGTCATATGGAGCGGTTGCGTTGGCCTCGATTGCGGCACTCACAACGAGGATGAATATCCTCGCCAGGATTCAACGTCTTGCATGCGTGTGCATAACGGGGGCGATGAGAACAGCTTAACACACTGTCTGAAAAGAACGTTGTCACACTCCTATGGTTGACAGGACATGCAGGTTTCGAGGGCAATGAGGAAGCGGACAATCTAGCAAGGAAGGCGGCTGCCTCAACCCTCAAAGGAACGGAGCCATTCCTCGCGGTGGGCTCACACACGGTGAATGAAATGCTGAGGAAAGAGTGTAAGAGATTAAGGGAGCTACACTGGAAAGGCATACCTGGACTGGTCCAGGCAAAGAGACTGCTAAGGGGGTATAATATCAAAAGGTACAAACTACTGATAAACCTCCCTAAGGCCAAACTCCGTATTCTAACAGGCATTCTGACAGGATACTGTAGACTGAAAGGCCACATGTACCAGATGGGAATCTGGTCGAACGACCACTGTCGTTACTGTGACCTTGCCAGGGAAACCCCAATGCACCTACTTCTGGAGTGCGACGCCGTAGCGCGAAGAAGGGAGAGGTGCCTAGGAATAATATGGCCCAAGGAGCAGCACATACAATCCCTATCCCCAGGATCGATCAATCGATTCCTGGAGATGCTGGGGCTGGGAGAGGTGCTGCAAAGGACATGAGGGCACAATAGACCCATCGGTCGCAGTGCTAACCTCACATTCATATCTATCTATCTAACATTATTATAGACGTTACAAACATGCAATGTCATTGTCAATGTTACCCGTGTATGGGCATGTTTCAAACAATGTTACGTATTACAGTTGAAGTTATTAAAATTTTTTGATTTTTAGTAATGTTGGAAACAATGGTACTGTGTGCATGGGCATGTTTGAAACAAAAAACGTTACATCAGTTATTGTTTGGGCGCTGTATTTGCAATCGGGCAAACAGAGGATTAGAGAATTTTTTCGATACCAGAGCTTTGAATAATTAAAAGTGACCAATATATAAACAAATTCAAGAAAGTGGTGAGCAGTTTGCGGTCGGGGGTGGGCGCAGAATATGAATACGCTGCCAACTTTATTTAAGATGTTTAAGAGACCAGGAAGCTCAAGTTGATGGTAATACAACGATGGATGCTGACGGTGTCGTAGTAGAAGATGACGATGTAGGTTTCATTATAGCAAAAATTTGTTTTGTTGAAATCAGCAATAAACAACATGGCAAAGGATGACGAGAAAGCAAAGGATGACATTGATTTATTCGGTGCTAACTGGGCAGCACAATTTAGGCATTTGTCCTGTTTGTAGGAAAATTCAACCAGTTAACGCTAAATGCGGTACAAATTCCATCTTTCTCACTTCTAACTCCAAATCCAGATCCTTCGCTTTCCTCATCACCTAGTGCTTCGACTTACATTACCTCTACTCCCCTTTTTGCATATGATCAGCATCCTAAGCCACGCCCTATCAGTATACACCGCAGCGGATCATTCCCTTAAAGTTATAATGGTGCAGTATACGATGATAATGAAAAAATTGTTGTTAGTTCGGAAAGCTTTGAACAGTTATTAAGCGATCCTCAATATGTGCATAAGTGAATTAGACAGACATTTTAAATTTCTTTTCGAGTCCTTGGTGATTTTTTTTTTATTGTTTTCCTGTTGTATTTACATAAACCAATGAATTATATTCAAAAGAAGTTGTTTTAATTGTAATACAAAAAGCTAAAAATTAAAGTATTACTAGTTTTATTTATATTTTAGTAAGTTTTCTAATATCCGTTTAAGTTTGCCGTACTCCTTGGCTATCGACTTTCATTTCTCGATTGGGTTGCATTTAAATTCATCATATTCTGAGTTTCACTTCTCCATGGTGCAGATCGAATTATTCCAGTGGATGTGTTTTCTTCATCTATGCTTCCACGTAAATAAATAGTGCTGTTGTTTTTCTTTACAAAGTTATGCAAATAGAAACATGAAAGAGCTATGCCTGTGTCTTTCTCGGTATCTAGATTTAAGGGGTTCAGAAGAACACGAAATCGAGATGAGAGTATACCAAACCAATTTTCAATGATTCTTCTAGCACGAGATAATCTATCAGCCGTATTAGTGTGCTCCCAATTTCACAAATTTCTTCGCATATCTGGTCATGCCTGTCACACATATCGGTTATCGTTGTGGCAATTCACAAGCAGCTGTTGTTGAAATTTCCCTTTCGGATTCAGCTATGTATGATATTTTGAGCAGCCATCAGCAAAACACTTAAAAATACGCATATTTCAATGAATAACTAATACATAAATGGCTTCTACAAACATCAAAGAATATTTAAAAAATTATTCCAATCGAAAATAATTAAACATTCACACTTTGTCATTAACTTTACATTTCACATACAACCCAGCAGAAAAGGGCAACTTTGCAGGGCCTGGAATATTTGAGTTATTTTTAACAAATTTTGAATTAAATTTGCAGTTTTAAAACACTTTCGTCAGACACTCGGCCATTTGCACCAATTTCGACCATAATAAACTCGTAATTCGCATTACCAATGGCCATCATTACAATGCTATACTTTTTTTTTAATTGTAGTAGTAAGATCTTGAAGCTGGAGGCTTTCGTATTTGTATTTGCTTACCATCTATAGCGCCTATACAATTTGGAAAGTTCCATTCTACACCAAATTCACTAGCAACTTCTTTCCATTCCTCCTCACTTGTGGGAAGCCGAAGTATTAAATGTTAAGGGGGTTCGTTTACCTTGATAGCGGTTTTCAAAATTTTATTTATTGCAATACATGTTCCAATAACAATTCGTCCAATTCATTGAGAAGAAACAGCGGTTACAAATTTAGGGTCTTCAAAAAATTTACTACTTGCTAAAAATCTTAAAATTATTAATATTCTCTCATTTGTTGATATAGAGTCCCTTTGAAGTATTTTTTTTACCAATTAATGGCGTCAACATATTTAATAAAACATTATACGTTTTACTATCCATTCGTAAAAAATTTCTAAGTTCCGCAGGTGATGACACTTTCAGTTCCATTAATAAATTATCATGGGAAAATCATTTATCTTCAAGTAAAATTATTCTATGGTCTATATTCTCCTTCTTTTTGGCTCAATATATTCCTCCAACCATTTATCAATAATAAATATTTTCAACAATTTTCTTGCAAACATATAGTTCGAGTATTCCTTTGAAGTGACGTTTGAAACAATGTTTGTAAGAATGTTACGGCAGTCATCAACCATGTTAGTAACTTAAGTTTGAAACATTGTTCCTCGTGTATTCTGCGCTTAATGGACGTACATATGTACATATATATTACTTTTAAAATATATAAAGCATTAATATGAAGTCTTGGTAGATGGTTTATGTTCCTTTTGATCTATATGCAGTTGCGCAAGCTTTAGTTCCATTTTTCTAATTTTCAAAGCGTGTTTTTCTGTTGCCCATTAATGTAAGTACATACATATATTAATTTGAAGTTAATGACTTCCTCTTTACAGCGATATAAAAAATGGCCATTTTCAAGCTTTTTGGAAAATTCTTCAATTTCATGATGTTTTTTCTATCATTAAAAAATACTTTACAATTTTATTGAGCTCAAGGCCAGTTTATGGAAGATTTTTAGTGAAAAAACAACAACAGTTTTTAATGGTAGAACATATAGTACTATTTCGGAAATCACCACATTTCCTTATCAGACTTCTTTTTATTAAATTAATTTAACCTGGGATCCCAGTGTAAAAGAATTTACGCAATATTCACTGAACTCTGCCAGATTAGTAACCGTGGAACGACCAGGAACAAAACCATGCTGTTTAGGTGAAATTAAACTCTTAGTCGCAAAATACATCTTCTTTTTTACTATAGTCTCAAATAGCTTGGAGACAGATGAAAGCTTAGAAATAGGACGATAGTTATAGACATCATTCTTTTTGCCAGCTTTAAAAGTTGGGGTAATGGTTGCCAATTTCCAATCGTCTAGAAAAGTACCTGTACATAGAGATTTATTAAATAACAGTTTAATAGGGCTAATAACCGCTGGACAGTTTTTCAAAAAAAGAACTGAGAAACCATCAATATCAGTTTGACCCGAAGGCTTAAGACTTAAAATTCCTTCTGATACATCGTCCAAAGTGAGATTCAAATTACCAAAGTTAATTGAAGAGGGAAAATTTAATGAACTATTGTTGTTGGGCTCAACAGACAAAACTTGGTCCAGAACGAAATTAGATTTAAAAAACTTAGCAAACAGATTAGCTATCTCACTCGGTGTACTTACAAATTCATCCCCTAAGCAGACAGCGGATGGTACCTCAGAACAAGATTTTTTTGACTTAATATAATGCCAAAAACTCTTGGGATTTAACTTGATATTCGATTCAATTCTAAATATATAGTTTTTATAAAGAAATTTTTCCAAACAGTTGAAGCGTTTTTGATAGTATTGATGTTTTGAAAAATAACATTGATCATTAGTTTTCTTAAACTTCTTATAAAATTTATTTCTTTTGTTTTTTAGCGATTTCAATTCCCTTGTGTACCAAGGGAGCTTATACTGCTTATTTTTAAATACTGGGATATTATTATGAAAAACTTCCAGAACATGACATTTAAAAATAGAATAACAATCCGCAACATTTCTATTCAAGAATAAATCTTCCCAACTAAAATCGAGTAAAAGGTCATTAATTTTTGAAAAATCACAAGCTGAAAAATTGAAAGTAAGCCTCTCCTCAAGCTTAGAAGTTGTGAATTCATAAAAAATTTAAATAATATGGCCAATCCCATCGAAGATTTCTCAAAGCAAAAAGTAAGAATTGTTTTTGTATTGACTCTAGTTGGTGTGAGTGGACCTGATAACGAGGATTCCAAACTATAGAACCATACTCCAATATTGGTCTTACCAATGAAGTAAAAAGTGTTTTAGTTATATACGGGTCATGGAATTCCTTCGACCAAGTTATAGTACGAAATAAACACAACAGCCAACTCGGCTAGCGTAGCTATATAACGAAAGTTTTGGAAAATTCAAAAACTTAATTTTTTCGGTATCTTAAATTACTTTTTTACCGAGGTACCTTTTTCTTGTAAACTAGTGTTATGTATGGAGACTAGTGTATAGTTGCCAGCCTACACGTAGTTAAACTGTGATGAAATTTGTGAACGAATTTTTGCAAAACGATAATTAAACGAAAGGTTATTTTGTTGTTCATCTATGGCCAGCCGAGTTCCATCGATGACCGGAACCACAAAGGGCTGAGCGGGTCGGGGGCTACCTCGAGCAGGGGAAAACCCCAGAAGAAGCTCGTGCCATGGCCGGTGTACAGATGGAAGTCTAGAAAGGAGCATGAGCGCCACTACGCGGATGAGCGGGCAAGTACCCACCAAGCAACCACTGAAACCGCGCCTGCTAATAAGCAGAGAAGCGGGGAACAATTTACTGGGCACCAGCGACCTGCGCCCGATGAAATGCGGAGAAGCGGGGAACCTGCATCGAAGCAGCCTCTAGCAGAGCCCGCTACTAAGCGCGGCACTGAGCTGATTACTCCTCCAGAGCAACCGTATAGCAAGGGACAACGTAAATGTGGTGACTATTCACGTTGTCTCTTGCTATACGGTTGCTCTGGAGGAGTAATCAGCGGTCATCGCAAGGTGGTTTACCACGAAGGACCTGGGCATCATACTTATACATGAGCCGTGGGTCTTCAGGGGCCAGGTAAGAGGCCTGAACCACAGGAGTAACAAGGTTATTTGGGACACCACCTGTGATAGTCCCAGAGCATGTACTTAAGTACAATATTAAACACTTCTGCTTTACAGTGTCTCTAAGACAAGATCTGGTGGCGGTGCAAGCGACGGCGATAGTAGGAGACACCAACGTGCCTCCCCTTGAAGTACAGCAGCTGGTGGGGCACTGCATACGCAGAAGGCTGCCGTTGATTATAAGCTGCGATGCGAACGCAAACAGTGGGGTGTGGTTCGTGACCAGAGTAAGGCAAGAAGTACTGGATGTGTTTCTTGGTAATTAATTGGCCAATCCTCTGATATCGAGGAGGAGGGTTTCATCAGATCCCTCCCTTTCGGATCACAGGATTATCCAATTCAATCTGCGGGCGACTACCGGGGTAGAAGCCAGCCAACGTAACCCCAGAAGAACAAACTGGGCTTTGCACCATGAGGATTTGAAATTGAACCTAGCGAACATTGAGCGTAACTGTAAGAGAATAAGCTGTATGGAGTTAGAAAGAAGGGTCACTGGTTTGAACGGCGCCATTATGGACGCCTTTCACTCTAGCTGTTCTGAGACAAGGCCGGAAAGAAAAACCCATCCTGGCTGGTGGTCTCGGGAGCTCTCGGAGCTCCGTTAAGATGTGCGTAGGCTCTACAACAGAGCCAGGCGCACGGGGCGCTGGGAAGAGTATTCGATATGCCTAACAGCAAGGAAATTAAAAAAGCAAAGCGGAGCAGCTTCAGGAGATTCTGCCAGACTGCATAGAGTCTTAGCAAAGGACAGCCCGGGGACCACAATGGCCATTAAAAAGTCGGACGGGGTCCTACACGGGTAACGAGAAGGAGAGGGCCCTTGCCCTACTTTCGGCTCACTTCGCTGGTGCTGTCGGGATTCCTCCGATGGCTGAACACTGGGGGTCGTGTCCGCGTCCGGCCGATTGGAAAGTAGCCAGGAGTCTGTGTACATACAGCTTATTAGGCTTGGATCTGGACTCGTTTGAACAGTTTAATACCCCGGGAGTGGACGGCATCAGTCCGGTGCTGCTAAAGCGGGCGGGGAACTGCTTCTTCCATATCTCGTTAGCATAATGAGGGATAGCCTGGCGCCGGCACACATTCCAGTAGTATGGCAGTTTTCATCCCAAAGGGCGGCAAGAGAGACCTATCCTCAGCTAAATCTTTTAGGCCGATCAGTCTCACCTCCTTCATGTTGAAGGCTATGGAAAAGGCGATTGACCTCGAAATAAGATTCAACTTTCTCCCCGCTTCTGTGGAGCTAAGTATTGGACGAACTTCTGCAAATTCTCACCAGTAATGGAATCCACTGTCAGGGATAAGCGGATGACATAGTGATAATTGCAGGGGGAAAGTTCGTGAGTACCCTCTTTGACATAGTGCAAAGAGGACTGAATCTGGCAAGGAAATGGTGCTTGGAGGTAGGACTCAATATCAATCCTGCCAAAACGGCCATCGTTCCCTTCACAAGGAAGAGAAAATTACTGGTTAGTAAAATTATAGCTCTAGGGGGGGCGCGGGCGGTTTCATGATCGGGGTTACCACGGAAGTGAAATACCTGGGTGTCATCCTAGATTCTAAACTTCTGTGGAAAGCTCATGTCAATGCTGCCGTCTCCAGGGCTAGGAGAGCACTAATCGTGTGCATATGGCTCGCAGGAAAATCCTGGGGCTGCAGCCCTAGAATACTGAGGTGATTCTGGAACTTGAGCCACTACACGTTACTATTGACCATGTGGCTAAGCGAACCCTGATGAACTTCTCCAAGAAAGGTTTCGGCAGGCATAAGTTGTTGCCGTCCAAAGCAAGGGACAGCCTAGAACCTCAGCTGCCTCTGGTGGGTTTCCCCAGAGATGAGATTCACAAAGAAATAAGGTTTGATAGAAAGTTCGTAGTGGAGATACACAGCAAGGCTACCTGGAGTGCATCTATTCTGGACAACCACATCAAGAGGAGCACAGTAGCAGGTATCCATGGTCCCAGAACCAACATCTCGGTTCCACTGGGGGCCTACCCAAGCATCTTCCAGGCGGAGGTCTTTGCTATCAGTGAATGCGCTGAGATAAACCTGAGAAGAAATTACCGCAGTGAGACCATTCTCATTTCAAGCGACAGCCAGGCCGCGCTCAAAGCTCTCTCCTCCTATAAAATAAAATCGTCATTGGTCATGGAGTGCTTTGAGAGATTGAACGCCCTGGCGGTGAGAAACCGAATCCTACTCCTCTGGGTACCAGGACATAGAGGGGTGGATGGCAACGAATGAGCAGATCATCTAGCTAGGATAGCAGCAGCAGCTTCTCCGGTCGGACCAGAGCCGATCCTGGCTGTAGGTCCCATCACTGTGAGAGAGATGCTGAGAGAAGTAACTAGTAGTCTGAGAAACCAACACTGGCGCAAGAGAGGCCAAGTCTCTCCTTGGATGATATAACACGAAAAGACACAGGCTGCTGATGAACCTCACTAAGGAAAAACTAAGAATTATAACAGGAATTCTGACGGGTCACTGCAGACCAAGGGGCCACCTATACAAGCGACCTCTGTCGCTTCTGTAACTTAGAAACAGAAACCCCGCAACATTTACTAATGGAGTGTGTTGCTGTGGAGCGCAGAAGAGGCATGGCCCTTGGACGGCCATGCCGGATGAGTAACACATACGCTCATTGCCCCCGACAACCATACTAGGCTTCCTAGGTGTGCTGGGGCTAATGGAAGTTATTTGTAGCTGATTCAATCTGATTCACTATCCGAATCTAAAAATTTGAAATTTATCAGAAATAGGTTCCGAAACACATACAGCTACAAAAGTAACAACAATGAAACAATAATCACTTAATTACTTAAATGGATTCAAACGATGAGTTTCTGAAGTAAATAACTATATGGAAGAGGTTGTTGGCTACAATTAGAGTGAATGAATACGCCAAAGTATCTATGTAAGTATAACATCAGCTACAGAAATGCTAAACTATTCAAGAAAACGAGAGATTACAATATCACGCATTCCCGCAGAATTTGACATTTCTGTATTTAAGTAAACAAAGAATATGAGGGGAAGGAGAACGAAGAGAAACTGATTTTTAGTAATAAACGTGTTTTTGATTTGATATGTTAAAATATATGTTGTGGTTAGCAGTTTATTATTATTATAACCCAACGGAAACCCACTTTCCCGCTCAATCCGCATAACGTACGGATGTTTTTTATGTATACAAATCTTTGGTACCGAGTCGTGACAGACGAAATTTTGTTAAACGTCGAGATCCCAAGCGGCTCAGCTACAGAATAAGAATTCATCAGCCGAATACAAAGTTAGAGAGATGCAAAGTAAGAAAATAGGATCGTTTACTGTTATTAAGAGAGGATAGAACAGTTCTTTTAATTATAAAAAGTGAGTCCGATACATCAAAGGGGCTGGAATGATTGGTAAAGTCTCGGCATAAACCCCGAAACGGTTCATTCAACTCCAAGTTAGTTCTGCATAGTTTCAAGAAAAGTGGTTTAAAGTTTCTCGTTTTACGGGAGGGTACATTAAAATTAATTTGCTCTAGAAGAAATGGACTTGAGATCCATCCATTGACTAATTTTACCAGAAATATTATACCTTACATTTCTCTGCGACTCGAAAGAGTAGGAAGATTAATAAGTTTCAAACGACTAGTGTAAGGGGGCAGATTGTATGGCCAATCCCATCGAAGATTTCTCAAAGCAAAAAGTAAGAATTGTTTTTGTATTGACTCTAGTTGGTGTGAGTGGACCTGATAACGAGGATTCCAAACTATAGAACCATACTCCAATATTGGTCTTACCAATGAAGTAAAAAGTGTTTTAGTTATGTACGGGTCATGGAATTCCTTCGACCAAGTTATAGTACGAAATAAACACAACAGCCAACTCGGCTAGCGTAGCCATATAACGAAAGTTTTGGAAAATTCAAAAACTTAATTTTTTCGGTATCTTAAATTACTTTTTTACCGAGGTACCTTTTTCTTGTAAACTAGTGTTATGTATGGAGACTAGTGTATAGTTGCCAGCCTACACGTAGTTAAACTGTGATGAAATTTGTGAACGAATTTTTGCAAAACGATAATTAAACGAAAGGTTATTTTGTTGTTCATCTATGGCCAGCCGGGTTCCATCGATGACCGGAACCACAAAGGGCTGAGCGGGTCGGGGGCTACCTCGAGCAGGGGAAAACCCCAGAAGAAGCTCGTGCCATGGCCGGTGTACAGATGGAAGTCTAGAAAGGAGCATGAGCGCCACTACGCGGATGAGCGGGCAAGTACCCACCAAGCAACCACTGAAACCGCGCCTGCTAATAAGCAGAGAAGCGGGGAACAATTTACTGGGCACCAGCGACCTGCGCCCGATGAAATGCGGAGAAGCGGGGAACCTGCATCGAAGCAGCCTCTAGCAGAGCCCGCTACTAAGCGCGGCACTGAGCTGATTACTCCTCCAGAGCAACCGTATAGCAAGGGACAACGTAAATGTGGTGACTATTCACGTTGTCTCTTGCTATACGGTTGCTCTGGAGGAGTAATCAGCGGTCATCGCAAGGTGGTTTACCACGAAGGACCTGGGCATCATACTTATACATGAGCCGTGGGTCTTCAGGGGCCAGGTAAGAGGCCTGAACCACAGGAGTAACAAGGTTATTTGGGACACCACCTGTGATAGTCCCAGAGCATGTACTTAAGTACAATATTAAACACTTCTGCTTTACAGTGTCTCTAAGACAAGATCTGGTGGCGGTGCAAGCGACGGCGATAGTAGGAGACACCAACGTGCCTCCCCTTGAAGTACAGCAGCTGGTGGGGCACTGCATACGCAGAAGGCTGCCGTTGATTATAAGCTGCGATGCGAACGCAAACAGTGGGGTGTGGTTCGTGACCAGAGTAAGGCAAGAAGTACTGGATGTGTTTCTTGGTAATTAATTGGCCAATCCTCTGATATCGAGGAGGAGGGTTTCATCAGATCCCTCCCTTTCGGATCACAGGATTATCCAATTCAAACTGCGGGCGACTACCGGGGTAGAAGCCAGCCAACGTAACCCCAGAAGAACAAACTGGGCTTTGCACCATGAGGATTTGAAATTGAACCTAGCGAACATTGAGCGTAACTGTAAGAGAATAAGCTGTATGGAGTTAGAAAGAAGGGTCACTGGTTTGAACGGCGCCATTATGGACGCCTTTCACTCTAGCTGTTCTGAGACAAGGCCGGAAAGAAAAACCCATCCTGGCTGGTGGTCTCGGGAGCTCTCGGAGCTCCGTTAAGATGTGCGTAGGCTCTACAACAGAGCCAGGCGCACGGGGCGCTGGGAAGAGTATTCGATATGCCTAACAGCAAGGAAATTAGAAAAGCAAAGCGGAGCAGCTTCAGGAGATTCTGCCAGACTGCATAGAGTCTTAGCAAAGGACAGCCCGGGGACCACAATGGCCATTAAAAAGTCGGACGGGGTCCTACACGGGTAACGAGAAGGAGAGGGCCCTTGCCCTACTTTCGGCTCACTTCGCTGGTGCTGTCGGGATTCCACCGATGGCTGAACACTGGGGGTCGTGTCCGCGTCCGGCCGATTGGAAAGTAGCCAGGAGTCTGTGTACATACAGCTTATTAGGCTTGGATCTGGACTCGTTTGAACAGTTTAATACCCCGGGAGTGGACGGCATCAGTCCGGTGCTGCTAAAGCGGGCGGGGAACTGCTTCTTCCATATCTCGTTAGCATAATGAGGGATAGCCTGGCGCCGGCACACATTCCAGTAGTATGGCAGTTTTCATCCCAAAGGGCGGCAAGAGAGACCTATCCTCAGCTAAATCTTTTAGGCCGATCAGTCTCACCTCCTTCATGTTGAAGGCTATGGAAAAGGCGATTGACCTCGAAATAAGATTCAACTTTCTCCCCGCTTCTGTGGAGCTAAGTATTGGACGAACTTCTGCAAATTCTCACCAGTAATGGAATCCACTGTCAGGGATAAGCGGATGACATAGTGATAATTGCAGGGGGAAAGTTCGTGAGTACCCTCTTTGACATAGTGCAAAGAGGACTGAATCTGGCAAGGAAATGGTGCTTGGAGGTAGGACTCAATATCAATCCTGCCAAAACGGCCATCGTTCCCTTCACAAGGAAGAGAAAATTACTGGTTAGTAAAATTATAGCTCTAGGGGGGGCGCGGGCGGTTTCATGATCGGGGTTACCACGGAAGTGAAATACCTGGGTGTCATCCTAGATTCTAAACTTCTGTGGAAAGCTCATGTCAATGCTGCCGTCTCCAGGGCTAGGAGAGCACTAATCGTGTGCATACGGCTCGCAGGAAAATCCTGGGGCTGCAGCCCTAGAATACTGAGGTGATTCTGGAACTTGAGCCACTACACGTTACTATTGACCATGTGGCTAAGCGAACCCTGATGAACTTCTCCAAGAAAGGTTTCGGCAGGCATAAGTTGTTGCCGTCCAAAGCAAGGGACAGCCTAGAACCTCAGCTGCCTCTGGTGGGTTTCCCCAGAGATGAGATTCACAAAGAAATAAGGTTTGATAGAAAGTTCGTAGTGGAGATACACAGCAAGGCTACCTGGAGTGCATCTATTCTGGACAACCACATCAAGAGGAGCACAGTAGCAGGTATCCATGGTCCCAGAACCAACATCTCGGTTCCACTGGGGGCCTACCCAAGCATCTTCCAGGCGGAGGTCTTTGCTATCAGTGAATGCGCTGAGATAAACCTGAGAAGAAATTACCGCAGTGAGACCATTCTCATTTCAAGCGACAGCCAGGCCGCGCTCAAAGCTCTCTCCTCCTATAAAATAAAATCGTCATTGGTCATGGAGTGCTTTGAGAGATTGAACGCCCTGGCGGTGAGAAACCGAATCCTACTCCTCTGGGTACCAGGACATAGAGGGGTGGATGGCAACGAATCAGCAGATCATCTAGCTAGGATAGCAGCAGCAGCTTCTCCGGTCGGACCAGAGCCGATCCTGGCTGTAGGTCCCATCACTGTGAGAGAGATGCTGAGAGAAGTAACTAGTAGTCTGAGAAACCAACACTGGCGCAAGAGAGGCCAAGTCTCTCCTTGGATGATATAACACGAAAAGACACAGGCTGCTGATGAACCTCACTAAGGAAAAACTAAGAATTATAACAGGAATTCTGACGGGTCACTGCAGACCAAGGGGCCACCTATACAAGCGACCTCTGTCGCTTCTGTAACTTAGAAACAGAAACCCCGCAACATTTACTAATGGAGTGTGTTGCTGTGGAGCGCAGAAGAGGCATGGCCCTTGGACGGCCATGCCGGATGAGTAACACATACGCTCATTGCCCCCGACAACCATACTAGGCTTCCTAGGTGTGCTGGGGCTAATGGAAGTTATTTGTAGCTGATTCAATCTGATTCACTATCCGAATCTAAAAATTTGAAATTTATCAGAAATAGGTTCCGAAACACATACAGCTACAAAAGTAACAACAATGAAACAATAATCACTTAATTACTTAAATGGATTCAAACGATGAGTTTCTGAAGTAAATAACTATATGGAAGAGGTTGGTGAATGAATACGCCAAAGTATCTATGTAAGTATAACATCAGCTACAGAAATGCTAAACTATTCAAGAAAACGAGAGATTACAATATCACGCATTCCCGCAGAATTTGACATTTCTGTATTTAAGTAAACAAAGAATATGAGGGGAAGGAGAACGAAGAGAAACTGATTTTTAGTAATAAACGTGTTTTTGATTTGATATGTTAAAATATATGTTGTGGTTAGCAGTTTATTATTATTATAACCCAACGGAAACCCACTTTCCCGCTCAATCCGCATAACGTACGGATGTTTTTTATGTATACAAATCTTTGGTACCGAGTCGTGACAGACGAAATTTTGTTAAACGTCGAGATCCCAAGCGGCTCAGCTACAGAATAAGAATTCATCAGCCGAATACAAAGTTAGAGAGATGCAAAGTAAGAAAATAGGATCGTTTACTGTTATTAAGAGAGGATAGAACAGTTCTTTTAATTATAAAAAGTGAGTCCGATACATCAAAGGGGCTGGAATGATTGGTAAAGTCTCGGCATAAACCCCGAAACGGTTCATTCAACTCCAAGTTAGTTCTGCATAGTTTCAAGAAAAGTGGTTTAAAGTTTCTCGTTTTACGGGAGGGTACATTAAAATTAATTTGCTCTAGAAGAAATGGACTTGAGATCCATCCATTGACTAATTTTACCAGAAATATTATACCTTACATTTCTCTGCGACTCGAAAGAGTAGGAAGATTAATAAGTTTCAAACGACTAGTGTAAGGGGGCAGATTGTATGGCCAATCCCATCGAAGATTTCTCAAAGCAAAAAGTAAGAATTGTTTTTGTATTGACTCTAGTTGGTGTGAGTGGACCTGATAACGAGGATTCCAAACTATAGAACCATACTCCAATATTGGTCTTACCAATGAAGTAAAAAGTGTTTTAGTTATATACGGGTCATGGAATTCCTTCGACCAAGTTATAGTACGAAATAAACACAACAGCCAACTCGGCTAGCGTAGCCATATAACGAAAGTTTTGGAAAATTCAAAAACTTAATTTTTTCGGTATCTTAAATTACTTTTTTACCGAGGTACCTTTTTCTTGTAAACTAGTGTTATGTATGGAGACTAGTGTATAATTGCCAGCCTACACGTAGTTAAACTGTGATGAAATTTGTGAACGAATTTTTGCAAAACGATAATTAAACGAAAGGTTATTTTGTTGTTCATCTATGGCCAGCCGGGTTCCATCGATGACCGGAACCACAAAGGGCTGAGCGGGTCGGGGGCTACCTCGAGCAGGGGAAAACCCCAGAAGAAGCTCGTGCCATGGCCGGTGTACAGATGGAAGTCTAGAAAGGAGCATTAGCGCCACTACGCGGATGAGCGGGCAAGTACCCACCAAGCAACCACTGTAACCGCGCCTGCTAATAAGCAGAGAAGCGGGGAACAATTTACTGGGCACCAGCGACCTGCGCCCGATGAAATGCGGAGAAGCGGGGAACCTGCATCGAAGCAGCCTCTAGCAGAGCCCGCTACTAAGCGCGGCACTGAGCTGATTACTCCTCCAGAGCAACCGTATAGCAAGGGACAACGTGAATGTGGTGGCTATTCACGTTGTCTCTTGCTATACGGTTTCTCTGGAGGAGTAATCAGCGGTCATTGCAAGGTGGTTTACCACGAACGACCTGGGCATCATACTTATACATGAGCCGTGGGTCTTCAGGGGCCAGGTAAGAGGCCTGAACCACAGGAGTAACAAGGTTATTTGGGACACCACCTGTGATAGTCCCAGAGCATGTACTTAAGTACAATATTAAACACTTCTGCTTTACAGTGTCTCTAAGACAAGATCTGGTGGCGGTGCAAGCGACGGCGATAGTAGGAGACACCAACGTGCCTCCCCTTGAAGTACAGCAGCTGGTGGGGCACTGCATACGCAGAAGGCTGCCGTTGATTATAAGCTGCGATGCGAACGCAAACAGTGGGGTGTGGTTCGTGACCAGAGTAAGGCAAGAAGTACTGGATGTGTTTCTTGGCAATTAATTGGCCAATCCTATGATATCGAGGAGGAGGGTTTCATCAGATCCCTCCCTTTCGGATCACAGGATTATCCAATTCAAACTGCGGGCGACTACCGGGGTAGAAGCCAGCCAACGTAACCCCAGAAGAACAAACTGGGCTTTGTACCATGAGGATTTCAAATTGAACCTAGCGAACATTGAGCGCAACTGTAAGAGAATAAGCTGTATGGAGTTAGAAAGAAGGGTCACTGGTTTGAACGGCGCCATTATGGACGTCTTTCACTCTAGCTGTTCTGAGACAAGGCCGGAAAGAAAAACCCATCCTGGCTGGTGGTCTCGGGAGCTCTCGGAGCTCCGTTAAGATGTGCGTAGGCTCTACAACAGAGCCAGGCGCACGGGGCGCTGGGAAGAGTATTCGACGTGCCTAACAGCAAGGAAATTAGAAAAGCAAAGCGGAGCAGCTTCAGGAGATTCTGCCAGACTGCATAGAGTGTTAGCAAAGGACAACCCGGGGACCACAATGGCCATTAAAAAGTCTGACGGGGTCCTACACGGGTAACGAGAAGGAGAGGGCCCTTGCCCTACTTTCGGCTCACTTCGCTGGTGCTGTCGGGATTCCACCGATGGCTGAACACTGGGGGTCGTGTCCGCGTCCGGCCGATTGGAAAGTAGCCAGGAGTCTGTCTACATAAAGCTTATTAGGCTTGGATCTGGACTCGTTTGAACAGTTTAATACCCCGGGAGTGGACGGCATCAGTCCGGTGCTGCTGAAGCGGGCGGGGAACTGCTTCTTCCATATCTCGTTAGCATAATGAGGGATAGCCTGCGCCGGCACACATTCCAGTAGTATGGCAGTTTTCATCCCGGAGGGAGGCAAGAGAGACCTATCCTCAGCTAAATCTTTTAGGCCGATCAGTCTCACCTCCTTCATGTTGAAGGCTATGGAAAAGGCGATTGACCTCGAAATAAGATTCAACTTTCTCCCCGCTTCTGTGGAGCTAAGTATTGGACGACCTTCTGCAAATTCTCACCAGTAATGGAATCCACTGTCAGGGATATGCGGATGACATAGTGATAATTGCAGGGGGCAAGTTCGTGAGTACCCTCTTTGATATAGTGAAAAGAGGACTGAATCTGGCAAGGAAATGGTGCTTGGAGGTAGGACTCAATATCAATCCTGCCAAAACGGCCATCGTTCCCTTCACAAGGAAGAGAAAATTACTGGTTAGTAAAATTATAGCTCTTGGGGGGGCGCGGGCGGTTTCATGATCGGGGTTACCACGGAAGTGAAATACCTGGGTGTCATCCTAGATTCTAAGCTTCTGTGGAAAGCTCATGTCGATGCTGCCGTCTCCAGGGCTAGGAGAGCACTAATCGTGTGCATACGGCTCGCAGGAAAATCCTGGGGCTGCAGCCCTAGAATACTGAGGTGATTCTGGAACTTGAGCCACTACACGTTACTATTGACCATGTGGCTAAGCGAACCCTGATGAACTTCTCCAAGAAAGGTTTCGGCAGGCATAAGTTGTTGCCGTCCAAAGCAAGGGACAGCCTAGAACCTCAGCTGCCTCTGGTGGGTTTCCCCAGAGATGAGATTCACAAAGAAATAAGGTTTGATAGAAAGTTCGTAGTGGAGATACACAGCAAGGCTACCTGGAGTGCATCTATTCTGGACAACCACATCAAGAGGAGCACAATACAATGGTACACAGATGGCTCCAGAACTCCCGAAGGTATTGTAGCAGGTATCCATGGTCCCAGAACCAACATCTCGGTTCCACTGGGGGCCTACCCAAGCATCTTCCAGGCGGAGGTCTTTGCTATCAGTGAATGCGCTGAGATAAACCTGAGAAGAAATTACCGCAGTGAGACCATTCTCATTTCAAGCGACAGCCAGGCCGCGCTCAAAGCTCTCTCCTCCTATAAAATAAAATCATCATTGGTCATGGAGTGCTTTGAGAGATTGAACGCCCTGGCGGTGAGAAACCGAATCCTACTCCTCTGGGTACCAGGACATTGAGGGGTGGATGGCAACGAATGAGCAGATCATCTAGCTAGGATAGCAGCAGCAGCTTCTCCGGTCGGACCAGAGCCGATCCTGGCTGTAGGTCCCATCACTGTGAGAGAGATGCTGAGAGAAGTAACTAGTAGTCTGAGAATCCAACACTGGCGCAATACAGCAGGCCTTAGAGAGGCCAAGTCTCTCCTTGGATGATATAACACGAAAAGACACAGGCTGCTGATGAACCTCACTAAGGAAAAACTAAGAATTATAACAGGAATTCTGACGGGTCACTGCAGACCAAGGGGCCACCTATACAAGCGACCTCTGTCGCTTCTGTAACTTAGAAACAGAAACCCCGCAACATTTACTAATGGAGTGTGTTGCTGTGGAGCGCAGAAGAGGCATGGCCCTTGGACGGCCATGCCGGATGAGTAACACATACGCTCATTGCCCCCGACAACCATACTAGGCTTCCTAGGTGTGCTGGGGCTAATGGAAGTTATTTGTAGCTGATTCAATCTGATTCACTATCCGAATCTAAAAATTTGAAATTTATCAGAAATAGGTTCCGAAACACATACAGCTACAAAAGTAACAACAATGAAACAATAATCACTTAATTACTTAAATGGATTCAAACGATGAGTTTCTGAAGTAAATAACTATATGGAAGAGGTTGTTGGCTACAATTAGAGTGAATGAATACGCCAAAGTATCTATGTAAGTATAACATCAGCTACAGAAATGCTAAACTATTCAAGAAAACGAGAGATTACAATATCACGCATTCCCGCAGAATTTGACATTTCTGTATTTAAGTAAACAAAGAATATGAGGGGAAGGAGAACGAAGAGAAACTGATTTTTAGTAATAAACGTGTTTTTGATTTGATATGTTAAAATATATGTTGTGGTTAGCAGTTTATTATTATTATAACCCAACGGAAACCCACTTTCCCGCTCAATCCGCATAACGTACGGATGTTTTTTATGTATACAAATCTTTGGTACCGAGTCGTGACAGACGAAATTTTGTTAAACGTCGAGATCCCAAGCGGCTCAGCTACAGAATAAGAATTAATCAGCCGAATACAAAGTTAGAGAGATGCAAAGTAAGAAAATAGGATCGTTTACTGTTATTAAGAGAGGATAAAACAGTTCTTTTAATTATAAAAAGTGAGTCCGATACATCAAAGGGGCTGGAATGATTGGTAAAGTCTCGGCATAAACCCCGAAACGGTTCATTCAACTCCAAGTTAGTTCTGCATAGTTTCAAGAAAAGTGGTTTAAAGTTTCTCGTTTTACGGGAGGGTACATTAAAATTAATTTGCTCTAGAAGAAATGGACTTGAGATCCATCCATTGACTAATTTTACCAGAAATATTATACCTTACATTTCTCTGCGACTCGAAAGAGTAGGAAGATTAATAAGTTTCAAACGACTAGTGTAAGGGGGCAGATTGTATGGCCAATCCCATCGAAGATTTCTCAAAGCAAAAAGTAAGAATTGTTTTTGTATTGACTCTAGTTGGTGTGAGTGGACCTGATAACGAGGATTCCAAACTATAGAACCATACTCCAATATTGGTCTTACCAATGAAGTAAAAAGTGTTTTAGTTATATACGGGTCATGGAATTCCTTCGACCAAGTTATAGTACGAAATAAACACAACAGCCAACTCGGCTAGCGTTAACGAAAGTTTTGGAAAATTCAAAAACTTAATTTTTTCGGTATCTTAAATTACTTTTTTACCGAGGTACCTTTTTCTTGTAAACTAGTGTTATGTATGGAGACTAGTGTATAGTTGCCAGCCTACACGTAGTTAAACTGTGATGAAATTTGTGAACGAATTTTTGCAAAACGATAATTAAACGAAAGGTTATTTTGTTGTTCATCTATGGCCAGCCGAGTTCCATCGATGACCGGAACCACAAAGGGCTGAGCGGGTCGGGGGCTACCTCGAGCAGGGGAAAACCCCAGAAGAAGCTCGTGCCATGGCCGGTGTACAGATGGAAGTCTAGAAAGGAGCATGAGCGCCACTACGCGGATGAGCGGGCAAGTACCCACCAAGCAACCACTGAAACCGCGCCTGCTAATAAGCAGAGAAGCGGGGAACAATTTACTGGGCACCAGCGACCTGCGCCCGATGAAATGCGGAGAAGCGGGGAACCTGCATCGAAGCAGCCTCTAGCAGAGCCCGCTACTAAGCGCGGCACTGAGCTGATTACTCCTCCAGAGCAACCGTATAGCAAGGGACAACGTAAATGTGGTGACTATTCACGTTGTCTCTTGCTATACGGTTGCTCTGGAGGAGTAATCAGCGGTCATCGCAAGGTGGTTTACCACGAAGGACCTGGGCATCATACTTATACATGAGCCGTGGGTCTTCAGGGGCCAGGTAAGAGGCCTGAACCACAGGAGTAACAAGGTTATTTGGGACACCACCTGTGATAGTCCCAGAGCATGTACTTAAGTACAATATTAAACACTTCTGCTTTACAGTGTCTCTAAGACAAGATCTGGTGGCGGTGCAAGCGACGGCGATAGTAGGAGACACCAACGTGCCTCCCCTTGAAGTACAGCAGCTGGTGGGGCACTGCATACGCAGAAGGCTGCCGTTGATTATAAGCTGCGATGCGAACGCAAACAGTGGGGTGTGGTTCGTGACCAGAGTAAGGCAAGAAGTACTGGATGTGTTTCTTGGTAATTAATTGGCCAATCCTCTGATATCGAGGAGGAGGGTTTCATCAGATCCCTCCCTTTCGGATCACAGGATTATCCAATTCAATCTGCGGGCGACTACCGGGGTAGAAGCCAGCCAACGTAACCCCAGAAGAACAAACTGGGCTTTGCACCATGAGGATTTGAAATTGAACCTAGCGAACATTGAGCGTAACTGTAAGAGAATAAGCTGTATGGAGTTAGAAAGAAGGGTCACTGGTTTGAACGGCGCCATTATGGACGCCTTTCACTCTAGCTGTTCTGAGACAAGGCCGGAAAGAAAAACCCATCCTGGCTGGTGGTCTCGGGAGCTCTCGGAGCTCCGTTAAGATGTGCGTAGGCTCTACAACAGAGCCAGGCGCACGGGGCGCTGGGAAGAGTATTCGATATGCCTAACAGCAAGGAAATTAGAAAAGCAAAGCGGAGCAGCTTCAGGAGATTCTGCCAGACTGCATAGAGTCTTAGCAAAGGACAGCCCGGGGACCACAATGGCCATTAAAAAGTCGGACGGGGTCCTACACGGGTAACGAGAAGGAGAGGGCCCTTGCCCTACTTTCGGCTCACTTCGCTGGTGCTGTCGGGATTCCTCCGATGGCTGAACACTGGGGGTCGTGTCCGCGTCCGGCCGATTGGAAAGTAGCCAGGAGTCTGTGTACATACAGCTTATTAGGCTTGGATCTGGACTCGTTTGAACAGTTTAATACCCCGGGAGTGGACGGCATCAGTCCGGTGCTGCTAAAGCGGGCGGGGAACTGCTTCTTCCATATCTCGTTAGCATAATGAGGGATAGCCTGGCGCCGGCACACATTCCAGTAGTATGGCAGTTTTCATCCCAAAGGGCGGCAAGAGAGACCTATCCTCAGCTAAATCTTTTAGGCCGATCAGTCTCACCTCCTTCATGTTGAAGGCTATGGAAAAGGCGATTGACCTCGAAATAAGATTCAACTTTCTCCCCGCTTCTGTGGAGCTAAGTATTGGACGAACTTCTGCAAATTCTCACCAGTAATGGAATCCACTGTCAGGGATAAGCGGATGACATAGTGATAATTGCAGGGGGAAAGTTCGTGAGTACCCTCTTTGACATAGTGCAAAGAGGACTGAATCTGGCAAGGAAATGGTGCTTGGAGGTAGGACTCAATATCAATCCTGCCAAAACGGCCATCGTTCCCTTCACAAGGAAGAGAAAATTACTGGTTAGTAAAATTATAGCTCTAGGGGGGGCGCGGGCGGTTTCATGATCGGGGTTACCACGGAAGTGAAATACCTGGGTGTCATCCTAGATTCTAAACTTCTGTGGAAAGCTCATGTCAATGCTGCCGTCTCCAGGGCTAGGAGAGCACTAATCGTGTGCATATGGCTCGCAGGAAAATCCTGGGGCTGCAGCCCTAGAATACTGAGGTGATTCTGGAACTTGAGCCACTACACGTTACTATTGACCATGTGGCTAAGCGAACCCTGATGAACTTCTCCAAGAAAGGTTTCGGCAGGCATAAGTTGTTGCCGTCCAAAGCAAGGGACAGCCTAGAACCTCAGCTGCCTCTGGTGGGTTTCCCCAGAGATGAGATTCACAAAGAAATAAGGTTTGATAGAAAGTTCGTAGTGGAGATACACAGCAAGGCTACCTGGAGTGCATCTATTCTGGACAACCACATCAAGAGGAGCACAGTAGCAGGTATCCATGGTCCCAGAACCAACATCTCGGTTCCACTGGGGGCCTACCCAAGCATCTTCCAGGCGGAGGTCTTTGCTATCAGTGAATGCGCTGAGATAAACCTGAGAAGAAATTACCGCAGTGAGACCATTCTCATTTCAAGCGACAGCCAGGCCGCGCTCAAAGCTCTCTCCTCCTATAAAATAAAATCGTCATTGGTCATGGAGTGCTTTGAGAGATTGAACGCCCTGGCGGTGAGAAACCGAATCCTACTCCTCTGGGTACCAGGACATAGAGGGGTGGATGGCAACGAATGAGCAGATCATCTAGCTAGGATAGCAGCAGCAGCTTCTCCGGTCGGACCAGAGCCGATCCTGGCTGTAGGTCCCATCACTGTGAGAGAGATGCTGAGAGAAGTAACTAGTAGTCTGAGAAACCAACACTGGCGCAAGAGAGGCCAAGTCTCTCCTTGGATGATATAACACGAAAAGACACAGGCTGCTGATGAACCTCACTAAGGAAAAACTAAGAATTATAACAGGAATTCTGACGGGTCACTGCAGACCAAGGGGCCACCTATACAAGCGACCTCTGTCGCTTCTGTAACTTAGAAACAGAAACCCCGCAACATTTACTAATGGAGTGTGTTGCTGTGGAGCGCAGAAGAGGCATGGCCCTTGGACGGCCATGCCGGATGAGTAACACATACGCTCATTGCCCCCGACAACCATACTAGGCTTCCTAGGTGTGCTGGGGCTAATGGAAGTTATTTGTAGCTGATTCAATCTGATTCACTATCCGAATCTAAAAATTTGAAATTTATCAGAAATAGGTTCCGAAACACATACAGCTACAAAAGTAACAACAATGAAACAATAATCACTTAATTACTTAAATGGATTCAAACGATGAGTTTCTGAAGTAAATAACTATATGGAAGAGGTTGTTGGCTACAATTAGAGTGAATGAATACGCCAAAGTATCTATGTAAGTATAACATCAGCTACAGAAATGCTAAACTATTCAAGAAAACGAGAGATTACAATATCACGCATTCCCGCAGAATTTGACATTTCTGTATTTAAGTAAACAAAGAATATGAGGGGAAGGAGAACGAAGAGAAACTGATTTTTAGTAATAAACGTGTTTTTGATTTGATATGTTAAAATATATGTTGTGGTTAGCAGTTTATTATTATTATAACCCAACGGAAACCCACTTTCCCGCTCAATCCGCATAACGTACGGATGTTTTTTATGTATACAAATCTTTGGTACCGAGTCGTGACAGACGAAATTTTGTTAAACGTCGAGATCCCAAGCGGCTCAGCTACAGAATAAGAATTCATCAGCCGAATACAAAGTTAGAGAGATGCAAAGTAAGAAAATAGGATCGTTTACTGTTATTAAGAGAGGATAGAACAGTTCTTTTAATTATAAAAAGTGAGTCCGATACATCAAAGGGGCTGGAATGATTGGTAAAGTCTCGGCATAAACCCCGAAACGGTTCATTCAACTCCAAGTTAGTTCTGCATAGTTTCAAGAAAAGTGGTTTAAAGTTTCTCGTTTTACGGGAGGGTACATTAAAATTAATTTGCTCTAGAAGAAATGGACTTGAGATCCATCCATTGACTAATTTTACCAGAAATATTATACCTTACATTTCTCTGCGACTCGAAAGAGTAGGAAGATTAATAAGTTTCAAACGACTAGTGTAAGGGGGCAGATTGTATGGCCAATCCCATCGAAGATTTCTCAAAGCAAAAAGTAAGAATTGTTTTTGTATTGACTCTAGTTGGTGTGAGTGGACCTGATAACGAGGATTCCAAACTATAGAACCATACTCCAATATTGGTCTTACCAATGAAGTAAAAAGTGTTTTAGTTATGTACGGGTCATGGAATTCCTTCGACCAAGTTATAGTACGAAATAAACACAACAGCCAACTCGGCTAGCGTAGCCATATAACGAAAGTTTTGGAAAATTCAAAAACTTAATTTTTTCGGTATCTTAAATTACTTTTTTACCGAGGTACCTTTTTCTTGTAAACTAGTGTTATGTATGGAGACTAGTGTATAGTTGCCAGCCTACACGTAGTTAAACTGTGATGAAATTTGTGAACGAATTTTTGCAAAACGATAATTAAACGAAAGGTTATTTTGTTGTTCATCTATGGCCAGCCGGGTTCCATCGATGACCGGAACCACAAAGGGCTGAGCGGGTCGGGGGCTACCTCGAGCAGGGGAAAACCCCAGAAGAAGCTCGTGCCATGGCCGGTGTACAGATGGAAGTCTAGAAAGGAGCATGAGCGCCACTACGCGGATGAGCGGGCAAGTACCCACCAAGCAACCACTGAAACCGCGCCTGCTAATAAGCAGAGAAGCGGGGAACAATTTACTGGGCACCAGCGACCTGCGCCCGATGAAATGCGGAGAAGCGGGGAACCTGCATCGAAGCAGCCTCTAGCAGAGCCCGCTACTAAGCGCGGCACTGAGCTGATTACTCCTCCAGAGCAACCGTATAGCAAGGGACAACGTAAATGTGGTGACTATTCACGTTGTCTCTTGCTATACGGTTGCTCTGGAGGAGTAATCAGCGGTCATCGCAAGGTGGTTTACCACGAAGGACCTGGGCATCATACTTATACATGAGCCGTGGGTCTTCAGGGGCCAGGTAAGAGGCCTGAACCACAGGAGTAACAAGGTTATTTGGGACACCACCTGTGATAGTCCCAGAGCATGTACTTAAGTACAATATTAAACACTTCTGCTTTACAGTGTCTCTAAGACAAGATCTGGTGGCGGTGCAAGCGACGGCGATAGTAGGAGACACCAACGTGCCTCCCCTTGAAGTACAGCAGCTGGTGGGGCACTGCATACGCAGAAGGCTGCCGTTGATTATAAGCTGCGATGCGAACGCAAACAGTGGGGTGTGGTTCGTGACCAGAGTAAGGCAAGAAGTACTGGATGTGTTTCTTGGTAATTAATTGGCCAATCCTCTGATATCGAGGAGGAGGGTTTCATCAGATCCCTCCCTTTCGGATCACAGGATTATCCAATTCAAACTGCGGGCGACTACCGGGGTAGAAGCCAGCCAACGTAACCCCAGAAGAACAAACTGGGCTTTGCACCATGAGGATTTGAAATTGAACCTAGCGAACATTGAGCGTAACTGTAAGAGAATAAGCTGTATGGAGTTAGAAAGAAGGGTCACTGGTTTGAACGGCGCCATTATGGACGCCTTTCACTCTAGCTGTTCTGAGACAAGGCCGGAAAGAAAAACCCATCCTGGCTGGTGGTCTCGGGAGCTCTCGGAGCTCCGTTAAGATGTGCGTAGGCTCTACAACAGAGCCAGGCGCACGGGGCGCTGGGAAGAGTATTCGATATGCCTAACAGCAAGGAAATTAGAAAAGCAAAGCGGAGCAGCTTCAGGAGATTCTGCCAGACTGCATAGAGTCTTAGCAAAGGACAGCCCGGGGACCACAATGGCCATTAAAAAGTCGGACGGGGTCCTACACGGGTAACAAGAAGGAGAGGGCCCTTGCCCTACTTTCGGCTCACTTCGCTGGTGCTGTCGGGATTCCACCGATGGCTGAACACTGGGGGTCGTGTCCGCGTCCGGCCGATTGGAAAGTAGCCAGGAGTCTGTGTACATACAGCTTATTAGGCTTGGATCTGGACTCGTTTGAACAGTTTAATACCCCGGGAGTGGACGGCATCAGTCCGGTGCTGCTAAAGCGGGCGGGGAACTGCTTCTTCCATATCTCGTTAGCATAATGAGGGATAGCCTGGCGCCGGCACACATTCCAGTAGTATGGCAGTTTTCATCCCAAAGGGCGGCAAGAGAGACCTATCCTCAGCTAAATCTTTTAGGCCGATCAGTCTCACCTCCTTCATGTTGAAGGCTATGGAAAAGGCGATTGACCTCGAAATAAGATTCAACTTTCTCCCCGCTTCTGTGGAGCTAAGTATTGGACGAACTTCTGCAAATTCTCACCAGTAATGGAATCCACTGTCAGGGATAAGCGGATGACATAGTGATAATTGCAGGGGGAAAGTTCGTGAGTACCCTCTTTGACATAGTGCAAAGAGGACTGAATCTGGCAAGGAAATGGTGCTTGGAGGTAGGACTCAATATCAATCCTGCCAAAACGGCCATCGTTCCCTTCACAAGGAAGAGAAAATTACTGGTTAGTAAAATTATAGCTCTAGGGGGGGCGCGGGCGGTTTCATGATCGGGGTTACCACGGAAGTGAAATACCTGGGTGTCATCCTAGATTCTAAACTTCTGTGGAAAGCTCATGTCAATGCTGCCGTCTCCAGGGCTAGGAGAGCACTAATCGTGTGCATACGGCTCGCAGGAAAATCCTGGGGCTGCAGCCCTAGAATACTGAGGTGATTCTGGAACTTGAGCCACTACACGTTACTATTGACCATGTGGCTAAGCGAACCCTGATGAACTTCTCCAAGAAAGGTTTCGGCAGGCATAAGTTGTTGCCGTCCAAAGCAAGGGACAGCCTAGAACCTCAGCTGCCTCTGGTGGGTTTCCCCAGAGATGAGATTCACAAAGAAATAAGGTTTGATAGAAAGTTCGTAGTGGAGATACACAGCAAGGCTACCTGGAGTGCATCTATTCTGGACAACCACATCAAGAGGAGCACAGTAGCAGGTATCCATGGTCCCAGAACCAACATCTCGGTTCCACTGGGGGCCTACCCAAGCATCTTCCAGGCGGAGGTCTTTGCTATCAGTGAATGCGCTGAGATAAACCTGAGAAGAAATTACCGCAGTGAGACCATTCTCATTTCAAGCGACAGCCAGGCCGCGCTCAAAGCTCTCTCCTCCTATAAAATAAAATCATCATTGGTCATGGAGTGCTTTGAGAGATTGAACGCCCTGGCGGTGAGAAACCGAATCCTACTCCTCTGGGTACCAGGACATAGAGGGGTGGATGGCAACGAATGAGCAGATCATCTAGCTAGGATAGCAGCAGCAGCTTCTCCGGTCGGACCAGAGCCGATCCTGGCTGTAGGTCCCATCACTGTGAGAGAGATGCTGAGAGAAGTAACTAGTAGTCTGAGAAACCAACACTGGCGCAAGAGAGGCCAAGTCTCTCCTTGGATGATATAACACGAAAAGACACAGGCTGCTGATGAACCTCACTAAGGAAAAACTAAGAATTATAACAGGAATTCTGACGGGTCACTGCAGACCAAGGGGCCACCTATACAAGCGACCTCTGTCGCTTCTGTAACTTAGAAACAGAAACCCCGCAACATTTACTAATGGAGTGTGTTGCTGTGGAGCGCAGAAGAGGCATGGCCCTTGGACGGCCATGCCGGATGAGCAACACATACGCTCATTGCCCCCGACAACCATACTAGGCTTCCTAGGTGTGCTGGGGCTAATGGAAGTTATTTGTAGCTGATTCAATCTGATTCACTATCCGAATCTAAAAATTTGAAATTTATCAGAAATAGGTTCCGAAACACATACAGCTACAAAAGTAACAACAATGAAACAATAATCACTTAATTACTTAAATGGATTCAAACGATGAGTTTCTGAAGTAAATAACTATATGGAAGAGGTTGGTGAATGAATACGCCAAAGTATCTATGTAAGTATAACATCAGCTACAGAAATGCTAAACTATTCAAGAAAACGAGAGATTACAATATCACGCATTCCCGCAGAATTTGACATTTCTGTATTTAAGTAAACAAAGAATATGAGGGGAAGGAGAACGAAGAGAAACTGATTTTTAGTAATAAACGTGTTTTTGATTTGATATGTTAAAATATATGTTGTGGTTAGCAGTTTATTATTATTATAACCCAACGGAAACCCACTTTCCCGCTCAATCCGCATAACGTACGGATGTTTTTTATGTATACAAATCTTTGGTACCGAGTCGTGACAGACGAAATTTTGTTAAACGTCGAGATCCCAAGCGGCTCAGCTACAGAATAAGAATTCATCAGCCGAATACAAAGTTAGAGAGATGCAAAGTAAGAAAATAGGATCGTTTACTGTTATTAAGAGAGGATAGAACAGTTCTTTTAATTATAAAAAGTGAGTCCGATACATCAAAGGGGCTGGAATGATTGGTAAAGTCTCGGCATAAACCCCGAAACGGTTCATTCAACTCCAAGTTAGTTCTGCATAGTTTCAAGAAAAGTGGTTTAAAGTTTCTCGTTTTACGGGAGGGTACATTAAAATTAATTTGCTCTAGAAGAAATGGACTTGAGATCCATCCATTGACTAATTTTACCAGAAATATTATACCTTACATTTCTCTGCGACTCGAAAGAGTAGGAAGATTAATAAGTTTCAAACGACTAGTGTAAGGGGGCAGATTGTATGGCCAATCCCATCGAAGATTTCTCAAAGCAAAAAGTAAGAATTGTTTTTGTATTGACTCTAGTTGGTGTGAGTGGACCTGATAACGAGGATTCCAAACTATAGAACCATACTCCAATATTGGTCTTACCAATGAAGTAAAAAGTGTTTTAGTTATATACGGGTCATGGAATTCCTTCGACCAAGTTATAGTACGAAATAAACACAACAGCCAACTCGGCTAGCGTAGCCATATAACGAAAGTTTTGGAAAATTCAAAAACTTAATTTTTTCGGTATCTTAAATTACTTTTTTACCGAGGTACCTTTTTCTTGTAAACTAGTGTTATGTATGGAGACTAGTGTATAATTGCCAGCCTACACGTAGTTAAACTGTGATGAAATTTGTGAACGAATTTTTGCAAAACGATAATTAAACGAAAGGTTATTTTGTTGTTCATCTATGGCCAGCCGGGTTCCATCGATGACCGGAACCACAAAGGGCTGAGCGGGTCGGGGGCTACCTCGAGCAGGGGAAAACCCCAGAAGAAGCTCGTGCCATGGCCGGTGTACAGATGGAAGTCTAGAAAGGAGCATTAGCGCCACTACGCGGATGAGCGGGCAAGTACCCACCAAGCAACCACTGTAACCGCGCCTGCTAATAAGCAGAGAAGCGGGGAACAATTTACTGGGCACCAGCGACCTGCGCCCGATGAAATGCGGAGAAGCGGGGAACCTGCATCGAAGCAGCCTCTAGCAGAGCCCGCTACTAAGCGCGGCACTGAGCTGATTACTCCTCCAGAGCAACCGTATAGCAAGGGACAACGTGAATGTGGTGGCTATTCACGTTGTCTCTTGCTATACGGTTTCTCTGGAGGAGTAATCAGCGGTCATTGCAAGGTGGTTTACCACGAACGACCTGGGCATCATACTTATACATGAGCCGTGGGTCTTCAGGGGCCAGGTAAGAGGCCTGAACCACAGGAGTAACAAGGTTATTTGGGACACCACCTGTGATAGTCCCAGAGCATGTACTTAAGTACAATATTAAACACTTCTGCTTTACAGTGTCTCTAAGACAAGATCTGGTGGCGGTGCAAGCGACGGCGATAGTAGGAGACACCAACGTGCCTCCCCTTGAAGTACAGCAGCTGGTGGGGCACTGCATACGCAGAAGGCTGCCGTTGATTATAAGCTGCGATGCGAACGCAAACAGTGGGGTGTGGTTCGTGACCAGAGTAAGGCAAGAAGTACTGGATGTGTTTCTTGGCAATTAATTGGCCAATCCTATGATATCGAGGAGGAGGGTTTCATCAGATCCCTCCCTTTCGGATCACAGGATTATCCAATTCAAACTGCGGGCGACTACCGGGGTAGAAGCCAGCCAACGTAACCCCAGAAGAACAAACTGGGCTTTGTACCATGAGGATTTCAAATTGAACCTAGCGAACATTGAGCGCAACTGTAAGAGAATAAGCTGTATGGAGTTAGAAAGAAGGGTCACTGGTTTGAACGGCGCCATTATGGACGTCTTTCACTCTAGCTGTTCTGAGACAAGGCCGGAAAGAAAAACCCATCCTGGCTGGTGGTCTCGGGAGCTCTCGGAGCTCCGTTAAGATGTGCGTAGGCTCTACAACAGAGCCAGGCGCACGGGGCGCTGGGAAGAGTATTCGACGTGCCTAACAGCAAGGAAATTAGAAAAGCAAAGCGGAGCAGCTTCAGGAGATTCTGCCAGACTGCATAGAGTGTTAGCAAAGGACAACCCGGGGACCACAATGGCCATTAAAAAGTCTGACGGGGTCCTACACGGGTAACGAGAAGGAGAGGGCCCTTGCCCTACTTTCGGCTCACTTCGCTGGTGCTGTCGGGATTCCACCGATGGCTGAACACTGGGGGTCGTGTCCGCGTCCGGCCGATTGGAAAGTAGCCAGGAGTCTGTCTACATAAAGCTTATTAGGCTTGGATCTGGACTCGTTTGAACAGTTTAATACCCCGGGAGTGGACGGCATCAGTCCGGTGCTGCTGAAGCGGGCGGGGAACTGCTTCTTCCATATCTCGTTAGCATAATGAGGGATAGCCTGCGCCGGCACACATTCCAGTAGTATGGCAGTTTTCATCCCGGAGGGAGGCAAGAGAGACCTATCCTCAGCTAAATCTTTTAGGCCGATCAGTCTCACCTCCTTCATGTTGAAGGCTATGGAAAAGGCGATTGACCTCGAAATAAGATTCAACTTTCTCCCCGCTTCTGTGGAGCTAAGTATTGGACGACCTTCTGCAAATTCTCACCAGTAATGGAATCCACTGTCAGGGATATGCGGATGACATAGTGATAATTGCAGGGGGCAAGTTCGTGAGTACCCTCTTTGATATAGTGAAAAGAGGACTGAATCTGGCAAGGAAATGGTGCTTGGAGGTAGGACTCAATATCAATCCTGCCAAAACGGCCATCGTTCCCTTCACAAGGAAGAGAAAATTACTGGTTAGTAAAATTATAGCTCTTGGGGGGGCGCGGGCGGTTTCATGATCGGGGTTACCACGGAAGTGAAATACCTGGGTGTCATCCTAGATTCTAAGCTTCTGTGGAAAGCTCATGTCGATGCTGCCGTCTCCAGGGCTAGGAGAGCACTAATCGTGTGCATACGGCTCGCAGGAAAATCCTGGGGCTGCAGCCCTAGAATACTGAGGTGATTCTGGAACTTGAGCCACTACACGTTACTATTGACCATGTGGCTAAGCGAACCCTGATGAACTTCTCCAAGAAAGGTTTCGGCAGGCATAAGTTGTTGCCGTCCAAAGCAAGGGACAGCCTAGAACCTCAGCTGCCTCTGGTGGGTTTCCCCAGAGATGAGATTCACAAAGAAATAAGGTTTGATAGAAAGTTCGTAGTGGAGATACACAGCAAGGCTACCTGGAGTGCATCTATTCTGGACAACCACATCAAGAGGAGCACAATACAATGGTACACAGATGGCTCCAGAACTCCCGAAGGTATTGTAGCAGGTATCCATGGTCCCAGAACCAACATCTCGGTTCCACTGGGGGCCTACCCAAGCATCTTCCAGGCGGAGGTCTTTGCTATCAGTGAATGCGCTGAGATAAACCTGAGAAGAAATTACCGCAGTGAGACCATTCTCATTTCAAGCGACAGCCAGGCCGCGCTCAAAGCTCTCTCCTCCTATAAAATAAAATCATCATTGGTCATGGAGTGCTTTGAGAGATTGAACGCCCTGGCGGTGAGAAACCGAATCCTACTCCTCTGGGTACCAGGACATTGAGGGGTGGATGGCAACGAATGAGCAGATCATCTAGCTAGGATAGCAGCAGCAGCTTCTCCGGTCGGACCAGAGCCGATCCTGGCTGTAGGTCCCATCACTGTGAGAGAGATGCTGAGAGAAGTAACTAGTAGTCTGAGAATCCAACACTGGCGCAATACAGCAGGCCTTAGAGAGGCCAAGTCTCTCCTTGGATGATATAACACGAAAAGACACAGGCTGCTGATGAACCTCACTAAGGAAAAACTAAGAATTATAACAGGAATTCTGACGGGTCACTGCAGACCAAGGGGCCACCTATACAAGCGACCTCTGTCGCTTCTGTAACTTAGAAACAGAAACCCCGCAACATTTACTAATGGAGTGTGTTGCTGTGGAGCGCAGAAGAGGCATGGCCCTTGGACGGCCATGCCGGATGAGTAACACATACGCTCATTGCCCCCGACAACCATACTAGGCTTCCTAGGTGTGCTGGGGCTAATGGAAGTTATTTGTAGCTGATTCAATCTGATTCACTATCCGAATCTAAAAATTTGAAATTTATCAGAAATAGGTTCCGAAACACATACAGCTACAAAAGTAACAACAATGAAACAATAATCACTTAATTACTTAAATGGATTCAAACGATGAGTTTCTGAAGTAAATAACTATATGGAAGAGGTTGTTGGCTACAATTAGAGTGAATGAATACGCCAAAGTATCTATGTAAGTATAACATCAGCTACAGAAATGCTAAACTATTCAAGAAAACGAGAGATTACAATATCACGCATTCCCGCAGAATTTGACATTTCTGTATTTAAGTAAACAAAGAATATGAGGGGAAGGAGAACGAAGAGAAACTGATTTTTAGTAATAAACGTGTTTTTGATTTGATATGTTAAAATATATGTTGTGGTTAGCAGTTTATTATTATTATAACCCAACGGAAACCCACTTTCCCGCTCAATCCGCATAACGTACGGATGTTTTTTATGTATACAAATCTTTGGTACCGAGTCGTGACAGACGAAATTTTGTTAAACGTCGAGATCCCAAGCGGCTCAGCTACAGAATAAGAATTAATCAGCCGAATACAAAGTTAGAGAGATGCAAAGTAAGAAAATAGGATCGTTTACTGTTATTAAGAGAGGATAAAACAGTTCTTTTAATTATAAAAAGTGAGTCCGATACATCAAAGGGGCTGGAATGATTGGTAAAGTCTCGGCATAAACCCCGAAACGGTTCATTCAACTCCAAGTTAGTTCTGCATAGTTTCAAGAAAAGTGGTTTAAAGTTTCTCGTTTTACGGGAGGGTACATTAAAATTAATTTGCTCTAGAAGAAATGGACTTGAGATCCATCCATTGACTAATTTTACCAGAAATATTATACCTTACATTTCTCTGCGACTCGAAAGAGTAGGAAGATTAATAAGTTTCAAACGACTAGTGTAAGGGGGCAGATTGTATGGCCAATCCCATCGAAGATTTCTCAAAGCAAAAAGTAAGAATTGTTTTTGTATTGACTCTAGTTGGTGTGAGTGGACCTGATAACGAGGATTCCAAACTATAGAACCATACTCCAATATTGGTCTTACCAATGAAGTAAAAAGTGTTTTAGTTATATACGGGTCATGGAATTCCTTCGACCAAGTTATAGTACGAAATAAACACAACAGCCAACTCGGCTAGCGTTAACGAAAGTTTTGGAAAATTCAAAAACTTAATTTTTTCGGTATCTTAAATTACTTTTTTACCGAGGTACCTTTTTCTTGTAAACTAGTGTTATGTATGGAGACTAGTGTATAGTTGCCAGCCTACACGTAGTTAAACTGTGATGAAATTTGTGAACGAATTTTTGCAAAACGATAATTAAACGAAAGGTTATTTTGTTGTTCATCTATGGCCAGCCGGGTTCCATCGATGACCGGAACCACAAAGGGCTGAGCGGGTCGGGGGCTACCTCGAGCAGGGGAAAACCCCAGAAGAAGCTCGTGCCATGGCCGGTGTACAGATGGAAGTCTAGAAAGGAGCATGAGCGCCACTACGCGGATGAGCGGGCAAGTACCCACCAAGCAACCACTGAAACCGCGCCTGCTAATAAGCAGAGAAGCGGGGAACAATTTACTGGGCACCAGCGACCTGCGCCCGATGAAATGCGGAGAAGCGGGGAACCTGCATCGAAGCAGCCTCTAGCAGAGCCCGCTACTAAGCGCGGCACTGAGCTGATTACTCCTCCAGAGCAACCGTATAGCAAGGGACAACGTAAATGTGGTGACTATTCACGTTGTCTCTTGCTATACGGTTGCTCTGGAGGAGTAATCAGCGGTCATCGCAAGGTGGTTTACCACGAACGACCTGGGCATCATACTTATACATGAGCCGTGGGTCTTCAGGGGCCAGGTAAGAGGCCTGAACCACAGGAGTAACAAGGTTATTTGGGACACCACCTGTGATAGTCCCAGAGCATGTACTTAAGTACAATATTAAACACTTCTGCTTTACAGTGTCTCTAAGACAAGATCTGGTGGCGGTGCAAGCGACGGCGATAGTAGGAGACACCAACGTGCCTCCCCTTGAAGTACAGCAGCTGGTGGGGCACTGCATACGCAGAAGGCTGCCGTTGATTATAAGCTGCGATGCGAACGCAAACAGTGGGGTGTGGTTCGTGACCAGAGTAAGGCAAGAAGTACTGGATGTGTTTCTTGGTAATTAATTGGCCAATCCTCTGATATCGAGGAGGAGGGTTTCATCAGATCCCTCCCTTTCGGATCACAGGATTATCCAATTCAAACTGCGGGCGACTACCGGGGTAGAAGCCAGCCAACGTAACCCCAGAAGAACAAACTGGGCTTTGCACCATGAAGATTTGAAATTGAACCTAGCGAACATTGAGCGTAACTGTAAGAGAATAAGCTGTATGGAGTTAGAAAGAAGGGTCACTGGTTTGAACGGCGCCATTATGGACGCCTTTCACTCTAGCTGTTCTGAGACAAGGCCGGAAAGAAAAACCCATCCTGGCTGGTGGTCTCGGGAGCTCTCGGAGCTCCGTTAAGATGTGCGTAGGCTCTACAACAGAGCCAGGCGCACGGGGCGCTGGGAAGAGTATTCGATATGCCTAACAGCAAGGAAATTAGAAAAGCAAAGCGGAGCAGCTTCAGGAGATTCTGCCAGACTGCATAGAGTCTTAGCAAAGGACAGCCCGGGGACCACAATGGCCATTGAAAAGTCTGACGGGGTCCTACACGGGTAACGAGAAGGAGAGGGCCCTTGCCCTACTTTCGGCTCACTTCGCTGGTGCTGTCGGGATTCCACCGATGGCTGAACACTGGGGGTCGTGTCCGCGTCCGGCCGATTGGAAAGTAGCCAGGAGTCTGTGTACATACAGCTTATTAGGCTTGGATCTGGACTCGTTTGAACAGTTTAATACCCCGGGAGTGGACGGCATCAGTCCGGTGCTGCTAAAGCGGGCGGGGAACTGCTTCTTCCATATCTCGTTAGCATAATGAGGGATAGCCTGGCGCCGGCACACATTCCAGTAGTATGGCAGTTTTCATCCCAAAGGGCGGCAAGAGAGACCTATCCTCAGTTAAATCTTTTAGGCCGATCAGTCTCACCTCCTTCATGTTGAAGGCTATGGAAAAGGCGATTGACCTCGAAATAAGATTCAACTTTCTCCCCGCTTCTGTGGAGCTAAGTATTGGACGAACTTCTGCAAATTCTCACCAGTAATGGAATCCACTGTCAGGGATAAGCGGATGACATAGTGATAATTGCAGGGGGAAAGTTCGTGAGTACCCTCTTTGACATAGTGCAAAGAGGACTGAATCTGGCAAGGAAATGGTGCTTGGAGGTAGGACTCAATATCAATCCTGCCAAAACGGCCATCGTTCCCTTCACAAGGAAGAGAAAATTACTGGTTAGTAAAATTATAGCTCTAGGGGGGGCGCGGGCGGTTTCATGATCGGGGTTACCACGGAAGTAAAATACCTGGGTGTCATCCTAGATTCTAAACTTCTGTGGAAAGCTCATGTCGATGCTGCCGTCTCCAGGGCTAGGAGAGCACTAATCGTGTGCATACGGCTCGCAGGAAAATCCTGGGGCTGCAGCCCTAGAATACTGAGGTGATTCTGGAACTTGAGCCACTACACGTTACTATTGACCATGTGGCTAAGCGAACCCTGATGAACTTCTCCAAGAAAGGTTTCGGCAGGCATAAGTTGTTGCCGTCCAAAGCAAGGGACAGCCTAGAACCTCAGCTGCCTCTGGTGGGTTTCCCCAGAGATGAGATTCACAAAGAAATAAGGTTTGATAGAAAGTTCGTAGTGGAGATACACAGCAAGGCTACCTGGAGTGCATCTATTCTGGACAACCACATCAAGAGGAGCACAGTAGCAGGTATCCATGGTCCCAGAACCAACATCTCGGTTCCACTGGGGGCCTACCCAAGCATCTTCCAGGCGGAGGTCTTTGCTATCAGTGAATGCGCTGAGATAAACCTGAGAAGAAATTACCGCAGTGAGACCATTCTCATTTCAAGCGACAGCCAGGCCGCGCTCAAAGCTCTCTCCTCCTATAAAATAAAATCGTCATTGGTCATGGAGTGCTTTGAGAGATTGAACGCCCTGGCGGTGAGAAACCGAATCCTACTCCTCTGGGTACCAGGACATAGAGGGGTGGATGGCAACGAATGAGCAGATCATCTAGCTAGGATAGCAGCAGCAGCTTCTCCGGTCGGACCAGAGCCGATCCTGGCTGTAGGTCCCATCACTGTGAGAGAGATGCTGAGAGAAGTAACTAGTAGTCTGAGAAACCAACACTGGCGCAAGAGAGGCTAAGTCTCTCCTTGGATGATATAACACGAAAAGACACAGGCTGCTGATGAACCTCACTAAGGAAAAACTAAGAATTATAACAGGAATTCTGACGGGTCACTGCAGACCAAGGGGCCACCTATACAAGCGACCTCTGTCGCTTCTGTAACTTAGAAACAGAAACCCCGCAACATTTACTAATGGAGTGTGTTGCTGTGGAGCGCAGAAGAGGCATGGCCCTTGGACGGCCATGCCGGATGAGTAACACATACGCTCATTGCCCCCGACAACCATACTAGGCTTCCTAGGTGTGCTGGGGCTAATGGAAGTTATTTGTAGCTGATTCAATCTGATTCACTATCCGAATCTAAAAATTTGAAATTTATCAGAAATAGGTTCCGAAACACATACAGCTACAAAAGTAACAACAATGAAACAATAATCACTTAATTACTTAAATGGATTCAAACGATGAGTTTCTGAAGTAAATAACTATATGGAAGAGGTTGTTGGCTACAATTAGAGTGAATGAATACGCCAAAGTATCTATGTAAGTATAACATCAGCTACAGAAATGCTAAACTATTCAAGAAAACGAGAGATTACAATATCACGCATTCCCGCAGAATTTGACATTTCTGTATTTAAGTAAACAAAGAATATGAGGGGAAGGAGAACGAAGAGAAACTGATTTTTAGTAATAAACGTGTTTTTGATTTGATATGTTAAAATATATGTTGTGGTTAGCAGTTTATTATTATTATAACCCAACGGAAACCCACTTTCCCGCTCAATCCGCATAACGTAAGGATGTTTTTTATGTATACAAATCTTTGGTACCGAGTCGTGACAGACGAAATTTTGTTAAACGTCGAGATCCCAAGCGGCTCAGCTACAGAATAAGAATTCATCAGCCGAATACAAAGTTAGAGAGATGCAAAGTAAGAAAATAGGATCGTTTACTGTTATTAAGAGAGGATAGAACAGTTCTTTTAATTATAAAAAGTGAGTCCGATACATCAAAGGGGCTGGAATGATTGGTAAAGTCTCGGCATAAACCCCGAAACGGTTCATTCAACTCCAAGTTAGTTCTGCATAGTTTCAAGAAAAGTGGTTTAAAGTTTCTCGTTTTACGGGAGGGTACATTAAAATTAATTTGCTCTAGAAGAAATGGACTTGAGATCCATCCATTGACTAATTTTACCAGAAATATTATACCTTACATTTCTCTGCGACTCGAAAGAGTAGGAAGATTAATAAGTTTCAAACGACTAGTGTAAGGGGGCAGATTGTATGGCCAATCCCATCGAAGATTTCTCAAAGCAAAAAGTAAGAATTGTTTTTGTATTGACTCTAGTTGGTGTGAGTGGACCTGATAACGAGGATTCCAAACTATAGAACCATACTCCAATATTGGTCTTACCAATGAAGTAAAAAGTGTTTTAGTTATATACGGGTCATGGAATTCCTTCGACCAAGTTATAGTACGAAATAAACACAACAGCCAACTCGGCTAGCGTTAACGAAAGTTTTGGAAAATTCAAAAACTTAATTTTTTCGGTATCTTAAATTACTTTTTTACCGAGGTACCTTTTTCTTGTAAACTAGTGTTATGTATGGAGACTAGTGTATATTTGCCAGCCTACACGTAGTTAAACTGTGATGAAATTTGTGAACGAATTTTTGCAAAACGATAATTAAACGAAAGGTTATTTTGTTGTTCATCTATGGCCAGCCGGGTTCCATCGATGACCGGAACCACAAAGGGCTGAGCGGGTCGGGGGCTACCTCGAGCAGGGGAAACCCCCAGAAGAAGCTCGTGCCATGGCCGGTGTACAGATGGAAGTCTAGAAAGGAGCATGAGCGCCACTACGCGGATGAGCGGGCAAGTACCCACCAAGCAACCACTGAAACCGCGCCTGCTAATAAGCAGAGAAGCGGGGAACAATTTACTGGGCACCAGCGACCTGCGCCCGATGAAATGCGGAGAAGCGGGGAACCTGCATCGAAGCAGCCTCTAGCAGAGCCCGCTACTAAGCGCGGCACTGAGCTGATTACTCCTCCAGAGCAACCGTATAGCAAGGGACAACGTAAATGTGGTGACTATTCACGTTGTCTCTTGCTATACGGTTGCTCTGGAGGAGTAATCAGCGGTCATCGCAAGGTGGTTTACCACGAACGACCTGGGCATCATACTTATACATGAGCCGTGGGTCTTCAGGGGCCAGGTAAGAGGCCTGAACCACAGGAGTAACAAGGTTATTTGGGACACCACCTGTGATAGTCCCAGAGCATGTACTTAAGTACAATATTAAACACTTCTGCTTTACAGTGTCTCTAAGACAAGATCTGGTGGCGGTGCAAGCGACGGCGATAGTAGGAGACACCAACGTGCCTCCCCTTGAAGTACAGCAGCTGGTGGGGCACTGCATACGCAGAAGGCTGCCGTTGATTATAAGCTGCGATGCGAACGCAAACAGTGGGGTGTGGTTCGTGACCAGAGTAAGGCAAGAAGTACTGGATGTGTTTCTTGGTAATTAATTGGCCAATCCTCTGATATCGAGGAGGAGGGTTTCATCAGATCCCTCCCTTTCGGATCACAGGATTATCCAATTCAAACTGCGGGCGACTACCGGGGTAGAAGCCAGCCAACGTAACCCCAGAAGAACAAACTGGGCTTTGCACCATGAGGATTTGAAATTGAACCTAGCGAACATTGAGCGTAACTGTAAGAGAATAAGCTGTATGGAGTTAGAAAGAAGGGTCACTGGTTTGAACGGCGCCATTATGGACGCCTTTCACTCTAGCTGTTCTGAGACAAGGCCGGAAAGAAAAACCCATCCTGGCTGGTGGTCTCGGGAGCTCTCGGAGCTCCGTTAAGATGTGCGTAGGCTCTACAACAGAGCCAGGCGCACGGGGCGCTGGGAAGAGTATTCGATATGCCTAACAGCAAGGAAATTAGAAAAGCAAAGCGGAGCAGCTTCAGGAGATTCTGCCAGACTGCATAGAGTCTTAGCAAAGGACAGCCCGGGGACCACAATGGCCATTAAAAAGTCGGACGGGGTCCTACACGGGTAACGAGAAGGAGAGGGCCCTTGCCCTACTTTCGGCTCACTTCGCTGGTGCTGTCGGGATTCCACCGATGGCTGAACACTGGGGGTCGTGTCCGCGTCCGGCCGATTGGAAAGTAGCCAGGAGTCTGTGTACATACAGCTTATTAGGCTTGGATCTGGACTCGTTTGAACAGTTTAATACCCCGGGAGTGGACGGCATCAGTCCGGTGCTGCTAAAGCGGGCGGGGAACTGCTTCTTCCATATCTCGTTAGCATAATGAGGGATAGCCTGGCGCCGGCACACATTCCAGTAGTATGGCAGTTTTCATCCCGAAGGGCGGCAAGAGAGACCTATCCTCAGCTAAATCTTTTAGGCCGATCAGTCTCACCTCCTTCATGTTGAAGGCTATGGAAAAGGCGATTGACCTCGAAATAAGATTCAACTTTCTCCCCGCTTCTGTGGAGCTAAGTATTGGACGAACTTCTGCAAATTCTCACCAGTAATGGAATCCACTGTCAGGGATAAGCGGATGACATAGTGATAATTGCAGGGGGAAAGTTCGTGAGTACCCTCTTTGACATAGTGCAAAGAGGACTGAATCTGGCAAGGAAATGGTGCTTGGAGGTAGGACTCAATATCAATCCTGCCAAAACGGCCATCGTTCCCTTCACAAGGAAGAGAAAATTACTGGTTAGTAAAATTATAGCTCTAGGGGGGGCGCGGGCGGTTTCATGATCGGGGTTACCACGGAAGTGAAATACCTGGGTGTCATCCTAGATTCTAAACTTCTGTGGAAAGCTCATGTCAATGCTGCCGTCTCCAGGGCTAGGAGAGCACTAATCGTGTGCATACGGCTCGCAGGAAAATCCTGGGGCTGCAGCCCTAGAATACTGAGGTGATTCTGGAACTTGAGCCACTACACGTTACTATTGACCATGTGGCTAAGCGAACCCTGATGAACTTCTCCAAGAAAGGTTTCGGCAGGCATAAGTTGTTGCCGTCCAAAGCAAGGGACAGCCTAGAACCTCAGCTGCCTCTGGTGGGTTTCCCCAGAGATGAGATTCACAAAGAAATAAGGTTTGATAGAAAGTTCGTAGTGGAGATACACAGCAAGGCTACCTGGAGTGCATCTATTCTGGACAACCACATCAAGAGGAGCACAGTAGCAGGTATCCATGGTCCCAGAACCAACATCTCGGTTCCACTGGGGGCCTACCCAAGCATCTTCCAGGCGGAGGTCTTTGCTATCAGTGAATGCGCTGAGATAAACCTGAGAAGAAATTACCGCAGTGAGACCATTCTCATTTCAAGCGACAGCCAGGCCGCGCTCAAAGCTCTCTCCTCCTATAAAATAAAATCATCATTGGTCATGGAGTGCTTTGAGAGATTGAACGCCCTGGCGGTGAGAAACCGAATCCTACTCCTCTGGGTACCAGGACATAGAGGGGTGGATGGCAACGAATGAGCAGATCATCTAGCTAGGATAGCAGCAGCAGCTTCTCCGGTCGGACCAGAGCCGATCCTGGCTGTAGGTCCCATCACTGTGAGAGAGATGCTGAGAGAAGTAACTAGTAGTCTGAGAAACCAACACTGGCGCAAGAGAGGCCAAGTCTCTCCTTGGATGATATAACACGAAAAGACACAGGCTGCTGATGAACCTCACTAAGGAAAAACTAAGAATTATAACAGGAATTCTGACGGGTCACTGCAGACCAAGGGGCCACCTATACAAGCGACCTCTGTCGCTTCTGTAACTTAGAAACAGAAACCCCGCAACATTTACTAATGGAGTGTGTTGCTGTGGAGCGCAGAAGAGGCATGGCCCTTGGACGGCCATGCCGGATGAGCAACACATACGCTCATTGCCCCCGACAACCATACTAGGCTTCCTAGGTGTGCTGGGGCTAATGGAAGTTATTTGTAGCTGATTCAATCTGATTCACTATCCGAATCTAAAAATTTTAAATTTATCAGAAATAGGTTCCGAAACACATACAGCTACAAAAGTAACAACAATGAAACAATAATCACTTAATTACTTAAATGGATTCAAACGATGAGTTTCTGAAGTAAATAACTATATGGAAGAGGTTGTTGGCTACAATTAGAGTGAATGAATACGCCAAAGTATCTATGTAAGTATAACATCAGCTACAGAAATGCTAAACTATTCAAGAAAACGAGAGATTACAATATCACGCATTCCCGCAGAATTTGACATTTCTGTATTTAAGTAAACAAAGAATATGAGGGGAAGGAGAACGAAGAGAAACTGATTTTTAGTAATAAACGTGTTTTTGATTTGATATGTTAAAATATATGTTGTGGTTAGCAGTTAATTATTATTATAACCCAACGGAAACCCACTTTCCCGCTCAATCCGCATAACGTACGGATGTTTTTTATATATACAAATCTTTGGTACCGAGTCGTGACAGACGAAATTTTGTTAAACGTCGAGATCCCAAGCGGCTCAGCTACATAATAAAAATTCATCAGCCGAATACAAAGTTAGAGAGATGCAAAGTAAGAAAATAGGATCGTTTACTGTTATTAAGAGAGGATAGAACAGTTCTTTTAATTATAAAAAGTGAGTCCGATACATCAAAGGGGCTGGAATGATTGGTAAAGTCTCGGCATAAACCCCGAAACGGTTCATTCAACTCCAAGTTAGTTCTGCATAGTTTCAAGAAAAGTGGTTTAAAGTTTCTCGTTTTACGAGAGGGTACATTAAAATTAATTTGCTCTAGAAGAAATGGACTTGAGATCCATCCATTGACTAATTTTACCAGAAATATTATACCTAACATTTCTCTGCGACTCGAAAGAGTAGGAAGATTAATAAGTTTCAAACGACTAGTGTAAGGGGGCAGATTGTATGGCCAATCCCATCGAAGATTTCTCAAAGCAAAAAGTAAGAATTGTTTTTGTATTGACTCTAGTTGGTGTGAGTGGACCTGATAACGAGGATTCCAAACTATAGAACCATACTCCAATATTGGTCTTACCAATGAAGTAAAAAGTGTTTTAGTTATATACGGGTCATGGAATTCCTTCGACCAACGCTTTACAAAAGCCAGCACACCTCTTGCTTTATTAACTGTGGAACTAATATGAAAATTAAAATTGAGTTTACAATCCATACCAATACCCAGGTCAACAAAACTGTTTACATGTTCTAGGACGTAGTTATTTATTTTGTAGGAGGCCTGCTGAATGGTTTGTCGAGAAAAGCACATGAATTTACATTTGTTAAGGTTAAGCGACATATAATTAATGCTGCACTAATTAACTATTCTGTCCAAATCTTGCTGTAGCAAGGATCTTTCTTCAGCCGAGGCATAAGTCTTAAAAAGTTTAACATCATCCGCGTACATCAATATTTTAGAATACTTTACTACTGTAGAAATGTCGTTTATGAATAGCAGGAACAGAATCGGTCCTAGGTGGCTGCCCTAAGGAACTCCCGAGGAAACATCGATGATCTCGGAATGAAAATTTTTAAAAACTACCTTTTGCGTCCTACCGGAGAGATAAGAAGACATCCAACAGAGGATACCAGGTTATAAACCAAGCAGATCTAGTTTACGGATGAGTAAAGAGTGACATACTTTGTCAAATGCTTTACTGAAATCGGTATATATAAAATCAGTATCAATGTATTCCCTAAACCCATTTGAAGCATTTGTGGTAAATTCAAGTAAATTTGTAATGGTTGATTTGCCCTTACAGAAGCCATGTTGGCAATTTGCTATTATTGAGGAAATCGGATAAGTCAGTTAATTGGTAACAATAGCTTCAAACAACTTCGGGATAGAAGAGAGCTTAGCTGCTGACCTGCTTCCACTTTTATGTAGAGGGATTATGTAAGACTGTTTCCATATTGACGGAAAAAGTCCTTGTTGGAGGGACAAATTAAACAAGTTCGATAATGGCAGGTACAGGTGCTTTGCACATTTATTTAGGAAACATGTCGGGATCATATCAGGGCCGTACTTGAATGATTCTTTAAAAGATATTAAATAATGAAAAACATCATCTGAGGATATGACTGGAATATTAATAGAGTTATTGGGGCTCAGTTTGTATGGATAGGAAATAGACTTATATTTAAATTGAGTGGTGTAGTTAGATTTAAAGAACTGGGCAAATAGATTGGCAATAATCTCGTTATCACAGGACACAGTATTTTGATATTTCATTGTGGAAGGGATAGCATTTACTCTGCGCTTAGAATTAACGAAACCATAGAAAGCTTTCGGGTCGTGGATAATGTTCATTTTCATTTTATTCAAGTATTTTTCATAACACCTTTTATTTAATTCTAGATATTTATGTCGCAAGACTGAATACTTAAGATAATCCCCATGACGACCAGTACTTTTGTATATTTTAAAAGAACGCGATTTTTTATTTTTTAAAGTTCTCAAGTCTTTAGTGAACCATAAAGGGGCTGATTCATCACGAATACAAGAACCTTTGGGTACATGTTTAAGAAATAAGTTGTATAAAGTATTGTTGAAGTCCAAAACATTACGCTCAATATCGCCATTGTAGTAAGGCCAAGTTATTTTAGATAAGTCACAATTAAATTTTTTTAAATTAGCTTTTCTAAAATCGAAGCAAGTAAAGAAATATGATCACTATATACCGACAAGTCAGACTGAGGAGGTATATAGCAGAGAGCTAAATAAATATAAGACTTGCTTAATTGCACGCGTATGCACTTAAATTCAGTAGACTCAATGATAGGGACGTTAACCACTTCAGATGGTAATGAGAATGGACAGCAAAAAGAACACCTCCACCGATCCTGCACTCTCGATCATTTCTGTAAATATGATATTCACTGCAAAGAATCTCCCAATCAAAAACGTGAGGTTTAAGCCAAGTTTCAGTGAAAGCTATAATGTTAAAATTACAGTGATAACTCTTCAAAAGCAAGTCAGTTAGTTTTGTATTCAAGCCTCTAACATTTTGGTAATATATATCAAGTTTGGTTTTTATCAGTTTTTTGACTCCGGATTAGGATGAGAAATTTTTGCTAAGTATTGAATATTTATGTTAGGTTTAAACTCGAATTCGCGAACAAAAGCCCCAGTCGGCCAAAAAGAGCTATTTAAAAGTATATTAAAGTTTTCGGAAGTTATATCGATTTTAAATGAAGAAATGTTTCTCTTATAATTAAATTTAATTTCCTGATAGTTGTGTCATCAGTTTTAACCTTAGATGAAATGTGAAACTTGATATCCTCAACTGTGGTATCACTGGAAAATCTTGATATAAAAATAGATTTTTTCTGAGGAACCATAACCAGCCCCCTAGCAAGCGTCACAGAAACCCCAGCAAATTTTTTTCTTTCGCTGCTTTCCTTTTGAACTGATCTGTGTGCAGCAGCTTTTGATGTTGAAGGTTCAACAGCCTGAGGACAAGGTGAGGAGAAACTAATGAACTCCCCTGAGGGAGAAAAAATAATTGTCGTCGGAATAAGATTTGGCTCAGCTTCGTCAGACGGACTCTCAACACGTTTCCGTTTACTATTACGGCTATTAGGAATAGTCGTATTCTCTAAGCATTTAAAAGAATTAAATACGTTTTCGTAGTATTTGAATTTTTCCGTAAGAACATTTAGCTCCTTACCAATCTCAGAGAAGCCGTTCCTACATTGCCTAAAAAATTTAAAAAGATCAACTTCAGTTGACCTACATTTCAGAAAAGACCAGCGGACACCCTTACCATCATCAATTAAATCTAACACTCTACCTGTCAATCCAGCACACTTCATGTGGGCAAGCCCATCGCAAAGCCAGCAAGACACAAAGCGTTCAGACCCACTCTTAACTTGGCAGTTAGGATAATTACAAGACATGGTATATTATTTAGGAGAAAATTAATTAGAATTAATATTGCAATTTATAGGACTAGCAGAAGAAAGGATCTAACAATGGTAAGCAGTTTAGCAAAAAAAAAAAAAAAACAGTATAGAAGTCGGTAAGGCAGTTAGAACAGTTTGGGATACACAGTTCCATTGACACTTAACAAATCACGCAAACAGCCGTGAAAGCTAAACGGAGTAACAAAGAAGAGTGCGCGCACAAACAGCAACAGCCGCAAATGCAAATACAAACAATTGGTAACAACAACTATACTACAAGAAAAATGATGAATCGGCACACAACACAAAAAAGATTAAAATGAGATTGTTTATAAGTCAAAGATTATGAAATGCATATTGCACCAAATTACTTTATACTTTGCTTGAAGTGCACAAAATATTTAATCACAATTTAATAAAATTTCTTTTAATTAATTTGATATATAAATTGTTTTATAACAATATTTGTAAGCGAGCAAAGTAAACACAATCAAACAGCTTGACGTTTGACGTTTAATTGATAAATTACAAAAAAAAATGGAGAGAAATGCGCTGTGTTAGCCGTAATACCAATTTTTAGTTTGTTTCCAAACTGCCATAAATGTCAAAAGGGGCAAAACCAAAGTAGTGGTACCCCATAATGCGCCATCTCTGATTCGCTGCATCGTTGTGTGAACGGGGTGATTCGCCATTAGTAATTCGTATAGCGAAACAAGTAATTCACTGAAGGGATCGTTTTAGTCACATCGATGGTTTGCCATTCCTATCCTATCGACATCTCAGCACATAACTGAAGTCATTAAAATATTGAGATGATATTAAAATTACTGCAATCTTCTGCAATACTTTTAAGTAATGGCGGGGAATTTAAGGTTGGTGCCAGAATAGTTGTTGGTGCGTCCAGTTTTGTGCGGAAGACAAGTTTTTTCAACAAGTGTAAGTTAATTTTGGTTTTTTGAGTAATCTGTTTTTGTTTTATAGGTTCTAACCTAGTTGGTCAGTTTCTGAATGCGAAGTTATCCTTCCGCTATTTACACCCCTATGCTGTAATCCGAATGTTCGTAGTTACGAATTCGTAGCTCCGTTCCGAAAGTTCGAAATTTGGTATGCTGAAATCCGATCGTAACTATCAACCGCGTTGCCAACCAAAAACAGGAATTTCGAAGTTCGTAATTAGGCATATTGGCAGAAATATACACGTACCGATATTATTGCAAGTAAAGAATGAAGTTTAATATAAACATTTATAAGCCATTTGATAAGTTTTCGTTAATTAAAGGCAGAATTGCATAAATATGCATCGAATGTATGTACATTCTTAAGAGATGATCTAAATACAAATTTCTTAAATTATGAAGTGTGTAATATTGTCGAATTTAATGCTCAGATATATTAAAGTTTAATGGTTTAAAGATTTGTGACAAGTTTTCGCCTCAACAAAGAAGCATTCAAACAAGAAACGATTTGTTTGTGATCTTCGCAAATATACCTATACACTCGTAATAATTCTAGTTTTTATTGCATAGTTTATATTACATATGTACATAAATACAAATGTACACATGTATATACATACATACATGCATATTTGCTTATTTTTGGGTTTATAAACGTTTATTTTTCTAAAATTTATTTCGCTCCGACACCAGTGGCTGTTCGTACAAAAATTCCGCAATTGACAGCTCCGACGGATTCTGGCATACCGATATTACGAATTGCGAAAACAGTCTACGAATTTCGAATTTACGATTACGAAAAGCGGATTTGAGCATACCGATTTTACGATTCGTAGCGTAATCGAACGTACGACGGATTCCAGCATAGGGGTGTTAGTTTATTGTGAATTTGCTACACGAACGTGTAAAATATATTTACGGAAAGGTGCGTTATGGCACTGATGTTTAACTAGGTGTTTCTCCATTTGATTTGATAAGTGTGTTGGTATTGAGTGCACTTGGTATTTGAAGATTATTAATATTTCCAAATGATATTTGTATTCGTTAAAATGAATTTTTTGGGAGTCTGAGGGCCAGTTTTTCAGTGCAATTTGAACTCTGTCTGCCGTTTAAACTCAGTATGAAATTTTTCAGCCCTATTATGTATGGAAACTAGTAACCGCTAGACAACTACTACATATGTATAATTGAATTTCCATTACGCAAGGCAACCTGCTACTGGCTATCGGCAACTGAAAGTAGGTAAATGTTTTCCTTTTAAATCAATCTTTATATTTTTGCACTATTTCTTCAAAATGTATTTGTCAAAAAAGCAAAATAACGATGTTGTCTGAGCTTTTTTGTATACTGAGACTAATCGCCAAAGAAGAACGGTTTTAGTAGCCATGGCGGATCGGTGTCGAAATATCGCCGCATGAATTTGGTTTATTATGGCTAAACGTGTTTACCAAACTGAAAAATTCAAATGCACATAGATGAACAACAAAATAAACTTTTGTTTAATTATCGTTTTCAAAAATCCGACCACAAATTTTTTCAGAAATTTACTTTAAAAATGCTCATGTTTTTTTTTTTTGCACTTTTCACATATATGGTGTTCGATTTTCATGCACTGCACTTAATATCGAGCCACTACTGCATTAATTTTGGCACACACATTGTGCTATCAGCTTTTACTGTTTTTAGAAACAAAAACTATTTAAATACTTTGCATTTCTTAAATAAAAAGTTGCATTTTTAAGCCCCGCACAAATGACTAAAATTCGTGCCAAATGCATCTGTCAAACTACTGAAAACAACGAGCGAAAGAGAAACCAAATGGAAATTGATATAACCCAGTAAGTACGCGGAAAGGAGTTCTGAGATACGTTTCAAAAGTATATACGGGTCGGGTTTAGTATAGCGCCGCATGAATTTGGTTTACTGTGGCTAAACGCGTAAACCAAATTGAAAAGTTCAAATGCACATAGATGAACAGCAAAATAAACTTTTGTTTAACTATCCTTTTGCAAAAATCCATTCACAAATTTTATCAGATTTTAACTTTATAAATGGCTTTTTTTTATATGCATGTCTTATACACTTCAAAGTAAATTTTGAAGAGTGTTTTAATTAATCGGAGTTTGTCCGGCCAGGGTTATTTTTTTGAAAAGTAATAAATTGAAAATTTTGGCTTGCGGCGCTTTTCGCATATAAATCAATGTTGCGTAATAAAATACGAAACAAATTCTTGTCTTGGGTTTTACAAAAAATGTTTACTGGCTAATTTTGTCTCGATTTTGTATGGAAAAAGTTGAATTTTTGCACATTTTTAAAGGCTTCCCTAGGTTCTCAGCGAGAGTCTAGAGGAACCAGTAGGGGCTTATTAAATAGTTTATTCTTTATCCTTTCTAACGGTGTCCTTCACCGCCCACCACCCACTTTTTATGCGGCGCTATACTAAAAATTTCCCGTATATACACCACAATATTTCGTAAAATCGTGCGATGTTTTATTACAGCGCTTTGCACTAATAAATTATTATTTCCTAATGTATTGGAAATTTGTAATTAAAAATTACGCGATTTAACATACATATTTAATGAACCCACATTTTGTCTGGAGAAAACTAAAATTCCCCGGACGGTGGCACCCCAGTAGAAACTGCTTTGTGAGCATCATATTGTGCTCCTGCACTGGAAGCACGTTAGCCTCATGGTAGAGGTGATCCACAGGCGTCATCAGGAGACATCCCGTCACTGTCCTGAGTGCGGCGTTCTGACAGGTCTCCAGTCTTGACCACTAAGTCCTGCTAGTTCCAGGCGACCATATTGGCGCAGCATAATTTAGAACCGGCCGCCCAATCGTCTTGTATGTTGCCAACAACGTTTCTTTGTCTTTGCCCCAAGTGCTGCCGGCGAGCGACTTGAGGACTTTGTTGCAGCTCTGTACCTTGTTGACGATTGCGGTTGTATGCGCTGATAAGGAGACCAGGCTGTCGAGGGTGACTCCCAGGATCTTAGGGTGGTTAACCGTCGGAATGGGGGTCCCCTCGATGTGGATGCCGAGGGTGAGCCCGACCTCCTTCGTCAAAGATGTGAACAAGGTCGCCGTGGACTTAGCAGGAGACAGCGTCAAATTCCGTCCCGTAATGTAGTGAGCAAGCTCTGGGAGGTAGCTGTTCACTTTAGAGCACAGGCCATCAATTCCATTGCCCGTAGCCATTATCGTGCAGTCGTCGGCATACGAGACCAATGTGACTCCCTCTGGCGGGGAGGGGAGTCGCGAGATGTAGAAGTTTAACAATAGGGCCGGGCCTGGCAGTCAACGTAGTTAATGGGGAATCCAAACGGTACGCCTCGTCAGCGTCCCTTGCCGCGGTAAGGCCACTGCTACTCCTCGAGGCGGGCCGGTGTCGAAGATTCTTACCGTAAATCCTTCAAAAATCTGTCTTCCAAAACATTTCCGTACGCGAACTTTTTCTTTCGGGAATGTAGGAATTCGTCCTTCCTCTCGCTATAGCATTTTAGGAGTAGGAGCGTCTCGGCTTTTGTCCAAACTTTTCTTTTGCTGTAAATAAATAAATTAATAAATATATAGTATGTTAAGAACTCGTTAAAAAAATCTAAATTCAAACTTACATTTTTTCCATTTCCGACATTTTGTTAAAATAAATGAAATTTAAACTGACAGTTCTTGCCAGCGTTGCCAACACAATTCATACTTAAGCGAAAATATGAATTAAGTTAAGGAGAAAATAACAACAGCTCGCACAGCGTAAGCTTAGCTCAGCCTGTTGAGACGCTGGCTTAAGTGTTGCGAGATGGCGCGGGTTCGACTCCCGCGGAAGCCGTGAAGAAAGAAGTCTGATGAGGAAATGTGGTGATTTCCGAAATAGTACTATAACTTCTACCGCTTTGGTGTTGTTGTTTTTTCTCTAATTTTTCCAACAAAAATTGGCCTTTAGCTCATTTAAAAATAAGACTTAGCTATTAGCTTAAGATGGTCAAATAAAACACACCTAATGAAAATGTAATTCCGGCTTCGTCATCAACTGTATTTTTGCGCGGAACTCATTTCTGCGTGGCGTCATATAACCCGCAATCTCTTATTGACGTGTTTTGTTTCTGCATTCAATATTTTCTTTTATTACATTCTCTTTAAAGGCTTGAATACAGCTTTCAAGAGAAATGATCAAATTAACTTAAAATTGTGCAATTTCTTAAATTCAAAACTCAATTCCACTTACCGACTCCTTAAGTTCGCTGTACCATTCAGTTAGAAAGTAGTCATGTACATACTATGTAGCAAAACCCTTAAAATTTATGTTTAATTAAACGCGTTTTTCGGAGATAATCGGTGACGATTGGAAGTTAACTACGGTTTCTAAACTTTTTGAATGTATTTTCAAAAATAAGATTTTATAAGACAAGCCATGTAATATGTCCTTATCAATACGGTTGTGTTTCAGGTATTTCTACAGTAACTTATCTGTTGTTGTTGTTGTTGTGGCTAGCTTCACCCCACGGGGTTGACGGACTGCCTCAATCGTTATCGTCAAGCTCAACTAACAAGAGGGGTGTTAGTTGAGTGGGTTTGGCCGGGCATGTGAATAGGTGTCGTGCCGGGCAAGTGTTGGGGGGTGTCGGAGTTTAACCTGCTACAATATCCAGATCGGAGTTGAGCCAGAGTAACGCGGAGCTCTTCAGCTGCTACAGGTGGTGGTTGGACTCCCAGGCCTGCATTCACAGAGCGGGTGTCAATAAATTTGGAAACCGACTCTCTGTGAATGTCGTCTAGACATTTTCGGTTCGTCCTCGGGTCCAGCGGTAGGCGTACGTAGGTCTGGACCTCGTCCGTCAGTTGCGAGAGGTGTCCCCTGATGTGCCTGGGTGTCGGATCCAGTGCAAGCAAGTCTTTATTAGAGTGTAGTTAACCGTCGAAATGGGGATCCCCTCGATGTGGATGCGAGGGTCAGCCCAACCTCCTTCGTTATAGATGTGAATATGGTCGCCGTGGACTTAGTATGGGAGAGTGTCAGATTCCGTCCAGTAAAGAAGTGAACAAACTGGGAGGTAGTGGTTCACCCTAAAGCACAAGTCGTCAACTCCTTTGCCGGTAGCCATTATCGTGCAGTCGTCGGCATACGAGACCAGGGTGACCCTCTGGTGGAGAGAGGAGTCGGGAGACGCCTGACGACCACACAGTTAATTCGCGGTCCATCTCCTCAACGCCGCTGGAAGAGCACTGAAGGCGCTCTCAGTAAAATCCCCCAACCGCTCCCAGTAAGCTTTTTTGAAGTTGCCGTAAGTACGGCGGTCCGAGGCAACATAGTTCTGTCATTCTAGAGGACTATGGGTAGGTAGTCTGATGCAAGCGATAGCATGGGTCACCACGTTGTGCTATTTATCAGACCCGCGCTAGCTATTGTGAGATCTGGCGAGCTGCTGCAACTACCCACAATCCTGGTGGGGGCGTCGTCATTCATTGTGCAGAATGTCGAATCGTCTATCTGCTCTGCCAAAATATTTCCCCAACGATCATTTGGTAGGCTTGAGAACCAAAGATCGTGATGCGCATCGAAGTCTCTAGCTACCAATCGGTTTTTACCACTGAGGAGCGCAGGAGACGGGGGTATATAAATGTTATAGATCTCGAGCTTGACATTGCCTGACCGGACAGCAATCCCCTGACATTCTAAGCTGCTGTCGCTTGGGTCGATGTCTTCATCGATAAGACGATACTGCACGTTGTTCTGCAATATGAAGGCAAGGCCTCCACCATTATCTCGCTCGCGATCCTTGCGAAGCACTTTGTAGCCGTCGCAGGTCGTTAGAGTTAAACTGCGACGTAGATTCGTGTCGATTCGGTAACGTAGAACCCACTGTAGTGGAAGTGTCACCAGAGGACGTCGTGAAAGCTCAATTCATCAAACAATATCCTATTGACGTGTCTCAAGATAAATCAGTTGTAATTATTCACTTGAAGCACGTTATGATAGCGAATTTCTTTTCTGATTCCACTGTTTGTTTTCCCTCCATTAGTTGAATATCTTCACGTCAAGAAATTTGGAAAGAGATTTCCAAATTGTTCTATTGTTTTGAAGATATTTTTTGCATTCGCCAGAGTCAGTTCGAGTCAGAGTTCCAGGACAGGCGCGGAATTTTTGTGTCCTTTTCAAGGCATTCGGTACGACCAAAGCAAGAAAGTGTATTTGTTTTTTATATCCTGTCTGCTTGTGATGGAAACTGGAGTTCGATAAGACTGTTTAATTTTATATGATGACTATGAAAATAAACTTGAATAAATATTGAAATATAAGCATGAAAAAAATACACTCTAGATAATGGGTGTAAATGATACATCGATGGTTTTAAAATATCGATAGTATCAGACAAAATTCCTATGTATCGATGTTGCTCCTCAAAATTTGCATCCCAACTTCAGATGAATTAAACGTTAATTTTCGTACCTTTCTTCCTATTATTTTTGACACACTTGAATTTGAAAAAATGTTTATATGTAACTCACGTAATAAAGTATAAACGGAAGAAACATATGCCCCTATTATGATTCACAACTCAACTGATATTTTAGTTGTAGTTGTCGATTTTGTATTATGGTTTACAACACAACTCAACTTTCAATCAGCTGTTCAATTATTTATTTATTTATTTATTGAGTCTATTGAACAATAATTTCCTTACAGACTATTAACAATATTATGCTTAATAACTAAGAAAAGAAAATTTCAAAATTTAAAAAGTTGAATCCAAAAGATTTTTAAAAACATTTTTTGCATAAGAAAAATCTAATAATACCTTGTTCGATATCATATTAAATTCACCAATGGCACGGGCAATAGGGGCATTACGAGCATATTCAGTTTTGTAATTAACACCATAAAACGGCAAAAAATTGCGTAAACTTCGCTGAGGAATGTTAAAATTAAGTTTTACTAATAGAATGGGGCAATCAATAGCGCCATTAACCAAATTAAAAATAAAAGACAAAGAGAGTATGGATCTTCTAGAATCCAACGATTTCAAATTTATTAAAAGTAGGCGTGAACTATACGAAGGTACTGGTTCCAAAAAATGTAAAGAGCGTAAAGCAAACTTAAGGAATACTTTTTGGACACGTTCAATTCTGTTTACTAAATTGGCATGGTATGGTCTCCAAATGATCGTTGCATATTCTAAGTTAGAGCGTACAAAAGACGTATATAATAATTTAAGAGTGTAGGGATCAGAAAATTTCGTACTATTACGCCTCACAAAACCTAACATCGCATAAGACTTTGCAACAATATGAGAAATATGACTGTTAAAAGTAAAATTAGAAGAAAAAATTACGCCAAGATCCTTGATTTCATTGAGAGATTCTAAGACTGATGAAGCAATACTATAACACGTAGGCACAATATTGTGAATTTTAGCAAAAGTGAAAAGCATTTGCTGATATTCAAAGGAAGGCGGGATTTAATGCACCAGCATTGCAGCTTGTCTAAATCAGCCTGAAGCTTAATTGCATCAGCTGAGCTTTTTATAACCGAAAATACTTTTAAATCATCAGCGTACAGCAGAAAATTAGCAAATGTGAAGCAATTGGTAATGTCATTTATAAATAGCACAAAGAGTAAAGGACCTAAAATACTCCCCTGAGGAACCCCAGAAGACGCTATAAAAGGATTAGATGTTGCACCATCTACCATGACTACACAGCGTCTATTCAGCAAATAAGATTTAATCCACTGCAAAAAATTAGAATGGAAGCCCATGCAAGATAACTTGCTAACTAAGATCCAATGAGAAACTTTATCAAAAGCCTTGGAGAAATCTGTATAGACACAATCAACTTGAAAACCATCCAAAAAGGAATTAATACAGTACTCACTAAAGACCGCTAGATTAGAAGCAGTCGACCGATTGGAGACGAAGCCATGTTGATTTGGCGAAATTAAGCTCTTAGATACAAAATACATTTTTTCTACAATAATACTCTCAAATACTTTTGATACTGAAGATAACTTTGAAATTGGCCTATAATTGCACACATCACTTTTATTCCCGCTTTTGAAAAGCGGAGTAATAGAGGTCAATTTCCAATCGTCGATAAAAACCCCTGAAGCTAATGACTTATTAAAAATGAGTTGCAACGGGAGCACTAAAGCTGGGCAATTCCTTAGCAAAATGCCTGACAAACCATCAACATCGGCCTTAAAAGACGGTTTCAATTTGGAGATACCATTAGCAACGTCTTCGAGGGACAAATTTAAGGATCCAAAACTAAAAGAGGAATTCACCATGAAATCATAATTAAGTGTTGATGTTTTCTCCTTCGTAGGCAAACCGTTTTTCTTGTTTCTGTTGTTGTTCCCAGCAGTTAGGTTATTCGCACTCAAATTATTGTTGGTATAATGCATAGAAGTTATTAGATTTTTTAGAGCATCGAATTCCTTTGACAAGTCTTTCAATTTAGCATCAAAGGCATTTGTAATTAAATCAAGGCTAAGCTTTTGAGTTACAGCGACCGCATCGAGAGCCTTGCACAGTTTCTCCGGCATAAAAACACACTCTTCACATAGGTACACTAAGTGACGATTAGTTTTTATGCAATTTAATTCAAATTCAGAAATTTTAACACAGCAGGCACGATGAAAAATTTTTTTACAAAATCCATTGCATGGCAACAAACTCGAATCAGTTCACGAAAAAGATTTATTACATTTACCGCAAAAACTGTCCATTATGATCAAACATAAATTAAATCAGAGAGCAAAACACAAGCACGTCCGCACACGTTGACGATTGTAATGGCAGAGTTGTCTTAGTTGTCTTCGTTAAGTTGTTAGCAGTATTATGGTTCACAACCAAACAAGAATTTTGTTGTGTGAGCTGTCATATTGAAACAACCATTTTTTATCAGTTGTGTTATTGCCGGCAAGCTTGGAAAATGGAGAAAACATTGTAAGTGTATCTTATGAAATACATAAATATACATTAAGTGCTTAATGAAATATATTATTTCAGGAAAATATCAAACAAACTACAAACTGATCGCCTTGTCGATTTAGTTGAAAAGCATCCTGACACTGGAAGAGGAAAAGGCCAATACGGATCTAGTCGCCAAGACACTAAAAATACTTGGGTACAGTTTGCAATCGAACTGAATAGCCTTGGGCCGCCATCAAGAACAGGACCTGAATGGCAACGGGTGAGTTGATTGTAACAAACCCAAACAAAAACTTGATTCCTATTTTCTCCATATGTAGGTGTGGATTCATTATAAAGCCAACCTGAAACGAAAGCTGGCAAAAAATAAAGAAAACTTCCTTGCAACAGGTGGTGGCCCATCGCAGGAATCAGTTTGACTGCAAGTGAGGAAAGGGTCTGTGAGCTAACTCAAGTTAATCTGAGTATTAATCCCTCCGGGAGTGCGTTTGGGTTGGGGAATACTGATACGAGCACAACTGAAAACGAAGCTCTTGCAACTGCTGATTCGCCGGTAGTCAAGGAAAATTCTTTGCCAACGCCGGGACCGAGAAAACTGAAGGCTGGTGAGGCAAAAATGCAATTGTTGGAAGAGCAGGCAGGAACACAGAATAACATTCTGCGTAGCCTCAAAAAAATGGAATGCACGCAATATAAAGTTTATTTACTGAAAAAAGAAAAACTGAAATTGCTAAAGGATCGTGAAAGAGAAGAGAGCGTTTTACGAAAACTGAAAATAGAAATTGCCAAAAAAAAATTGAAGCAACTTAAAAATTAATCCACATGAACTCTTGCGGATTAATTTTTAGTTTGAGTGATATCATGGAATTATTTATTTTAAACTGAATTATCTATTTTTAAATGAATTATTTATTTTAAGGGAATTTTTTATTTTTAAGGGAATTTTTTTAATTTTTAGTTTGAGTGATATCATGGAATTATTTATTTTAAACTGAATTATCTATTTTTAAATGAATTATTTATTTTAAGGGAATTTTTTATTTTTAAGGGAATTTTTTTAATTTTTTTATATGTAAATAACTACTTTGTTAAATGAAAATCTTTTTTGTTTGCTTTCACCTATGTATATACCTTTTATCTGCGTTATATTCATGGAATAATTATTTAGTTTTTAAAGAAAAGAATTTTTTATTGGTTTAAGATTAAAAAGAATATATGTGAATGTTACTCTAAAAGACTGAATGAAATGATATGAAACTTATTGCAATGAATTCATTATGTTGTTCCTTATTCTATCTGCTTCGCTATTCACTGTTCAATTATTTTCCTCTGGTGTGGAATCCTGTTGGTTTTCTGTGCTCAAATTAGAATCGGGGAATTGAACTTTAAAATGCTGCGAAATATTATGTAAAGCACAACAAACGTTGATTATTTTCATGGCTTTATCCGGCGCGTAGTGCAATCCCCGTGCAGAAAGCAAACACCTAAATTTGCTTTTAAGCACGCCGATGGTTCTCTCGACGGAATTCCTTGCTTTAGCATGGATTTTGTTATACTTCATTTATGGTGAGCCATCAGCTGTATTGCGGAATGGTGTCATTATAATTTTTCCTAGTGGATATCCCGCATCACCTAGGATTAATTTGATTTATATATTGTACAAGCTACACCTTAGAAGAACAAAGTAAGAATAGCTTACCTAAAATCCATGTGTTTGTTGGCACATTCCGGTCCAGGTGTTGCTTAAGTGAGCTTACATTCCATATATGGGAATCATGATTGGAACCTGGATATCTGGCGTCAACGAACCTAATATTTTGTTTAAAGTCTGAAAACTAAAACCATATTCATGAAAAGTGCGTGCGCAAAAAATAAGAATTTCTTAAACTCACAATCATCACATTTAGGCTGTAATAGCCTTTTCTATTGAGATATAGGTACTGTATTTCCTTTCGTGGTGCACAGATTCGCACATGTGTACCGTCAACGAAGCCCATTACTCCTGGGAATCCACTTTGAGCGTAAACAGCAATTTTTGAATCTCGTACCTCCTCAGGTGTCATCGCCGCTTTGATCCAACGTGCACAGACATGCTGCTCTAAGACATTAATAGTCTCCTCAAGGACCATAGAAAATGTTGGCTGCGCTAAACCAACATTAAAACATTACCGCTACTCTAGCTGCCGTCTGCAAAAAAACGTAATGGGGCGCACAATTTTATTGTCGGTGATATAGAAGAAGTCCTCTTTGATTGCTTGAAAAAGTCCTTCGTCTCATTCAGCAAATATATAAACGCTTCTTTGTTCAGCCTAAAGTAACTTATGAATCTAAAAATATAACTATTAAAAACTTTGTATGCTTTCAGTAAAACCGTAACGTACCTGGCCGATGGCAATTCCAATGGATTTGTCTGGTCTCTAAGGTTCCGTCTAATACGTCTAAGCTGCACGTTTTCTTCCTCCCCTTCCGTGAAATACATTTCAACGGATATATCCATTATTAATACAAATATTTAAATTTTCACAGATTTTTTTGAACACTTGCGCGAATACCAACTTATTTGAGTTGTCAAAATTAACAACAATTCTGGTTGTCAGCAACTTAACGAAGACAACTAAAGTTGGTTGTGAACCATAATACGCAAAAATAGTTGAGTTGAGTTGTAACACTGACAACTCAACTTAGTTGAGTTGTGAATCACAATAGGGGCAATAATATCAAAAAAGTCGAATACTGTGGCTGTATTGCCGAAAGTATTAATATCTGTTCTTATTCATTATCATTTTCGAGTGAATGTGAAGAACTTGATGGTAATTACAAGTAAAGAATTGTATTATATTTACAAAACACACAATAATTGTAGCTGGGGTTTTAATGCGGGGACCCATACCTGAATTTTCCCTCCACGGCCGAGCTTACAATACATTGCATTTTCCGTTCATATATGTATATTCCCGTCTGATATTGCGTATGTCCCGTTTGTTCTAAATTCTACGAAATCCTGTAAGGTTTGGATGATGCTTGTGTGGAGAAATGTCTCATAAGTACATACATGAAAAGCAATAACTATACTCTTGCTAAAATCGTATCCCCCAATAACAAGTCCTATCAAGGAAGTGTCAAAAAAGGTATTGGCTCACGGAACTGATCAGCTCATTTGTTCCTTATGTATTGTGATTGTGTCCTTACAATCTCTTCGCGCCTGAGGGGGTTTCTGAAACTGAACTGCCATACACACATACACAAAAATCCAGGGGATTTAAATCTGGGGAACGGGCTGGCCACGAGATAGTGCCTGAACGTACAATGCACCTTCCCGGATATTCCTGGTCAATGAAATCTCTTACTTCCACTGCGTAATGCGCTGGGCAGCCATCTTGTAGGTAATGCGGTTTTTTTCATTGGGGTGTTCTCAAGCTGCGTGAACGAATTGCTCTCGAGATCTTTTTTAAGAAGATGTAGGGCGTGTATTGAGGCTGATGGTAAACAATTTGATCATTTTTTGCAATAAAAAATGTTATTTCCCATCTGACTTTTATTCCAATTAACCTAAACTAAAATAGGTCAAGATTTTTCATTATTTTATTAATTTTACTTTTGTTGACTTTGGTAAAAGTGGCGTCACTATCTGTCTCGCTCGCTCATGGCAAACATGTCCACTATCCATCTCTCTAATCATTTTGCCGTAAAATTAAGAACCTACCAAGAGCTTGTGTGAATAAAAGGCATTTGAACTGAGTAAAATGGGTTAGCAAAAATCGGGTTACTTGAGGTTTTTATTTTTTTACTCGTTTTTTTTTTAGTATGATACTAACAGGTAGGTATTGTACCATTTTACCATCCTGATTAATTAGCGAACTTTTAATGGCACTTGCCAAGGCACTTTAGTAGATTTTTTTTAAAGGAGGGTCTTTCAAAGACGACAAATTATAAAAATTTTAAATTCATAGTTTAAAAAATAGTATTAATTCTAGAAAACTTGGAGCGATTGTGTCATTATTTTTGACTTAGGTTTTAGAAATGTTATTTAGGGTTAAAGTTCCAAAGTTTAAATGAAAAAAAATCATAAAAATTAACCGCAATAACCGAAAAATGTTTACGGTTTGACCAAATTTCTAGGTTTTTCTTAAATGCCCATAGTTTTCAAACTGCATGGGATAGATAGATTTAATTTTTGACCAAAGAGGTTTTGGTGCATATCAAACCAACACTTAGGACAATTACATTTGTTTGTCTTGACTGTTACGCACCATTACCTGTTTGGCTCAAAAATAAAATCCCGCAATCCGTTATTAACTTGTTTTGTTTCTGCATTCAATATTTGCTTTTATTACATTCTATTTAAGGGCTTGAATACAGCTCTCAAGAAAAATTATGAAATTAACTTAAAGAGACCTATCGGTCGCAGTGCATACCTCTACTTATATCTATCTATCTACCGACTCCTTAAGTTCGTTGTACCATTCAGTTAGAAAGTAGTCATGTATATAGTAGAACCCTTAAAATTTATGTTTAATTAAATGCCTTTTTCAGAGATAATCGTTGACGATTGGAAGTTTAATACAGTTTCTAAACTTTTTGAATGTATTTTAAAAAATAAGATATTTTATAACACAGGACATGTAATTTTGTTTAAGGTAGTTCTACAGTAACTTATCTCGATGTTTTTACCGAAGACTATTAAAAGTTCCCGAAATGGGTTTCAACTTTCGCAATTTGTGTTTAATTTAACCTTCCTTCAATGCATAATGTCCTATTTATCACACAGAACTAGCAGAGTTGTTCTCGAGAAAAATTTCGCTAGATTTCGGAATTCCGCAATGTAGTATAGTGGGCTCTTTGTTCTTTTTATTATTTAAAAATGGCATTGGATCCTGTTTTTCTACTGATGAGTTATTTAATACAATGATATTATAATCTATTCTGTTATAAGATCTATTAATGACACGCTTTAACTTGAAGCCGACCTTGATAGACTGCCTTTGTAGTGTGTTGGGTTTCGTATGTTTCTTAACTTTAAAAAATGTCATCAAATTACCTTTACGAAACAAAGTGTACCACTTTTTCTTTATTTCAGATAGTCGCTTGGAGCTTGTCAACGAGATTAAGAACCTTGGTGTTTCCTTTGATTCGAAATTCACTTTTCTCACGCAAATTAATTATGTTCTAGCTAACTCATTAGCCCGGTGAAGTTGACACCACCTTATGTGAATTTTAGGAAAAAAAACCAAACAAATTTTTATGAAAAAACGCAAAAGTGACAAATTCAACTTTTTTCAAGTGAAATCATTTGTCCCTGTTTGTCCACCAAAAATTTTTGTTAGTCAACCCTTTTTAAAAGTTATTTGGAGAAGAAGGATGTAGCAAGGTAATCAATCTTGCTATATTCTTCTTGTACATAGGTAAAGAAAAAATTAGAGTGTTTTGAAAGAACGAATTTTGGTATATAATATCAATTACTTACTTATTTACTTACTTAATTGGCGCATTAACCGCCTAAGCGGTTTTGGCCGAGGTTAACAAAGCACGCCAGCTGTCCCTATCTCGTGCTAACTGGCGCCATTTGGAAATCCCAAGTAAAGCCAAGTCTTTTTCCACTTGGTTTTTCCAACGCAGAGGAGGTCTTCCTTTTCCTCTGCTACCACCCGCGGGTACCGCGTCAAAAACCTTCAGGGCTGGAGCTATTTCATCCATTCGAACGACATGACCTAGCCAGCGGAGCCGCTGATTCTTAATCCGCTGCACTATATCTACGTCATTGTACAGCTCGTACAGCTCATCGTTCCATCGAACGCGGTATTCGCCGTCGCAAAGACGCAAAGGTCCATAAATCTTTCGAAGAATCTTTCTCTCGAATACTCCAAGAGCCCTCTCATCTGATGTTGTCATCGTCCATGCTTCTGCGCCATACAATAGGACGGGCATGATGAGAGACTTATAGAGTATGGTTTTTGTCCGTCGGGAGAGGACTTAACTGTGCAATTGCCTACTCAGTCCGAAGTAGCACTTGTTGGCAAGAGAGATTCTCCTTTGGATTTCAAGGCTGACGCTGTTATTGGTGTTAATGCTGGTTCCTAAGTAAACGAAGTTCTCTACTTTATAAAGTTATAACTGTCAACAGTGATTTGTGATCCCAGTCGTGAATGTGCCGACTGTCTATTTGATGACAGGAGATACTTCGTCTTGCCCTCGTTCACCTCCAGACCCATTCGCTTTGCTTCTCTATCCAGTTTGGAGAAGGCAGAACTAACTGCGCGGTTGTTAAGGACGATGATGTCAATGTCATCGGCGTACGCTAGCAATTGCACACTCTTATAAAAGATGGTACCTGACCGATTTAGTTCTGCGGCTCGAATTATTTTCTCCAGCATAAGGTTAAAGAAATCGCACGACAGAGAGTCACCTTGTCTGAAACCTCGTTTGGTATCAAACGGCTCGGAGAGGTTCTTCCCAATTCTGACGGAGCTGGTGGTGTTGCTCAACGTCATTTTACATAGCCGTATAAGTTTTGCGGGGATACAAAATTCAAACATTGCGGCATAGAGGCAACTTCTTTTCGTGCTGTCGAAGGCGGCTTTGAAGTCGACAAAAAGATGGTGTGTGTCGATTCTTCTTTCTCGGGTCTTGTCCAAGATCTGGCGTATTGTGAATATCTGGTCGGTGGTGGATTTACCAGGTCTAAAGCCACACTGATAAGGTCCAATCAGTTCGTTGACGGTGGGCTTAAGTCTTTCACACAATACACTTGACAGAACCTTATACGCGATGTTAAGAAGGCTAATCCCGCGATAATTGGCACAGACTGCAGGATCACCCTTTTTGTGGATTGGGCAGAGCACACTTAAGTTCCAATCAGTAGGCATGCGTTCTTCCGACCATATTCTAGAGATGAGCTCGTGCATGCACTTAACCAGCTCCTCTCCGCCGTACTTAAATAACTCAGCTGGTAAACCGTCAGCCCCGGGGGCTTTGTTGTTCTTCAGCCGTGCTATCGCTTTCCGAATTTCGTCATGGTCGGGTGATGGTACATCACGTCCATCATCATTGATTGGGGATTCAGGTTCAACATCTTCTCCAAAGTTGTTGCAGCTGCTTCCATTAAGCAGTGTGAAGAAGTGCTCCCTCCATAATTAAAGTATGTTGTGGACATCAGTCACCAGGTCGCCGTTGTCATTCTTTTTTTGAAACCTTCTGTTAGTCGCCGTACTTTCTGAAAAAATTTACGGTGTCAGCCTTCGCTCTGCTGAGGACATCAACCAGCCGGGCAGAGGCACCTTCCCAATTAAGGGTCCGGACATTCCAGGTGCATGCCCTCAAATCGTTGTCCTTAATACGTTTGCCGTGGTCGTCATCAAAAAAGGGGGGTCTCATCCGAGGCTTTATTTTCCTTTTCATTGGAAGCTGTTTTTTACGTGGCGGGTTCCATGCCCTGCGCACAACCCATTGCTGGGGGTGAAAAATTTTAAGCTTGCTCCAAGACAGACACCCGCTTGCAGCCGCACCTCCTGGTAAACAGACGCTGCGGACTTCAGTGGACCCTTAAACCGAATATGTCGGAGTGGCTCCACTATCTTTTATCAATTATCTCTTCCCTTATATTCGGTCTTTCATAACAATCTAATTTAGGGATACAAATTTTTATAAATTTAAATCGTATGCTTATTGCAAATTGAAATTTACAATAGCTGTGTTTTATTTACTATGTGTAAAAATTGATTTTTAAATTAGTTAAGTATTGTAGTTGGTTTAATAATAATAATTTTTACAAATAATAATAAGTTTTACAAATATCTATGTAGTTCTATTTTGTAAGATATAGTATTACATGTTAGCGTATGTAATAAATTTAAAAAAATTAGAATTTTTTTTTTGTTTTGAATTTTACATTACTTCGATTGTAAAAATTATAATAGTTATTTATTCCATTTGCTTACACATTAATGACAATTTTTTGTAAATTTAATACAATATTGTTTTTTAACCAATTTTTGGTTTTTATTTCTTAAAGTTCCAAAGTTTAAATGAAAAAAAAAATCATAAAAATTAACCACAATAACCGGAAAATGGTTACAGTTTGACCAAATTTCTAGGTTTTTCTTAAATGCCCATAATTTTCAAACTGCATGGGATAGATTTTTTTTCTGATTCTCATGATGGTTACAATCAATCCTGTCACCCCGTTTCGGCTTGACGTTGAGGTCTGGGACACCCTGTGTACTTAATTTTTTACCAAAGAGGTTTTGGTGCATATCAAACCAACACTTAGGACAATTACATTTGTTTGCCTTGACTGTTACGCACCATTACCTGTTTGGCTCAAAAATAAAATCCCGCAATCCCTTATTAACTTGTTTTGTTTCTGCATTCAATATTTGCTTTTATTACATTCTCTTTAAGGGCTTGAATACAGCTCTCAAGAAAAATTATCAAATTAACTTAAAATTGTGCAATTTCTAAAATTCAAAACTCAATTCCACTTACCGACTCCTACATACACACCCTAACCCCGACGACCATCCTGAGTTTTCTGGAGGTCTTCGGGCTAGCTGAAGTGTTGTAATGCGCTTTGAGGACACAAGAGACCTATCGGTCGCAGTGCCTATCTATCTATCTACCGACTCCTTAAGTTCGTTGTACCATTCAGTTAGAAAGTAGTCATGTATGTAGTAGAATCCTTAAAATTTATGTTTAATTAAATGCCTTTTTCAGAGATAATCGTTGACGATTGGAAGTTTACTACAGTTTCTAAACTTTTTGAATGTATTAGATATTTTATAACACAGGACATGTAATTTGTCCTTATCAATACGGTTGTGTTTAAGGTAGTTCAACAGTAACTTATTTCGATGTTTTTACCGAAGACTATTAAAAGTTTCCGAAATGGGTTTCAACTTTCGCAATTTGTGTTTAATTTAACCTTCCTTCAATGCACAATGTCCTATTTATCACACAGAACTAGCAGAGTTGTTCTCGAGAAAAATTTCGCTAGCTTTCGGAATTCCGCAATGTAGTATAGTGGGCTCCTTGTTCTTTTTATTTTTTAAAAATGGCATTGGATCCTGTTTTTCTACTGATGAGTTATTTTATACAATGATATTATAATCTATTCTGTTATAAGATCTATTAATGACACGCTTTAACTTGAAGCCGACCTTGATAGACTGCCTTTGTAGTGTGTTGGGATTCGTATGTTTCTTAACTTTAAAAAATGTCATCAAATTACCTTTACGAAACAAAGTGTACCACTTTTACTTTATTTCAGATAGTCGCTTGGAGCTTGTCAACGAGATTAAGAATCTTGGTGTTTCCTTTGATTCGAAATTCACTTTTGTCACGCAAATTAATTATGTTCTAGCTAACTCATTAGCCCGGTGAAGTTGACACCACCTTATGTGAATTTTAGGAAAAAAAAATTTGGTGACAAATTCAACTTTTTTCAAGTTAAATCCTTTGTCCCTGTTTGTTCACCAAAAATTTTTGTTAGTCAACCCTTTTTAAAAGTTATTTGGAGAAGAAGGATGTAGCAAGGTAATCAATCTTGCTATATTCTTCTTGTACATAGGTAAAGAAAAAATTAGAGTGTTTTGAAAGAACGAATTTTGGTAAATAATATCAATTACTTACTTACTTACTTAATTGGCGCATTAACCGCCTAAGCGATTTTGGCCGAGTTTAACAAAGCACGCCAGCTGTCCCTATCTCGTGCTAACTGGCGCCATTTGGAAATCCCAAGTATAGCCAAGTCTTTTTCCACTTGGTCTTTTTTCAACGCAGAGGAGGTCTTCCTTTTCCTCTGGTGGTGTTGCTCAACGTCATTTTACATAGCCGTATAAGTTTTGCGGGGATACCAAATTCAGACATTGCGGCATAAAGGCAACTTCTTTTCGTGCTGTCGAAGGCGGCTTTGAAGTCGACAAAAAGATGGTGTGTTTCGATTCTTCTTTCTCGGGTCTTGTCCAAGATCTGGAGTATTGTGAATATCTGGTCGGTGGTGGATTTACCACACTGATAAGGTCCAATCAGTTCGTTGACGGTGGGCTTAAGTCTTTCACACAATACACTTGACAGAACCTTATACGCGATGTTAAGAAGGCTAATCCCGCGATAATTGGCACAGACTGCAGGATCACCCTTTTTGTGGATTGGGCGGAGCACACTTAAGTTCCAATCAGTAGGCATGCGTTCTTCCGACCATATTCTAGAGATGAGCTCGTGCATGCACTTAACCAGCTCCTCTCCGCCGTACTTAAATAACTCAGCTGGTAACCCGTCAGCCCCGGGGGCTTTGTTGTTCTTCAGCCGTGCTATCGCTTTCCGAATTTCGTCATGGTCGGGTGATGGTACATCACGTCCATCATCATTGATTGGGGATTCAGGTTCAACACCTTCTCCAACGTTGTTGCAGCTGCTTCCATTAAGCAGTGTGAAGAAGTGCTCCCTCCATAATTAAAGTATGTTGTGGACATCAGTCACCAGGTCGCCGTTGTCATTCTTACAGGAATTCGCCCCGGTTTTGAAACCTTCTGTTAGTCGCCGTACTTTCTGAAAAAATTTACGGTGTCAGCCTTCGCTCTGCTGAGGACATCAACCAGCCGGGCAGAGGCACCTTCCCAATTAAGGGTCCGGACATTCCAGGTGCATGCCCTCAAATCGTTGTCCTTAATACGTTTGCCGTGGTCGTCATCAAAAAAGGGGGGTATCATCCGAGGCGTTATTTTCCTTTTCATTGGAAGCTGTTTTTTACGTGGCGGGTTTCATGCCCTGCGCACAACCCATTGCTGGGGGTGAAAAATTTTAAGCTTGCTCCAAGACAGACACCCGCTTGCAGCCGCACCTCCTGGTAAACAGACGCTGCGGACTTCAGTGGACCCTTAAACCGAATATGTCGGAGTGGCTCCACTATCTTTTATCAATTATCTCTTCCCTTATATTCGGTCTTTCATAACAATCTAATTTAGGGATACAAATTTTTATAAATTTAAATCGTATGCTTATTGCAAATTGAAATTTACAATAGCTGTGTTTTATTTACCATCTGTAAAAATTTATTTTTAAATTAGTTAAGTATTGTAGTTGGTTTAATAATAATAATTTTTACAAATAATAATAAGTTTTACAAATATCTATGTAGTTCTATTTTGTAAGATATAGTATTACATGTTAGCGTATGTAATAAATTTAAAAAAATTAGAATTTTTTTTTTGTTTTGAATTTTACATTACTTTGATTGTAAAAATTATAATAGTTATTTATTCCATTTGCTTACACATTAATGACAATTTTTTGTAAATTTAATACAATATTGTTTTTTAACCAATTTTTGGTTTTTATTTGTTAAAGTTCCAAAGTTTAAATGAAAAAAAAAATCATAAAAATTAACCACAATAACCGGAAAATGGTTACAGTTTGACCAAATTTCTAGGTTTTTCTTAAATGCCCATAGTTTTCAAACTGCATGGGATAGATTTTTTTTCTGATTCTCATGATGGTTACATTCAATCCTGCCACCCCGTTTCGGCTTGACGTTGAGGTCTGGGACACCCTGTGTACTTAATTTTTTACCAAAGAGGTTTTGGTGCATATCAAACCAACACTTAGGACAATTACATTTGTTTGCCTTGACTGTTACGCACCATTACCTGTTTGGCTCAAAAATAAAATCCCGCAATCCCTTATTAACTTGTTTTGTTTCTGCATTCAATATTTGCTTTTATTACATTCTCTTTAAGGGCTTGAATACAGCTCTCAAGAAAAATTATCAAATTAACTTAAAATTGTGCAATTTCTAAAATTCAAAACTCAATTCCACTTACCGACTCCTACATACACACCCTAACCCCGACGACCATCCTGAGTTTTCTGGAGGTCTTCGGGCTAGCTGAAGTGTTGTAATGCGCTTTGAGGACACAAGAGACCTATCGGTCGCAGTGCCTATCTATCTATCTACCGACTCCTTAAGTTCGTTGTACCATTCAGTTAGAAAGTAGTCATGTATGTAGTAGAATCCTTAAAATTTATGTTTAATTAAATGCCTTTTTCAGAGATAATCGTTGACGATTGGAAGTTTACTACAGTTTCTAAACTTTTTGAATGTATTAGATATTTTATAACACAGGACATGTAATTTGTCCTTATCAATACGGTTGTGTTTAAGGTAGTTCAACAGTAACTTATTTCGATGTTTTTACCGAAGACTATTAAAAGTTTCCGAAATGGGTTTCAACTTTCGCAATTTGTGTTTAATTTAACCTTCCTTCAATGCACAATGTCCTATTTATCACACAGAACTAGCAGAGTTGTTCTCGAGAAAAATTTCGCTAGCTTTCGGAATTCCGCAATGTAGTATAGTGGGCTCCTTGTTCTTTTTATTTTTTAAAAATGGCATTGGATCCTGTTTTTCTACTGATGAGTTATTTTATACAATGATATTATAATCTATTCTGTTATAAGATCTATTAATGACACGCTTTAACTTGAAGCCGACCTTGATAGACTGCCTTTGTAGTGTGTTGGGATTCGTATGTTTCTTAACTTTAAAAAATGTCATCAAATTACCTTTACGAAACAAAGTGTACCACTTTTACTTTATTTCAGATAGTCGCTTGGAGCTTGTCAACGAGATTAAGAATCTTGGTGTTTCCTTTGATTCGAAATTCACTTTTGTCACGCAAATTAATTATGTTCTAGCTAACTCATTAGCCCGGTGAAGTTGACACCACCTTATGTGAATTTTAGGAAAAAAAAATTTGGTGACAAATTCAACTTTTTTCAAGTTAAATCCTTTGTCCCTGTTTGTTCACCAAAAATTTTTGTTAGTCAACCCTTTTTAAAAGTTATTTGGAGAAGAAGGATGTAGCAAGGTAATCAATCTTGCTATATTCTTCTTGTACATAGGTAAAGAAAAAATTAGAGTGTTTTGAAAGAACGAATTTTGGTAAATAATATCAATTACTTACTTACTTACTTAATTGGCGCATTAACCGCCTAAGCGATTTTGGCCGAGTTTAACAAAGCACGCCAGCTGTCCCTATCTCGTGCTAACTGGCGCCATTTGGAAATCCCAAGTATAGCCAAGTCTTTTTCCACTTGGTCTTTTTTCAACGCAGAGGAGGTCTTCCTTTTCCTCTGGTGGTGTTGCTCAACGTCATTTTACATAGCCGTATAAGTTTTGCGGGGATACCAAATTCAGACATTGCGGCATAAAGGCAACTTCTTTTCGTGCTGTCGAAGGCGACTTTGAAGTCGACAAAAAGATGGTGTGTGTCGATTCTTCTTTCTCGGGTCTTGTCCAAGATCTGGCGTATTGTGAATATCTGGTCGGTGGTGGATTTACCAGGTCTAAAGCCACACTGATAAGGTCCAATCAGTTCGTTGACGGTGGGCTTAAGTCTTTCACACAATACACTTGACAGAACCTTATACGCGATGTTAAGAAGGCTAATCCCGCGATAATTGGCACAGACTGCAGGATCACCCTTTTTGTGGATTGGGCAGAGCACACTTAAGTTCCAATCAGTAGGCATGCGTTCTTCCGACCATATTCTAGAGATGAGCTCGTGCATGCACTTAACCAGCTCCTCTCCGCCGTACTTAAATAACTCAGCTGGTAACCCGTCAGCCCCGGGGGCTTTGTTGTTCTTAAGCCGTGCTATCGCTTTCCGAATTTCGTCATGGTCGGGTGATGGTACATCACGTCCATCATCATTGATTGGGGATTCAGGTTCAACATCTTCTCCAACGTTGTTGCAGCTGCTTCCATTAAGCAGTGTGAAGAAGTGCTCCCTCCATAATTAAAGTATGTATGTTGTGGACATCAGTCACCAGGTCGCCGTTGTCATTCTTACAGGAATTCGCCCCGGTTTTGAAACCTTCTGTTAGTCGCCGTACTTTCTGAAAAAATTTACGGTGTCAGCCTTCGCTCTGCTGAGGACATCAACCAGCCGGGCAGAGGCACCTTCCCAATTAAGGGTCCGGACATTCCAGGTGCATGCCCTCAAATCGTTGTCCTTAATATGTTTGCCGTGGTCGTCATCAAAAAAGGGGGGTCTCATCCGAGGCTTTATTTTCCTTTTCATTGGAAGTTGTTTTTTACGTGGCGGGTTCCATGCCCTGCGCACAACCCATTGCTGGGGGTGAAAAATTTTAAGCTTGCTCCAAGACAGACACCCGCTTGCAGCCGCACCTCCTGGTAAACAGACGCTGCGGACTTCAGTGGACCCTTAAACCGAATATGTCGGAGTGGCTCCACTATCTTTTATCAATTATCTCTTCCCTTATATTCGGTCTTTCATAACAATCTAATTTAGGGATACAAATTTTTATAAATTTAAATCGTATGCTTATTGCAAATTGAAATTTACAATAGCTGTGTTTTATTTACCATGTGTAAAAATTTATTTTTAAATTAGTTAAGTATTGTAGTTGGTTTAATAATAATAATTTTTACAAATAATAATAAGTTTTACAAATATCTATGTAGTTCTATTTTGTAAGATATAGTATTACATGTTAGCGTATGTAATAAATTTAAAAAAATTAGAATTTTTTTTTTGTTTTGAATTTTACATTACTTCGATTGTAAAAATTATAATAGTTATTTATTCCATTTGCTTACACATTAATGACAATTTTTTGTAAATTTAATACAATATTGTTTTTTAACCAATTTTTGGTTTTTATTTGTTAAAGTTCCAAAGTTTAAATGAAAAAAAAAAATCATAAAAATTAACCACAATAACCGGAAAATGGTTACAGTTTGACCAAATTTCTAGGTTTTTCTTAAATGCCCATAATTTTCAAACTGCATGGGATAGATTTTTTTTCTGATTCTCATGATGGTTACAATCAATCCTGTCACCCCGTTTCGGCTTGACGTTGAGGTCTGGGACACCCTGTGTACTTAATTTTTTACCAAAGAGGTTTTGGTGCATATCAAACCAACACTTAGGACAATTACATTTGTTTGCCTTGACTGTTACGCACCATTACCTGTTTGGCTCAAAAATAAAATCCCGCAATCCCTTATTAACTTGTTTTGTTTCTGCATTCAATATTTGCTTTTATTACATTCTCTTTAAGGGCTTGAATACAGCTCTCAAGAAAAATTATCAAATTAACTTAAAATTGTGCAATTTCTAAAATTCAAAACTCAATTCCACTTACCGACTCCTACATACACACCCTAACCCCGACGACCATCCTGAGTTTTCTGGAGGTCTTCAGGCTAGCTGAAGTGTTGTAATGAGCTTTGAGGACACAAGAGACCTATCGGTCGCAGTGCCTATCTATCTATCTACCGACTCCTTAAGTTCGTTGTACCATTCAGTTAGAAAGTAGTCATGTATGTAGTAGAATCCTTAAAATTTATGTTTAATTAAATGCCTTTTTCAGAGATAATCGTTGACGATTGGAAGTTTACTACAGTTTCTAAACTTTTTGAATGTATTAGATATTTTATAAAACAGGACATGTAATTTGTCCTTATCAATACGGTTGTGTTTAAGGTAGTTCAACAGTAACTTATTTCGATGTTTTTACCGAAGACTATTAAAAGTTTCCGAAATGGGTTTCAACTTTCGCAATTTGTGTTTAATTTAACCTTCCTTCAATGCACAATGTCCTATTTATCACACAGAACTAGCAGAGTTGTTCTCGAGAAAAATTTCGCTAGCTTTCGGAATTCCGCAATGTAGTATAGTGGGCTCCTTGTTCTTTTTATTTTTTAAAAATGGCATTGGATCCTGTTTTTCTACTGATGAGTTATTTTATACAATGATATTATAATCTATTCTGTTATAAGATCTATTAATGACACGCTTTAACTTGAAGCCGACCTTGATAGACTGCCTTTGTAGTGTGTTGGGATTCGTATGTTTCTTAACTTTAAAAAATGTCATCAAATTACCTTTACGAAACAAAGTGTACCACTTTTACTTTATTTCAGATAGTCGCTTGGAGCTTGTCAACGAGATTAAGAATCTTGGTGTTTCCTTTGATTCGAAATTCACTTTTGTCACGCAAATTAATTATGTTCTAGCTAACTCATTAGCCCGGTGAAGTTGACACCACCTTATGTGAATTTTAGGAAAAAAAAATTTGGTGACAAATTCAACTTTTTTCAAGTTAAATCCTTTGTCCCTGTTTGTTCACCAAAAAATTTTGTTAGTCAACCCTTTTTAAAAGTTATTTGGAGAAGAAGGATGTAGCAAGGTAATCAATCTTGCTATATTCTTCTTGTACATAGGTAAAGAAAAAATTAGAGTGTTTTGAAAGAACGAATTTTGGTAAATAATATCAATTACTTACTTACTTACTTACTTAATTGGCGCATTAACCGCCTAAGCGATTTTGGCCGAGTTTAACAAAGCACGCCAGCTGTCCCTATCTCGTGCTAACTGGCGCCATTTGGAAATCCCAAGTATAGCCAAGTCTTTTTCCACTTGGTCTTTTTTCAACGCAGATGAGGTCTTCCTTTTCCTCTGGTGGTGTTGCTCAACGTCATTTTACATAGCCGTATAAGTTTTGCGGGGATACCAAATTCAGACATTGCGGCATAAAGGCAACTTCTTTTCGTGCTGTCGAAGGCGGCTTTGAAGTCGACAAAAAGATGGTGTGTGTCGATTCTTCTTTCTCGGGTCTTGTCCAAGATCTGGCGTATTGTGAATATCTGGTCGGTGGTGGATTTACCAGGTCTAAAGCCACACTGATAAGGTCCAATCAGTTCGTTGACGGTGGGCTTAAGTCTTTCACACAATACACTTGACAGAACCTTATACGCGATGTTAAGAAGGCTAATCCCGCGATAATTGGCACAGACTGCAGGATCACCCTTTTTGTGGATTGGGCAGAGCACACTTAAGTTCCAATCAGTAGGCATGCGTTCTTCCGACCATATTCTAGAGATGAGCTCGTGCATGCACTTAACCAGCTCCTCTCCGCCGTACTTAAATAACTCAGCTGGTAAACCGTCAGCCCCGGGGGCTTTGTTGTTCTTCAGCCGTGCTATCGCTTTCCGAATTTCGTCATGGTCGGGTGATGGTACATCACGTCCATCATCATTGATTGGGGATTCAGGTTCAACATCTTCTCCAACGTTGTTGCAGCTGCTTCCATTAAGCAGTGTGAAGAAGTGCTCCCTCCATAATTAAAGTATGTTGTGGACATCAGTCACCAGGTCGCCGTTGTCATTCTTTTTTTGAAACCTTCTGTTAGTCGCCGTACTTTCTGAAAAAATTTACGGTGTCAGCCTTCGCTCTGCTGAGGACATCAACCAGCCGGGCAGAGGCACCTTCCCAATTAAGGGTCCGGACATTCCAGGTGCATGCCCTCAAATCGTTGTCCTTAATACGTTTGCCGTGGTCGTCATCAAAAAAGGGGGGTCTCATCCGAGGCTTTATTTTCCTTTTCATTGGAAGTTGTTTTTTACGTGGCGGGTTCCATGCCCTGCGCACAACCCATTGCTGGGGGTGAAAAATTTTAAGCTTGCTCCAAGACAGACACCCGCTTGCAGCCGCACCTCCTGGTAAACAGACGCTGCGGACTTCAGTGGACCCTTAAACCGAATATGTCGGAGTGGCTCCACTATCTTTTATCAATTATCTCTTCCCTTATATTCGGTCTTTCATAACAATCTAATTTAGGGATACAAATTTTTATAAATTTAAATCGTATGCTTATTGCAAATTGAAATTTACAATAGCTGTGTTTTATTTACCATCTGTAAAAATTTATTTTTAAATTAGTTAAGTATTGTAGTTGGTTTAATAATAATAATTTTTACAAATAATAATAAGTTTTACAAATATCTATGTAGTTCTATTTTGTAAGATATAGTATTACATGTTAGCGTATGTAATAAATTTAAAAAAATTAGAATTTTTTTTTTGTTTTGAATTTTACATTACTTTGATTGTAAAAATTATAATAGTTATTTATTCCATTTGCTTACACATTAATGACAATTTTTTGTAAATTTAATACAATATTGTTTTTTAACCAATTTTTGGTTTTTATTTGTTAAAGTTCCAAAGTTTAAATGAAAAAAAAAATCATAAAAATTAACCACAATAACCGGAAAATGGTTACAGTTTGACCAAATTTCTAGGTTTTTCTTAAATGCCCATAGTTTTCAAACTGCATGGGATAGATTTTTTTTCTGATTCTCATGATGGTTACAATCAATCCTGCCACCCCGTTTCGGCTTGACGTTGAGGTCTGGGACACCCTGTGTACTTAATTTTTTACCAAAGAGGTTTTGGTGCATATCAAACCAACACTTAGGACAATTACATTTGTTTGCCTTGACTGTTACGCACCATTACCTGTTTGGCTCAAAAATAAAATCCCGCAATCCCTTATTAACTTGTTTTGTTTCTGCATTCAATATTTGCTTTTATTACATTCTCTTTAAGGGCTTGAATACAGCTCTCAAGAAAAATTATCAAATTAACTTAAAATTGTGCAATTTCTAAAATTCAAAACTCAATTCCACTTACCGACTCCTACATACACACCCTAACCCCGACGACCATCCTGAGTTTTCTGGAGGTCTTCGGGCTAGCTGAAGTGTTGTAATGCGCTTTGAGGACACAAGAGACCTATCGGTCGCAGTGCCTATCTATCTATCTACCGACTCCTTAAGTTCGTTGTACCATTCAGTTAGAAAGTAGTCATGTATGTAGTAGAATCCTTAAAATTTATGTTTAATTAAATGCCTTTTTCAGAGATAATCGTTGACGATTGGAAGTTTACTACAGTTTCTAAACTTTTTGAATGTATTAGATATTTTATAACACAGGACATGTAATTTGTCCTTATCAATACGGTTGTGTTTAAGGTAGTTCAACAGTAACTTATTTCGATGTTTTTACCGAAGACTATTAAAAGTTTCCGAAATGGGTTTCAACTTTCGCAATTTGTGTTTAATTTAACCTTCCTTCAATGCACAATGTCCTATTTATCACACAGAACTAGCAGAGTTGTTCTCGAGAAAAATTTCGCTAGCTTTCGGAATTCCGCAATGTAGTATAGTGGGCTCCTTGTTCTTTTTATTTTTTAAAAATGGCATTGGATCCTGTTTTTCTACTGATGAGTTATTTTATACAATGATATTATAATCTATTCTGTTATAAGATCTATTAATGACACGCTTTAACTTGAAGCCGACCTTGATAGACTGCCTTTGTAGTGTGTTGGGATTCGTATGTTTCTTAACTTTAAAAAATGTCATCAAATTACCTTTACGAAACAAAGTGTACCACTTTTACTTTATTTCAGATAGTCGCTTGGAGCTTGTCAACGAGATTAAGAATCTTGGTGTTTCCTTTGATTCGAAATTCACTTTTGTCACGCAAATTAATTATGTTCTAGCTAACTCATTAGCCCGGTGAAGTTGACACCACCTTATGTGAATTTTAGGAAAAAAAAATTTGGTGACAAATTCAACTTTTTTCAAGTTAAATCCTTTGTCCCTGTTTGTTCACCAAAAAATTTTGTTAGTCAACCCTTTTTAAAAGTTATTTGGAGAAGAAGGATGTAGCAAGGTAATCAATCTTGCTATATTCTTCTTGTACATAGGTAAAGAAAAAATTAGAGTGTTTTGAAAGAACGAATTTTGGTAAATAATATCAATTACTTACTTACTTACTTACTTAATTGGCGCATTAACCGCCTAAGCGATTTTGGCCGAGTTTAACAAAGCACGCCAGCTGTCCCTATCTCGTGCTAACTGGCGCCATTTGGAAATCCCAAGTATAGCCAAGTCTTTTTCCACTTGGTCTTTTTTCAACGCAGATGAGGTCTTCCTTTTCCTCTGGTGGTGTTGCTCAACGTCATTTTACATAGCCGTATAAGTTTTGCGGGGATACCAAATTCAGACATTGCGGCATAAAGGCAACTTCTTTTCGTGCTGTCGAAGGCGGCTTTGAAGTCGACAAAAAGATGGTGTGTGTCGATTCTTCTTTCTCGGGTCTTGTCCAAGATCTGGCGTATTGTGAATATCTGGTCGGTGGTGGATTTACCAGGTCTAAAGCCACACTGATAAGGTCCAATCAGTTCGTTGACGGTGGGCTTAAGTCTTTCACACAATACACTTGACAGAACCTTATACGCGATGTTAAGAAGGCTAATCCCGCGATAATTGGCACAGACTGCAGGATCACCCTTTTTGTGGATTGGGCAGAGCACACTTAAGTTCCAATCAGTAGGCATGCGTTCTTCCGACCATATTCTAGAGATGAGCTCGTGCATGCACTTAACCAGCTCCTCTCCGCCGTACTTAAATAACTCAGCTGGTAAACCGTCAGCCCCGGGGGCTTTGTTGTTCTTCAGCCGTGCTATCGCTTTCCGAATTTCGTCATGGTCGGGTGATGGTACATCACGTCCATCATCATTGATTGGGGATTCAGGTTCAACATCTTCTTCAACGTTGTTGCAGCTGCTTCCATTAAGCAGTGTGAAGAAGTGCTCCCTCCATAATTAAAGTATGTTGTGGACATCAGTCACCAGGTCGCCGTTGTCATTCTTTTTTTGAAACCTTCTGTTAGTCGCCGTACTTTCTGAAAAAATTTACGGTGTCAGCCTTCGCTCTGCTGAGGACATCAACCAGCCGGGCAGAGGCACCTTCCCAATTAAGGGTCCGGACATTCCAGGTGCATGCCCTCAAATCGTTGTCCTTAATACGTTTGCCGTGGTCGTCATCAAAAAAGGGGGGTCTCATCCGAGGCTTTATTTTCCTTTTCATTGGAAGTTGTTTTTTACGTGGCGGGTTCCATGCCCTGCGCACAACCCATTGCTGGGGGTGAAAAATTTTAAGCTTGCTCCAAGACAGACACCCGCTTGCAGCCGCACCTCCTGGTAAACAGACGCTGCGGACTTCAGTGGACCCTTAAACCGAATATGTCGGAGTGGCTCCACTATCTTTTATCAATTATCTCTTCCCTTATATTCGGTCTTTCATAACAATCTAATTTAGGGATACAAATTTTTATAAATTTAAATCGTATGCTTATTGCAAATTGAAATTTACAATAGCTGTGTTTTATTTACCATCTGTAAAAATTTATTTTTAAATTAGTTAAGTATTGTAGTTGGTTTAATAATAATAATTTTTACAAATAATAATAAGTTTTACAAATATCTATGTAGTTCTATTTTGTAAGATATAGTATTACATGTTAGCGTATGTAATAAATTTAAAAAAATTAGAATTTTTTTTTTGTTTTGAATTTTACATTACTTTGATTGTAAAAATTATAATAGTTATTTATTCCATTTGCTTACACATTAATGACAATTTTTTGTAAATTTAATACAATATTGTTTTTTAACCAATTTTTGGTTTTTATTTGTTAAAGTTCCAAAGTTTAAATGAAAAAAAAAATCATAAAAATTAACCACAATAACCGGAAAATGGTTACAGTTTGACCAAATTTCTAGGTTTTTCTTAAATGCCCATAGTTTTCAAACTGCATGGGATAGATTTTTTTTCTGATTCTCATGATGGTTACAATCAATCCTGCCACCCCGTTTCGGCTTGACGTTGAGGTCTGGGACACCCTGTGTACTTAATTTTTTACCAAAGAGGTTTTGGTGCATATCAAACCAACACTTAGGACAATTACATTTGTTTGCCTTGACTGTTACGCACCATTACCTGTTTGGCTCAAAAATAAAATCCCGCAATCCCTTATTAACTTGTTTTGTTTCTGCATTCAATATTTGCTTTTATTACATTCTCTTTAAGGGCTTGAATACAGCTCTCAAGAAAAATTATCAAATTAACTTAAAATTGTGCAATTTCTAAAATTCAAAACTCAATTCCACTTACCGACTCCTACATACACACCCTAACCCCGACGACCATCCTGAGTTTTCTGGAGGTCTTCGGGCTAGCTGAAGTGTTGTAATGCGCTTTGAGGACACAAGAGACCTATCGGTCGCAGTGCCTATCTATCTATCTACCGACTCCTTAAGTTCGTTGTACCATTCAGTTAGAAAGTAGTCATGTATGTAGTAGAATCCTTAAAATTTATGTTTAATTAAATGCCTTTTTCAGAGATAATCGTTGACGATTGGAAGTTTACTACAGTTTCTAAACTTTTTGAATGTATTAGATATTTTATAACACAGGACATGTAATTTGTCCTTATCAATACGGTTGTGTTTAAGGTAGTTCAACAGTAACTTATTTCGATGTTTTTACCGAAGACTATTAAAAGTTTCCGAAATGGGTTTCAACTTTCGCAATTTGTGTTTAATTTAACCTTCCTTCAATGCACAATGTCCTATTTATCACACAGAACTAGCAGAGTTGTTCTCGAGAAAAATTTCGCTAGCTTTCGGAATTCCGCAATGTAGTATAGTGGGCTCCTTGTTCTTTTTATTTTTTAAAAATGGCATTGGATCCTGTTTTTCTACTGATGAGTTATTTTATACAATGATATTATAATCTATTCTGTTATAAGATCTATTAATGACACGCTTTAACTTGAAGCCGACCTTGATAGACTGCCTTTGTAGTGTGTTGGGATTCGTATGTTTCTTAACTTTAAAAAATGTCATCAAATTACCTTTACGAAACAAAGTGTACCACTTTTACTTTATTTCAGATAGTCGCTTGGAGCTTGTCAACGAGATTAAGAATCTTGGTGTTTCCTTTGATTCGAAATTCACTTTTGTCACGCAAATTAATTATGTTCTAGCTAACTCATTAGCCCGGTGAAGTTGACACCACCTTATGTGAATTTTAGGAAAAAAAAATTTGGTGACAAATTCAACTTTTTTCAAGTTAAATCCTTTGTCCCTGTTTGTTCACCAAAAAATTTTGTTAGTCAACCCTTTTTAAAAGTTATTTGGAGAAGAAGGATGTAGCAAGGTAATCAATCTTGCTATATTCTTCTTGTACATAGGTAAAGAAAAAATTAGAGTGTTTTGAAAGAACGAATTTTGGTAAATAATATCAATTACTTACTTACTTACTTACTTAATTGGCGCATTAACCGCCTAAGCGATTTTGGCCGAGTTTAACAAAGCACGCCAGCTGTCCCTATCTCGTGCTAACTGGCGCCATTTGGAAATCCCAAGTATAGCCAAGTCTTTTTCCACTTGGTCTTTTTTCAACGCAGATGAGGTCTTCCTTTTCCTCTGGTGGTGTTGCTCAACGTCATTTTACATAGCCGTATAAGTTTTGCGGGGATACCAAATTCAGACATTGCGGCATAAAGGCAACTTCTTTTCGTGCTGTCGAAGGCGGCTTTGAAGTCGACAAAAAGATGGTGTGTGTCGATTCTTCTTTCTCGGGTCTTGTCCAAGATCTGGCGTATTGTGAATATCTGGTCGGTGGTGGATTTACCAGGTCTAAAGCCACACTGATAAGGTCCAATCAGTTCGTTGACGGTGGGCTTAAGTCTTTCACACAATACACTTGACAGAACCTTATACGCGATGTTAAGAAGGCTAATCCCGCGATAATTGGCACAGACTGCAGGATCACCCTTTTTGTGGATTGGGCAGAGCACACTTAAGTTCCAATCAGTAGGCATGCGTTCTTCCGACCATATTCTAGAGATGAGCTCGTGCATGCACTTAACCAGCTCCTCTCCGCCGTACTTAAATAACTCAGCTGGTAAACCGTCAGCCCCGGGGGCTTTGTTGTTCTTCAGCCGTGCTATCGCTTTCCGAATTTCGTCATGGTCGGGTGATGGTACATCACGTCCATCATCATTGATTGGGGATTCAGGTTCAACATCTTCTCCAACGTTGTTGCAGCTGCTTCCATTAAGCAGTGTGAAGAAGTGCTCCCTCCATAATTAAAGTATGTTGTGGACATCAGTCACCAGGTCGCCGTTGTCATTCTTTTTTTGAAACCTTCTGTTAGTCGCCGTACTTTCTGAAAAAATTTACGGTGTCAGCCTTCGCTCTGCTGAGGACATCAACCAGCCGGGCAGAGGCACCTTCCCAATTAAGGGTCCGGACATTCCAGGTGCATGCCCTCAAATCGTTGTCCTTAATACGTTTGCCGTGGTCGTCATCAAAAAAGGGGGGTCTCATCCGAGGCTTTATTTTCCTTTTCATTGGAAGTTGTTTTTTACGTGGCGGGTTCCATGCCCTGCGCACAACCCATTGCTGGGGGTGAAAAATTTTAAGCTTGCTCCAAGACAGACACCCGCTTGCAGCCGCACCTCCTGGTAAACAGACGCTGCGGACTTCAGTGGACCCTTAAACCGAATATGTCGGAGTGGCTCCACTATCTTTTATCAATTATCTCTTCCCTTATATTCGGTCTTTCATAACAATCTAATTTAGGGATAAAAATTTTTATAAATTTAAATCGTATGCTTATTGCAAATTGAAATTTACAATAGCTGTGTTTTATTTACCATGTGTAAAAATTTATTTTTAAATTAGTTAAGTATTGTAGTTGGTTTAATAATAATAATTTTAACAAATAATAATAAGTTTTACAAATATCTATGTAGTTCTATTTTGTAAGATATAGTATTACATGTTAGCGTATGTAATAAATTTAAAAAAATTAGAATTTTTTTTTTGTTTTGAATTTTACATTACTTCGATTGTAAAAATTATAATAGTTATTTATTCCATTTGCTTACACATTAATGACAATTTTTTGTAAATTTAATACAATATTGTTTTTTAACCAATTTTTGGTTTTTATATGTTAAAGTTCCAAAGTTTAAATGAAAAAAAAAATCATAAAAATTAACCACAATAACCGGAAAATGGTTACAGTTTGACCAAATTTCTAGGTTTTTCTTAAATGCCCATAATTTTCAAACTGCATGGGATAGATTTTTTTTCTGATTCTCATGATGGTTACAATCAATCCTGTCACCCCGTTTCGGCTGGGCGTTGAGGTCTGGGACACCCTGTGTACTTAATTTTTGACCAAAGAGGTTTTGGTGCATATCAAACCAACACTTAGGACAATTACATTTGTTTGCCTTGACTGTTACGCACCATTACCTGTTTGGCTCAAAAATAAAATCCCGCAATCCCTTATTAACTTGTTTTGTTTCTGCATTCAATATTTGCTTTTATTACATTCTCTTTAAGGGCTTGAATACAGCTCTCAAGAAAAATTATCAAATTAACTTAAAATTGTGAAATTTCTAAAATTCAAAACTCAATTCCACTTACCGACTCCTACATACACACCCTAACCCCGACGACCATCCTGAGTTTTCTGGAGGTCTTCGGGCTAGCTGAAGTGTTGTAATGAGCTTTGAAGACACAAGAGACCTATCGGTCGCAGTGCATATCTATCTATCTACCGACTCCTTAAGTTCGTTGTACCATTCAGTTAGAAAGTAGTCATGTATGTAGTAGAATCCTTAAAATTTATGTTTAATTAAATGCCTTTTTCAGAGATAATCGTTGACGATTGAAAGTTTACTACAGTTTCTAAACTTTTTGAATGTATTTTCAAAAATAAGATATTTTATAACACAGGACATGTAATTTGTCCTTATCAATACGGTTGTGTTTAAGGTAGTTCAACAGTAACTTATTTCGATGTTTTTACCGAAGACTATTAAAAGTTTCCGAAATGGGTTTCAACTTTCGCAATTTGTGTTTAATTTAACCTTCCTTCAATGCACAATGTCCTATTTATCACACAGAACTAGCAGAGTTGTTCTCGAGAAAAATTTCGCTAGCTTTCGGAATTCCGCAATGTAGTATAGTGGGCTCCTTGTTCTTTTTATTTTTTAAAAATGGCATTGGATCCTGTTTTTCTACTGATGAGTTATTTTATACAATGATATTATAATCTAGTCTGTTATAAGATCTATTAATGACACGCTTTAACTTGAAGCCGACCTTGATAGACTGCCTTTGTAGTGTGTTGGGATTCGTATGTTTCTTAACTTTAAAAAATGTCATCAAATTACCTTTACGAAACAAAGTGTACCACTTTTACTTTATTTCAGATAGTCGCTTGGAGCTTGTCAACGAGATTAAGAATCTTGGTGTTTCCTTTGATTCGAAATTCACTTTTGTCACGCAAATTAATTATGTTCTAGCTAACTCATTAGCCCGGTGAAGTTGACACCACCTTATGTGAATTTTAGGAAAAAAAAATTTGGTGACAAATTCAACTTTTTTCAAGTTAAATCCTTTGTCCCTGTTTGTTCACCAAAAAATTTTGTTAGTCAACCCTTTTTAAAAGTTATTTGGAGAAGAAGGATGTAGCAAGGTAATCAATCTTGCTATATTCTTCTTGTACATAGGTAAAGAAAAAATTAGAGTGTTTTGAAAGAACGAATTTTGGTAAATAATATGAATTACTTACTTACTTACTTACTTAATTGGCGCATTAACCGCCTAAGCGATTTTGGCCGAGTTTAACAAAGCACGCCAGCTGTCCATATCTCGTGCTAACTGGCGCCATTTGGAAATCCCAAGTATAGCCAAGTCTTTTTCCACTTGGTCTTTTTTCAACGCAGATGAGGTCTTCCTTTTCCTCTGGTGGTGTTGCTCAACGTCATTTTACATAGCCGTATAAATTTTGCGGGGATACCAAATTCAGACATTGCGGCATAAAGGCAACTTCTTTTCGTGCTGTCGAAGGCGGCTTTGAAGTCGACAAAAAGATGGTGTGTGTCGATTCTTCTTTCTCGGGTCTTGTCCAAGATCTGGCGTATTGTGAATATCTGGTCGGTGGTGGATTTACCAGGTCTAAAGCCACACTGATAAGGTCCAATCAGTTCGTTGACGGTGGGCTTAAGTCTTTCACACAATGCACTTGACAGAACCTTATACGCGATGTTAAGAAGGCTAATCCCGCGATAATTGGCACAGACTGCAGGATCACCCTTTTTGTGGATTGGGCAGAGCACACTTAAGTTCCAATCAGTAGGCATGCGTTCTTCCGACCATATTCTAGAGATGAGCTCGTGCATGCACTTAACCAGCTCCTCTCCGCCGTACTTAAATAACTCAGCTGGTAACCCGTCAGCCCCGGGGGCTTTGTTGTTCTTCAGCCGTGCTATCGCTTTCCGAATTTCGTCATGGTCGGGTGATGGTACATCACGTCCATCATCATTGATTGGGGATTCAGGTTCAACATCTTCTCCAACGTTGTTGCAGCTGCTTCGATTAAGCAGTGTGAAGAAGTGCTCCCTCCATAATTAAAGTATGTTGTGGACATCAGTCACCAGGTCGCCGTTGTCATTCTTTTTTTGAAACCTTCTGTTAGTCGCCGTACTTTCTGAAAAAATTTACGGTGTCAGCCTTCGCTCTGCTGAGGACATCAACCAGCCGGGCAGAGGCACCTTCCCAATTAAGGGTCCGGACATTCCAGGTGCATGCCCTCAAATCGTTGTCCTTAATACGTTTGCCGTGGTCGTCATCAAAAAAGGGGGGTATCATCCGAGGCGTTATTTTCCTTTTCATTGGAAGCTGTTTTTTACGTGGCGGGTTCCATGCCCTGCGCACAACCCATTGCTGGGGGTGAAAAATTTTAAGCTTGCTCCAAGACAGACACCCGCTTGCAGCCGCACCTCCTGGTAAACAGACGCTGCGGACTTCAGTGGACCCTTGAACCGAATATGTCGGAGTGGCTCCACTATCTTTTATCAATTATCTCTTCCCTTATATTCGGTCTTTCATAACAATCTAATTTAGGGATACAAATTTTTATAAATTTAAATCGTATGCTTATTGCAAATTGAAATTTACAATAGCTGTGTTTTATTTACCATCTGTAAAAATTTATTTTTAAATTAGTTAAGTATTGTAGTTGGTTTAATAATAATAATTTTTACAAATAATAATAAGTTTTACAAATATCTATGTAGTTCTATTTTGTAAGATATAGTATTACATGTTAGCGTATGTAATAAATTTAAAAAAATTAGAATTTTTTTTTTGTTTTGAATTTTACATTACTTTGATTGTAAAAATTATAATAGTTATTTATTCCATTTGCTTACACATTAATGACAATTTTTTGTAAATTTAATACAATATTGTTTTTTAACCAATTTTTGGTTTTTATTTGTTAAAGTTCCAAAGTTTAAATGAAAAAAAAAATCATAAAAATTAACCACAATAACCGGAAAATGGTTACAGTTTGACCAAATTTCTAGGTTTTTCTTAAATGCCCATAGTTTTCAAACTGCATGGGATAGATTTTTTTTCTGATTCTCATGATGGTTACAATCAATCCTGCCACCCCGTTTCGGCTTGACGTTGAGGTCTGGGACACCCTGTGTACTTAATTTTTTACCAAAGAGGTTTTGGTGCATATCAAACCAACACTTAGGACAATTACATTTGTTTGCCTTGACTGTTACGCACCATTACCTGTTTGGCTCAAAAATAAAATCCCGCAATCCCTTATTAACTTGTTTTGTTTCTGCATTCAATATTTGCTTTTATTACATTCTCTTTAAGGGCTTGAATACAGCTCTCAAGAAAAATTATCAAATTAACTTAAAATTGTGCAATTTCTAAAATTCAAAACTCAATTCCACTTACCGACTCCTACATACACACCCTAACCCCGACGACCATCCTGAGTTTTCTGGAGGTCTTCGGGCTAGCTGAAGTGTTGTAATGCGCTTTGAGGACACAAGAGACCTATCGGTCGCAGTGCCTATCTATCTATCTACCGACTCCTTAAGTTCGTTGTACCATTCAGTTAGAAAGTAGTCATGTATGTAGTAGAATCCTTAAAATTTATGTTTAATTAAATGCCTTTTTCAGAGATAATCGTTGACGATTGGAAGTTTACTACAGTTTCTAAACTTTTTGAATGTATTAGATATTTTATAACACAGGACATGTAATTTGTCCTTATCAATACGGTTGTGTTTAAGGTAGTTCAACAGTAACTTATTTCGATGTTTTTACCGAAGACTATTAAAAGTTTCCGAAATGGGTTTCAACTTTCGCAATTTGTGTTTAATTTAACCTTCCTTCAATGCACAATGTCCTATTTATCACACAGAACTAGAAGAGTTGTTCTCGAGAAAAATTTCGCTAGCTTTCGGAATTCCGCAATGTAGTATAGTGGGCTCCTTGTTCTTTTTATTTTTTAAAAATGGCATTGGATCCTGTTTTTCTACTGATGAGTTATTTTATACAATGATATTATAATCTATTCTGTTATAAGATCTATTAATGACACGCTTTAACTTGAAGCCGACCTTGATAGACTGCCTTTGTAGTGTGTTGGGATTCGTATGTTTCTTAACTTTAAAAAATGTCATCAAATTACCTTTACGAAACAAAGTGTACCACTTTTACTTTATTTCAGATAGTCGCTTGGAGCTTGTCAACGAGATTAAGAATCTTGGTGTTTCCTTTGATTCGAAATTCACTTTTGTCACGCAAATTAATTATGTTCTAGCTAACTCATTAGCCCGGTGAAGTTGACACCACCTTATGTGAATTTGAGGAAAAAAAAATTTGGTGACAAATTCAACTTTTTTCAAGTTAAATCCTTTGTCCCTGTTTGTTCACCAAAAATTTTTGTTAGTCAACCCTTTTTAAAAGTTATTTGGAGAAGAAGGATGTAGCAAGGTAATCAATCTTGCTATATTCTTCTTGTACATAGGTAAAGAAAAAATTAGAGTGTTTTGAAAGAACGAATTTTGGTAAATAATATGAATTACTTACTTACTTACTTACTTAATTGGCGCATTAACCGCCTAAGCGATTTTGGCCGAGTTTAACAAAGCACGCCAGCTGTCCCTATCTCGTGCTAACTGGCGCCATTTGGAAATCCCAAGTATAGCCAAGTCTTTTTCCACTTGGTCTTTTTTCAACGCAGAGGAGGTCTTCCTTTTCCTCTGGTGGTGTTGCTCAACGTCATTTTACATAGCCGTATAAGTTTTGCGGGGATACCAAATTCAGACATTGCGGCATAAAGGCAACTTCTTTTCGTGCTGTCGAAGGCGGCTTTGAAGTCGACAAAAAGATGGTGTGTGTCGATTCTTCTTTCTCGGGTCTTGTCCAAGATCTGGCGTATTGTGAATATCTGGTCGGTGGTGGATTTACCAGGTCTAAAGCCACACTGATAAGGTCCAATCAGTTCGTTGACGGTGGGCTTAAGTCTTTCACACAATACACTTGACAGAACCTTATACGCGATGTTAAGAAGGCTAATCCCGCGATAATTGGCACAGACTGCAGGATCACCCTTTTTGTGGATTGGGCAGAGCACACTTAAGTTCCAATCAGTAGGCATGCGTTCTTCCGACCATATTCTAGAGATGAGCTCGTGCATGCACTTAACCAGCTCCTCTCCGCCGTACTTAAATAACTCAGCTGGTAACCCGTCAGCCCCGGGGGCTTTGTTGTTCTTCAGCCGTGCTATCGCTTTCCGAATTTCGTCATGGTCGGGTGATGGTACATCACGTCCATCATCATTTATTGGGGATTCAGGTTCAACATCTTCTCCAACGTTGTTGCAGCTGCTTCCATTAAGCAGTGTGAAGAAGTGCTCCCTACATAATTAAAGTATGTTGTGGACATCAGTCACCAGGTCGCCGTTGTCATTATTTTTTTGAAACCTTCGCTCTGCTGAGGACATCAACCAGCCGGGCAGAGGCACCTTCCCAATTAAGGGTCCGGACATTCCAGGTGCATGCCCTCAAATCGTTGTCCTTAATACGTTTGCCGTGGTCGTCATCAAAAAAGGGGGGTCTCATCCGAGGCTTTATTTTCCTTTTCATTGGAAGTTGTGTTTTACGTGGCGGGTTCCAAGCCCTGCGCACAACCCATTGCTGGGAGTGAAAAATTTTAAGTTTGTTTATATAGCGAGCCGCTTGCTCCAAGACAGACACCCGCTTGCAGCCGCACCTCCTGGTGAACAGACGCTGCGGACTTCAGTGGACCCTTAAACCGAATATGTCGGAGTGGCTCCACTATCTTTTATCAATTATCTCTTCCCTTATATTCGGTCTTTCATAACAATCTAATTTAGGGATAAAATTTTTTATAAATTTAAATCGTATGCTTATTGCAAATTAAAATTTACAATAGCTGTGTTTTATTTACCATGTGTAAAAATTTATTTTTAAATTAGTTAAGTATTGTAGTTGGTTTAATAATAATAAGTTTTACAACTGTCTATGTAGTTCTATTTTGTAAGATATAGTATTACATGTTAGCGTATGTAATGATTTAAAAAAAGTTAGAATTTTTTTTTTTGTTTTGAATTTTACATTACTTGTTTTAAGTTAGGCTATGTACGTACATACATATGTATGTTCGATTGTAAAAATTATAATAGTTATATATTCCATTTGCTTACACATAAATGACAATTTTTTGTAAATTTAATACAATATTGTTTTTTAACCAATTTTTGGTTTTTATTTGTTAAAGTTCCAAAGTTTAAATGAAAAAAAATCATAAAAATTAACCACAATAACCGAAAAATGGTTACAGTTTGACAAAATTATTAGGTTTTTCTTAAATGCCCATAATTTTCAAACTGCATGGGATAGATTTTTTTTTCCGATTCTCATGATGGTTACAATCAATCGTGTCACCCCGTTTCGGCTTGACGTTGAGGCCTGGGACACCCTGTGTACTTAATTTTTGACCAAAGAGGTTTTGGTGCATATCAAACCAACACTTAGGACAATTACATTTGTTTGCCTTGACTGTTACGCACCATTACCTTTTTGGCTCAAAAATAAAATCCCGCAATCCCTTATTAACTTGTTTTGTTTCTGCATTCAATATTTGCTTTTATTACATTCTCTTTAAGGGCTTGAATACAGCTCTCAAGAAAAATTATCAAATTAACTTAAAATTGTGCAATTTCTAAAATTCAAAACTCAATTCCACTTACCGACTCCTACATACACACCCTAACTCCGACGACCATCCTGAGTTTTCTGGAGGTCTTCGGGCTAGCTGAAGTGTTGTAATGAGCTTTGAGGACACAAGAGACCTATCGGTCGCAGTGCATACCTCTACTTATATCTATCTATCTACCGACTCCTTAAGTTCGTTGTACCATTCAGTTAGAAAGTAGTCATGTATGTAGTAGAACCCTTAAAATTTATGTTTAATTAAATGCCTTTTTCAGAGATAATCGTTGACGATTAGAAGTTTACTACAGTTTCTAAACTTTTTGAATGTATTTTCAAAAATAAGATATTTTATAACACAGGACATGTAATTTGTCCTTATCAATATGGTTGTGTTTAAGGTAGTTCTACAGTAACCGTTCTCGATGTTTTTACCGAAGACTGTATTAAAAGTTTCCGAAATGGGTTTCAACTTTCGCAATTTGTGTTTAATTTAACCTTCCTTCAATGCATATTGTCCTATTTATCACACAGAACTAGCAGAGTTGTTCTCGAGAAAAATTTCGCTAGCTTTCGGAATTCCGCAATGTAGTATAATGGGCTCTTTGTTCTTTTTATTTTTTTAAAATGGCATTGGATCCTGTTTTTCTACTGATGAGTTATTTTATACAATGATATTATAATCTATTCTGTTATAAGATCTATTAATGACACGCTTTAACTTGAAGCCGACCTTGATAGACTGCCTTTGTAGTGTGTTGGGATTCGTATGTTTCTTAACTTTATAAAATGTCATCAAATTACCTTTACGAAACAAAGTGTACCACTTTTACTTTATTTCAGATAGCCGCTTGGAGCTTGTCAACGAGATTAAGAACCTTGGTGTTTCCTTTGATTCGAAATTCACTTTTGTCACGCAAATTAATTATGTTCTAGCTAACTCATTAGCCCGGTGAAGTTGACATCACCTTATGTGAATTTTAGGAAAAAAAACCAAAAAAAATTTGTATGAAAAAACGCAAAAGTGACAAAATCAACTTTTTTCAAGTTAAATCCTTTGCCCCTGTTTGTCCACCAAACATTTTTGTTAGTCAACCCTTTTTAAAAGTTATTTTAAAAGCAATTTTTTATAAAAAAAACCATAAAGTTAAAAATTACGCCTTTTTTGAGGTAAATCGTTGGTCCAACGTACATATGTCCATGTTTGTCCAATAAACGTTTTCATTTGTCCACCCATTGTTCAAAAGTTATTTAAAAAACAATTTTTATGAAAAAGCCATATATGTAGTAAAAAATTACGCTTTTTTTTTTTAGCTAAATACAACGTTTGTTCATGTTTGTCCACCAAAAATTGTTTTTTAAATAAATTTTGAACAAAGGGTCGCCAAACGAAAATTTTTGGTGCACAAACATGGACAAACGATTTAGCTTGAAAAAAATTGAATTTTAAATTTTTTTCTGCGGAAGACTATATGAATAAGCGATTTAAAGTGAAAAAGTTCTGATTATTTTTTTTTATTTTGCGGTAAATTATTTTTTTAAATAACTTTTAAACAAAGGGTGGACAAACAATAGGCAACCTGTTTAAAGCAAAAAAATGCTTGCCTTTGTGCAACACAATAGCGCCGTTATTTTAACCTTTAGGGTAAAAATGCCACTTTAAATATCACATTAATAATAAATAATAATTTGGCGCTTACATTATGCAGCTCAGTTTTCGGCCGAGCTTCTCCTACCATTTGCAGTGTGCGTCTTTATATTCTACCGCAAATGGGGATACCTACAATTTTGTGCCGACTCCGAACGGCAGATGTATTTTTATGTATTTTTATTAGAAGCTTTTTCATGACACAAATACCTTCGGAGGGTTACCATTGTCTGCCGAGGAGTGGTCGCTATTAGAAAAATACTTTTCTTTGACTTGGATTTTACTTGCCCTGGCTGAGGTTCGAACCTCGAACCCAGCGGCATATCGAGAATTAGCACGAACCGCTACCCACTGGACTAGGTTAGGTTAGGTTTTAATGGCGGCTATGGAGCTGAACGCCCAATTAGCAACTAAGTGCCGTTTTGAAAACAATGAACTTCGGGTTATTGCGTTACAACCAACTAGTGCAGTTAATGAACTTCAGGAAGTTGTTGAGGCTCTCACTGCCAAAATCTTGCATAGAAATGCACTCACACGCTCCTAGACTGGTCCTACGCTTCCTCATTAGGGCTGGACATCTGCACAGAAGGTGCTCAACTGCCTTTTGATCATCTTCATCCCTGCAGCGCCAGCAGTAGTCATAATGAACAGTGCCCAGTCTTCTAGCGTGGACAACTATCGGCCATCTCTGACCAGCTGATCGGCTACTTCGTTTCCGGCTATGTTGCGGTGCCCAGGAACCCAAATTAAATCTACCGAGAGCTGGTTGCAGACTCCATTCAAAAGAGTTCTGCACAGCTTGACCAACTTTGATTGTGTTATGAAAGATGCCAGAGCCAATATGGACGCCCGGCTACCTGAGAAGATGGCTACACGCTCATCCTTTATTTTCGGAAGGCAGTTACGCCTAATTCGCGACAGCCTTCGGTAATAGCAAAAATCTTAGCCTAAAAGACACTAGCATGTTGAGGCAGGTGGTAAGACTTACCACCCCTCCCCCATCCAAGAAGTCCGAGTAAACTCCGGCTCCGACACCCGGCTCCATCTTGGAACCGTCAGTGTATATGTGGCGATTCCAGGCGGACATCGAAATCTCTATTGCATTCAGATCTTGACGGAAGTAAGATGCCAAAGGGTCTTTAGAAATCTATTTCTAGCTTCAAATAATCAGTGATCTGTCTGATCGAGGTGGGCAAGAGGGAAATAATGTTTCTGTGCTCCTTTCCTAACAGCTGACACTGATGCAGAATACATTGCATTTAGATCTAGAGGCAGGATGTGTTATTACATTCAAGGCCTCCGTTGGACACGTTCTCAATGCCCCCGTCACCCTAATGCACTTTGATCTAAGCATAAAATAGGATGAACTACGGCTGTGTAGATCCAAAAGACTATTTTCGGGTGAAGATCCCAGGTTTTCCCAAAAAGCCGCTTGCAGGAGTAGAACGCGATGTTTTCCTCACTCTCTCTTCGATATTTGTTTTCCAATTAAATTTAGGATCTACAATGATTCCTATATACTTTGCCTGACTGGATAAACGGAGCGCTGACTGTTCAGCTTCGGTGGCTCGAAATTGGGAACCTTGGTCTTGGCCGTTAAAAGCATCATAACTGTTTTATCTGGGTAATTCTGACAACCTCGTGAAGAGCCGTATCCGTGGATCTACCCTTCAAGTACGCATGCTGCGCTTCAGACGCGCGATCTCCCCGAAACAGCACACGGATATGCAAGTCCATAATCTTCTTAAAGGTTTTGAGAAGAAAAGACGTGAGACTGATCGGTCGAAAGTCCCTAGCAACTCTATGGATCCTTCTACCTACCTTCGGAATGAATACTACTTGCACTTGCCTCCACGAGGGAACATAGTTAAGGATTATACAGCTTTGAAATATTGACAAGAGCCAATGCATGAGAGGGTCATCCATGGTCTGTAGCATGACCGGAAGAATGCCATCTGGACCAGGGCTCTTGTAAGGTGAAAACGATTTAATCGCCCATGAAATTTTACTTGCTGTTTAAATAGATTTAGCTATGTATGTGGCGAGTCTGAGCACATCTGCGGTATGCACCTGTTCGCACCGGGTTGTGCGATTTTGTTGCACGTGGCCACTCGCCAGCCGCTTTTTGTATAACAAACCTTTCCGCCTCTGGTAAAATTTTTAATTAAATTTTTATTTAGAGTCTGGCACGTCCGACTCGTTACAAAGATCAAATTTGAATGCTCGAGGCGGCTTCTATCACGTGCGTTTATTGCATTCGTATTTTCTTCATTTTTAGCTTAAATTAGCTGCAGTTAAATTATTGTAGACTTATGATTGTACTAGATTGTTTAGGGTTACATTTATGTGCTGCTTACGGTTATTCATACCCTGTGCCATGACATCACCCGCCTATGGAGAAGAAGGATGTAGCAAGGTGATCAATCTTTTTTGGTATATTATATCAATTATCTCTTCCCTTATATTCGGTCTTTCATAACAATCTAATTTAGGGATACAAATTTTTATAAATTTAAATCGTATGCTTATTGCAAATTAAAATTTACAATAGCTGTGTTTTATTTACCATGTGTAAAAATTTATTTTTAAATTAGTTAAGTATTGTAGTTGGTTTAATAATAATAATTTTTACAAATAATAATAATATTTACAAATATCTATGTAGTTCTATTTTGTAAGATATAGTATTACATGTTAGCGTATGTAATGAATTAAAAAAAGTTAGAATTTTTTTTTTGTTTTGAATTTTACATTACTTGTTTTAAATTAGGCTATGTACGTACATACATATGCATGTTCGATTGTAAAAAATTATAATAGTTATATATTCCATTTGCTTACACATAAATTACAATTTTTTGTAAATTTAATACAATATTGTTTTCTAACCAACTTTTGGTTTTTATTTGTTAAAGTTCCAAAGTTTAAATGAAAAAAAATCATAAAAATTAACCACAATAACCGAAAAATGGTTACAGTTTGACCAAATTTCTAGGTTTTTCTTAAATGCCCATAATTTTCAAACTGCATGGGATAGATTTTTTTCTGATTCTCATGATGGTTACAATCAATCCTGTCCCCCCGTTTCGGCTTGACGTTGAGGTCTGGGACACCCTGTGTACTTAATTTTTGACCAAAGAGGTTTTGGTGCATATCAAACCAACACTTAGGACAATTACATTTGACTGTTACGCACCATTACCTGTTTAGCTCAAAAATAAAATCCCGCAATCCCTTATTAACTTGTTTTGTTTCTGCATTCAATATTTGCTTTTATTACATTCTCTTTAAGGGCTTGAATACAGCTCTCAAGAAAAATTATCAAATTAACTTAAAATTGAGCAATTTCTAAAATTCAAAACTCAATTCCACTTACCGACTCCTACATACACACCCTAACCCCGACGACCATCCTGAGTTTTCTGGAGGTCTTGGGGCTAGCTGAAGTGTTGTAATGAGCTTTGAGGACACAAGAGACCTATCGGTCGCAGTGCATACCTCTACTTATATCTATCTATCTACCGACTCCTTAAGTTCGTTGTACCATTCAGTTAGAAAGTAGTCATGTATGTAGTAGAACCCTTAAAATTTATGTTTAATTAAATGCCTTTTTCAGAGATAATCGTTGACGATTAGAAGTTTACTACAGTTTCTAAACTTTTTGAATGTATTTTCAAAAATAAGATATTTTATAACACAGGACATGTAATTTGTCCTTATCAATACGGTTGTGTTTAAGGTAGTTCTACAGTAACCGTTCTCGATGTTTTTACCGAAGACTGTATTAAAAGTTTCCGAAATGGGTTTCAACTTTCGCAATTTGTGTTTAATTTAACCTTCCTTCAATGCATATTGTCCTATTTATCACACAGAACTAGCAGAGTTGTTCTCGAGAAAAATTTCGCTAGCTTTCGGAATTCCGCAATGTAGTATAATGGGCTCTTTGTTCTTTTTATTTTTTTAAAATGGCATTGGATCCTGTTTTTCTACTGATGAGTTATTTTATACAATGATATTATAATCTATTCTGTTATAAGATCTATTAATGACACGCTTTAACTTGAAGCCGACCTTGATAGACTGCCTTTGTAGTGTGTTGGGATTCGTATGTTTCTTAACTTTAAAAAATGTCATCAAATTACCTTTACGAAACAAAGTGTACCACTTTTAATTTATTTCAGATAGCCGCTTGGAGCTTGTCAACGAGATTAAGAACCTTGGTGTTTCCTTTGATTCGAAATTCACTTTTGTCACGCAAATTAATTATGTTCTAGCTAACTCATTAGCCCGGTGAAGTTGACATCACCTTATGTGAATTTTAGGAAAAAAAACCAAAAAAAATGTTTATGAAAAAACGCAAAAGTGACAAAATCAACTTTTTTCAAGTTAAATCCTTTGCCCCTGTTTGTCCACCAAACATTTTTGTTAGTCAACCCTTTTTAAAAGTTATTTTAAAAGCAATTTTTTATAAAAAAAACCATAAAGTTAAAAATTACGCCTTTTTTGAGGTAAATCGTTGGTCCAACGTACATATGTCCATGTTTGTCCAATAAACGTTTTCATTTGTCCACCCATTGTTCAAAAGTTATTTAAAAAACAATTTTTATGAAAAAGCCATATATGTAGTAAAAAATTACGCTTTTTTTTTTTAGCTAAATACAACGTTTGTTCATGTTTGTCCACCAAAAATTGTTTTTTAAATAAATTTTGAACAAAGGGTCGCCAAACGAAAATTTTTGGTGCACAAACATGGACAAACGATTTAGCTTGAAAAAAATTGAATTTTTAATTTTTTTCTGCGGAAGACTATATGAATAAGCGATTTAAAGTGAAAAAGTTCTGATTATTTTTTTTTATTTTGCGGTAAATTATTTTTTTAAATAACTTTTAAACAAAGGGTGGACAAACAATAGGCAACCTGTTTAAAGCAAAAAAATGCTTGCCTTTGTGCAACACAATAGCGCCGTTATTTTAACCTTTAGGGTAAAAATGCCACTTTAAATATCACATTAATAATAAATAATAATTTGGCGCTTACATTATGCAGCTCAGTTTTCGGCCGAGCTTCTCCTACCATTTGCAGTGTGCGTCTTTATATTCTACCGCAAATGGGGATACCTACAATTTTGTGCCGACTCCGAACGGCAGATGTATTTTTATGTATTTTTATGTATTTTTATTAGAAGCTTTTTCATGACACAAATACCTTCGGAGGGTTACCATTGTCTGCCGAGGAGTGGTCGCTATTAGAAAAATACTTTTCTTTGACTTGGATTTTACTTGCCCTGGCTGAGGTTCGAACCTCGAACCCAGCGGCATATCGAGAATTAGCACGAACCGCTACCCACTGGACTAGGTTAGGTTAGGTTTTAATGGCGGCTATGGAGCTGAACGCCCAATTAGCAACTAAGTGCCGTTTTGAAAACAATGAACTTCGGGTTATTGCGTTACAACCAACTAGTGCAGTTAATGAACTTCAGGAAGTTGTTGAGGCTCTCACTGCCAAAATCTTGCATAGAAATGCACTCACACGCTCCTAGACTGGTCCTACGCTTCCTCATTAGGGCTGGACATCTGCACAGAAGGTGCTCAACTGCCTTTTGATCATCTTCATCCCTGCAGCGCCAGCAGTAGTCATAATGAACAGTGCCCAGTCTTCTAGCGTGGACAACTATCGGCCATCTCTGACCAGCTGATCGGCTACTTCGTTTCCGGCTATGTTGCGGTGCCCAGGAACCCAAATTAAATCTACCGAGAGCTGGTTGCAGACTCCATTCAAAAGAGTTCTGCACAGCTTGACCAACTTTGATTGTGTTATGAAAGATGCCAGAGCCAATATGGACGCCCGGCTACCTGAGAAGATGGCTACACGCTCATCCTTTATTTTCGGAAGGCAGTTACGCCTAATTCGCGACAGCCTTCGGTAATAGCAAAAATCTTAGCCTAAAAGACACTAGCATGTTGAGGCAGGTGGTAAGACTTACCACCCCTCCCCCATCCAAGAAGTCCGAGTAAACTCCGGCTCCGACACCCGGCTCCATCTTGGAACCGTCAGTGTATATGTGGCGATTCCAGGCGGACATCGAAATCTCTATTGCATTCAGATCTTGACGGAAGTAAGATGCCAAAGGGTCTTTAGAAATCTATTTCTAGCTTCAAATAATCAGTGATCTGTCTGATCGAGGTGGGCAAGAGGGAAATAATGTTTCTGTGCCCCTTTCCTAACAGCTGACACTGATGCAGAATACATTGCATTTAGATCTAGAGGCAGGATGTGTTATTACATTCAAGGCCTCCGTTGGACACGTTCTCAATGCCCCCGTCACCCTAATGCACTTTGATCTAAGCATAAAATAGGATGAACTACGGCTGTGTAGATCCAAAAGACTATTTTCGGGTGAAGATCCCAGGTTTTCCCAAAAAGCCGCTTGCAGGAGTAGAACGCGATGTTTTCCTCACTCTCTCTTCGATATTTGTTTTCCAATTAAATTTAGGATCTACAATGATTCCTATATACTTTGCCTGACTGGATAAACGGAGCGCTGACTGTTCAGCTTCGGTGGCTTGGGAAATTGGGAACCTTGGTCTTGGCCGTTAAAAGCATCATAACTGTTTTATCTGGGTAATTCTGACAACCTCGTGAAGAGCCGTATCCGTGGATCTACCCTTCAAGTACGCATGCTGCGCTTCAGACGCGCGATCTCCCCGAAACAGCACACGGATATGCAAGTCCATAATCTTCTTAAAGGTTTTGAGAAGAAAAGACGTGAGACTGATCGGTCGAAAGTCCCTAGCAACTCTATGGATCCTTCTACCTACCTTCGGAATGAATACTACTTGCACTTGCCTCCACGAGGGAACATAGTTAAGGATTATACAGCTTTGAAATATTGACAAGAGCCAATGCATGAGAGGGTCATCCACGGTCTGTAGCATGACCGGAAGAATGCCATCTGGACCAGGGCTCTTGTAAGGTGAAAACGATTTAATCGCCCATGAAATTTTACTTGCTGTTTAAATAGATTTAGCTATGTATGTGGCGAGTCTGAGCACATCTGCGGTATGCACCTGTTCGCACCGGGTTGTGCGATTTTGTTGCACGTGGCCACTCGCCAGCCGCTTTTTGTATAACAAACCTTTCCGCCTCTGGTAAAATTTTTAATTAAATTTTTATTTAGAGTCTGGCACGTCCGACTCGTTACAAAGATCAAATTTGAATGCTCGAGGCGGCTTCTATCACGTGCGTTTATTGCATTCGTATTTTCTTCATTTTTAGCTTAAATTAGCTGCAGTTAAATTATTGTAGACTTATGATTGTACTAGATTGTTTAGGGTTACATTTATGTGCTGCTTACGGTTATTCATACCCTGTGCCATGACATCACCCGCCTATGGAGAAGAAGGATTTAGCAAGGTGATCAATCTTTTTTGGTATATTATATCAATTATCTCTTCCCTTATATTCGGTCTTTCATAACAATCTAATTTAGGGATACAAATTTTTATAAATTTAAATCGTATGCTTATTGCAAATTAAAATTTACAATAGCTGTGTTTTATTTACCATGTGTAAAAATTTATTTTTAAATTAGTTAAGTATTGTAGTTGGTTTAATAATAATAATTTTTACAAATAATAATAATATTTACAAATATCTATGTAGTTCTATTTTGTAAGATATAGTATTACATGTTAGCGTATGTAATGAATTAAAAAAAGTTAGAATTTTTTTTTGTTTTGAATTTTACATTACTTGTTTTAAATTAGGCTATGTACGTACATACATATGCATGTTCGATTGTAAAAAATTATAATAGTTATATATTCCATTTGCTTACACATAAATGACAATTTTTTGTAAATTTAATACAATATTGTTTTTTAACCAGTTTTTGGTTTTTATTTGTTAAAGTTCCAAAGTTTAAATGAAAAAAAATCATAAAAATTAACCACAATAACCGAAAAATGGTTACAGTTTGACCAAATTTCTAGGTTTTTCTTAAATGCCCATAATTTTCAAACTGCATGGGATAGATTTTTTTTCTGATTCTCATGATGGTTACAATCAATCCTGTCCCCCCGTTTCGGCTTGACGTTGAGGTCTGGGACACCCTGTGTACTTAATTTTTGACCAAAGAGGTTTTGGTGCATATCAAACCAACACTTAGGACAATTACATTTGTTTGCCTTGACTGTTACGCACCATTACCTGTTTGGCTCAAAAATAAAATCCCGCAATCCCTTATTAACTTGTTTTGTTTCTGCATTCAATATTTGCTTTTATTACATTCTCTTTAAGGGCTTGAATACAGCTCTCAAGAAAAATTATCAAATCAACTTAAAATTGTGCAATTTCTAAAATTCAAAACTCAATTCCACTTACCGACTCCTACATACACACCCTAACCCCGACGACCATCCTGAGTTTTCTGGAGGTCTTGGGGCTAGCTGAAGTGTTGTAATGAGCTTTGAGGACACAAGAGACCTATCGGTCGCAGTGCATACCTCTACTTATATCTATCTATCTACCGACTCCTTAAGTTCGTTGTACCATTCAGTTAGAAAGTAGTCATGTATGTAGTAGAACCCTTAAAATTTATGTTTAATTAAATGCCTTTTTCAGAGATAATCGTTGACGATTGGAAGTTTACTACAGTTTCTAAACTTTTTGAATGTATTTTCAAAAATAAGATATTTTATAACACAGGACATGTAATTTGTCCTTATCAATACGGTTGTGTTTAAGGTAGTTCTACAGTAACTTATTTCGATGTTTTTACCGAAGACTATTAAAAGTTTCCGAAATGGGTTTCAACTTTCGCAATTTGTGTTTAATTTAACCTTCCTTCAATGCATAATGTCCTATTAATCACACAGAACTAGCAGAGTTGTTCTCGAGAAAAATTTCGCTAGCTTTCGGAATTCCGCAATGTAGTATAGTGGGCTCTTTGTTCTTTTTATTTTTTAAAAATGGCATTGGATCCTGTTTTTCTACTGATGAGTTATTTTAAACAATGATATTATAATCTATTCTGTTATAAGACCTATTAATGACACGCTTTAACTTGAAGCCGACCTTGATAGACTGCCTTTGTAGTGTGTTGGGATTCGTATGTTTCTTAACTTTAAACAATGTCATCAAATTACCTTTACGAAACAAAGTGTACCACTTTTACTTTATTTCAGATAGCCGCTTGGAGCTTGTCAACGAGATTAAGAACCTTGGTGTTTCCTTTGATTCGAAATTCACTTTTGTCACGCAAATTAATTATGTTCTAGCTAACTCATTAGCCCGGTGAAGTTGACATCACCTTATGTGAATTTTAGGAAAAAAAACCAAAAAAAATTTGTATGAAAAAACGCAAAAGTGACAAAATCAACTTTTTTCAAGTTAAATCCTTTGTCCCTGTTTGTCCACCAAAAATTTTTGTTAGTCAACCCTTTTAAAAAGTTATTTTAAAAGAAATTTTTTATAAAAAAAACCATAAAGTTAAAAATTACGCCTTTTTTGAGGTAAATCGTTTGTCCAACGTACATACATACATATGTCCATGTTTGTCCAATACACGTTTTCATTTGTCCACCCATTGTTCAAAAGTTATTTAAAAAACAATTTTTATGAAAATTACGCATTTTTTTTTTTAGCTAAATACAACGTTTGTTCATGTTTGTCCACCAAAAATTGTTTTTTAAATAAATTTTGAACAAAGGGTGGCCAAACGAAAATTTTTGGTGCACAAACATGGACAAACGATTTAGCTTGAAAAAAATTTAATTTTTAATTTTTTTCTGCGGAAGACTATATGGATAAGCGATTTAAAGTGAAAAAGTTCTGATTATTTTTTTTTTTTCTGCGGTAAATTATTTTTTTAAATAACTTTTAAACAAAGGGTGGACAAACAATAGGCAACCTGTTTAACGCAAACAAATGCTTGCCTTTGTGCAACACAATAGCGCCGTTATTTAAACCTTTACGGTAAAAATGCCACTTTAAATATCACATTAATAATAAATAATAATTTGGCGCTTACATTATGCAGCTCAGTTTTCGGCCGAGCTTCTCCTACCATTTGTAGTGTGCGTCTTTATATTCTACCACAAATGGGGATACCTACAACTTTGTGCCGACTCCGAACGGCAGATGTATTTTTATGTATTTTTATTAGAAGCTTTTTCATGACACAAATACTCTCGGAGGGTTACCATTGCCTGCCGAGGAGTGGTCGCTATTAGAAAAATACTTTTCTTTGACTTGGATTTTACTTGCCCTGGCTGAGGTTCGAACCTCGAACCCAGCGGCATATCGAGAATTAGCACGAACCGCTACCCACTGGACTAGGTTAGGTGAGGTTTTAATGGCGGCTATGGAGCTCAACGCCCAATTAGCAACTAAGTGCCGTTTTGAAAACAATGATCTTCGGGTTATTGCGTTACAACCAACTAGTGCAGTTAATGAACTTCAGGAAGTTGTTGAGGCTCTCACTGCCAAAATCTTGCATAGAAATGCACTCACACGCTCCTAGACTGGTCCTACGCTTCCTCATTAGGGCTGGACATCTGCACAGAAGGTGCTCAACTGCCTTTTGATCATCTTCATCCCTGCAGCGCCAGCAGTAGTCATAATGAACAGTGCCCAGTCTTCTAGCGTGGACAACTATCGGCCATCTCTGGCCAGCTGATCGGCTACTTCGTTTCCGGCTATGTTGCGGTGCCCAGGAACCCAAATTAAATCTACCGAGAGCTGGTTGCAGACTCCATTCAAAAGAGTTCTGCACAGCTTGACCAACTTTGATTGTGTTATGAAAGATGCCAGAGCCAATATGGACGCCCGGCTACCTGAGAAGATGGCTACACGCTAGGCAGTTACGCCTAATTCGCGACAGCCTTCGGTAATAGCAAAAATCTTAGCCTAAAAGACACTAGCATGTTGAGGCAGGTGGTAAGACTTACCACCCCTCCCCCATCCAAGAAGTCCGAGTAAACTCCGGCTCCGACACCCGGCTCCATCTTGGAACCGTCAGTGTATATGTGGCGATTCCAGGCGGACATCGAAATCTCTATTGCATTCAGATCTTGACGGAAGTAAGATGCCAAAGGGTCTTTAGAAATTTTTTTCTAGCTTCAAATAATCAGTGATCTGTCTGATCGAGGTGGGCAAGAGGGAAATAATGTTTCTGTGCTCCTTTCCTAACAGCTGACACTGATGCAGAATACATTGCATGTAGATCTAGAGGCAGGAGATGTGTTATTACATTCAAGGCCTCCGTTGGACACGTTCTCAATGCCCCCGTCACCCTAATGCACTTTGATCTAAGCATAAAATAGGATGAACTACGGCTGTGTAGATCCAAAAGACTATTTTCGGGTGAAGATCCCAGGTTTTCCCAAAAAGCCGCTTGCAGGAGTAGAACGCGATGTTTTCCTCACTCTCTCTTCGATATTTGTTTTCCAATTAAATTTAGGATCTACAATGATTCCTATATACTTTGCCTGACTGGATAAACGGAGCGCTGACTGTTCAGCTTCGGTGGCTCGAAATTGGGAACCTTGGTCTTGGCCGTTAAAAGCATCAGAACTGTTTTATCTGGGTAATTCTGACAACCTCGTGAAGAGCCGTATCCGTGGATCTACCCTTCAAGTACGCATGCTGCGCTTCAGACGCGCGATCTCCCCGAAACAGCACACGGATATGCAAGTCCATAATCTTCTTAAAGGTTTTGAGAAGAAAAGACGTGAGACTGATCGGTCGAAAGTCCCTAGCAACTCTATGGATCCTTCTACCTACCTTCGGAATGAATACTACTTGCACTTGCCTCCACGAGGGAACATAGTTAAGGATTATACAGCTTTGAAATATTGACAAGAGCCAATGCATGAGAGGGTCATCCACGGTCTGTAGCATGACCGGAAGAATGCCATCTGGACCAGGGCTCTTGTAAGGTGAAAACGATTTAATCGCCCATGAAATTTTACTTGCTGTTTAAATAGATTTAGCTATGTATGTGGCGAGTCTGAGCACATCTGCGGTATGCACCTGTTCGCACCGGGTTGTGCGATTTTGTTGCACGTGGCCACTCGCCAGCCGCTTTTTGTATAACAAACCTTTCCGCCTCTGGTAAAATTTTTAATTAAATTTTTATTTAGAGTCTGGCACGTCCGACTCGTTACAAAGATCAAATTTGAATGCTCGAGGCGGCTTCTATCACGTGCGTTTATTGCATTCGTATTTTCTTCATTTTTAGCTTAAATTAGCTGCAGTTAAATTATTGTAGACTTATGATTGTACTAGATTGTTTAGGGTTACATTTATGTATGTGCTGCTTACGGTTATTCATACCCTGTGCCATGACATCACCCGCCTATGGAGAAGAAGGATGTAGCAAGGTGATCAATCTTTTTTGGTATATTATATCAATTATCTCTTCCCTTATATTCGGTCTTTCATAACAATCTAATTTAGGGATAAAAATTTTTATAAATTTAAATCGTATGCTTATTGCAAATTAAAATTTACAATAGCTGTGTTTTATTTACCATGTGTAAAAATTTATTTTTAAATTAGTTAAGTATTGTAGTTGGTTTAATAATAATAATTTTTACAAATAATAATAATATTTACAAATATCTATGTAGTTCTATTTTGTAAGATATAGTATTACATGTTAGCGTATGTAATGAATTACAATAAGTTAGAATTTTTTTTTTGTTTTGAATTTTACATTACTTGTTTAAAATTAGGCTATGTACGTACATACATATGCATGTTCGATTGTAAAAATTATAATATTTATATATTCCATTTGCTTACACATAAATGACAATTTTTTGTAAATTTAATACAATATTGTTTTCTAACCAACTTTTGGTTTTTATTTGTTAAAGTTCCAAAGTTTAAATGAAAAAAAAATCATAAAAATTAACCACAATAACCGAAAAATGGTTACAGTTTGACCAAATTTCTAGGTTTTTCTTAAATGCCCATAATTTTCAAACTGCATGGGATAGATTTTTTTCTGATTCTCATGATGGTTACAATCAATCCTGTCCCCCCGTTTCGGCTTGACGTTGAGGTCTGGGACACCCTGTGTACTTAATTTTTGACCAAAGAGGTTTTGGTGCATATCAAACCAACACTTAGGACAATTACATTTGTTTGCCTTGACTGTTACGCACCATTACCTGTTTAGCTCAAAAATAAAATCCCGCAATCCCTTATTAACTTGTTTTGTTTCTGCATTCAATATTTGCTTTTATTACATTCTCTTTAAGGGCTTGAATACAGCTCTCAAGAAAAATTATCAAATTAACTTAAAATTGAGCAATTTCTAAAATTCAAAACTCAATTCCACTTACCGACTCCTACATACACACCCTAACCCCGACGACCATCCTGAGTTTTCTGGAGGTCTTGGGGCTAGCTGAAGTGTTGTAATGAGCTTTGAGGACACAAGAGACCTATCGGTCGCAGTGCATACCTCTACTTATATCTATCTATCTACCGACTCCTTAAGTTCGTTGTACCATTCAGTTAGAAAGTAGTCATGTATGTAGTAGAACCCTTAAAATTTATGTTTAATTAAATGCCTTTTTCAGAGATAATCGTTGACGATTGGAAGTTTACTACAGTTTCTAAACTTTTTGAATGTATTTTCAAAAATAAGATATTTTATAACACAGGACATGTAATTTGTCCTTATCAATACGGTTGTGTTTAAGGTAGTTCTACAGTAACTTATTTCGATGTTTTTACCGAAGACTATTAAAAGTTTCCGAAATGGGTTTCAACTTTCGCAATTTGTGTTTAATTTAACCTTCCTTCAATGCATAATGTCCTATTTATCACACAGAACTAGCAGAGTTGTTCTCGAGAAAAATTTCGCTAGCTTTCGGAATTCCGCAATGTAGTATAGTGGGCTTTTTGTTCTTTTTATTTTTTAAAAATGGCATTGGATCCTGTTTTTCTACTGATGAGTTATTTTAAACAATGATATTATAATCTATTCTGTTATAAGACCTATTAATGACACGCTTTAACTTGAAGCCGACCTTGATAGACTGCCTTTGTAGTGTGTTGGGATTCGTATGTTTCTTAACTTTAAAAAATGTCATCAAATTACCTTTACGAAACAAAGTGTACCACTTTTACTTTATTTCAGATAGCCGCTTGGAGCTTGTCAACGAGATTAAGAACCTTGGTGTTTCCTTTGATTCGAAATTCACTTTTGTCACGCAAATTAATTATGTTCTAGCTAACTCATTAGCCCGGTGAAGTTGACATCACCTTATGTGAATTTTAGGAAAAAAAACCAAAAAAAATGTTTATGAAAAAACGCAAAAGTGACAAAATCAACTTTTTTCAAGTTAAATCCTTTGTCCCTGTTTGTCCACCAAAAATTTTTGTTAGTCAACCCTTTTTAAAAGTTATTTTAAAAGCAATTTTTTATAAAAAAAAACCATAAAGTTAAAAATTACGCCTTTTTTGAGGTAAATCGTTTGTCCAACGTACATATGTCCATGTTTGTCCAATAAACGTTTTCATTTGTCCACCGATTGTTCAAAAGTTATTTAAAAAACAATTTTTATGAAAAAGCCATATACATATGTAGTAAAAAATTACGCATTTTTTTTTTTAGCTAAATACAACGTTTGTTCATGTTTGTCCACCAAAAATTGTTTTTTAAATAAATTTTGAACAAAGGGTGGCCAAACGAAAATTTTTGGTGCACAAACATGGACAAACGATTTAGCTTGAAAACAATTGAATTTTTAATTTTTTTCTGCGGAAGACTATATGGATAAGCGATTTAAAGTGAAAAAGTTCTGATTATTTTTTTTTAATTTGCGGTAAATTATTTTTTTAAATAACTTAAACAAAGGGTGGACAAACAATAGGCAACCTGTTTAACGCAAAAAAATGCTTGCCTTTGTGCAACACAATAGCGCCGTTATTTAAACCTTTAGGGTAAAAATGCCACTTTAAATATCACATTAATAATAAATAATAATTTGGCGCTTACATTATGCAGCTCAGTTTTCGGCCGAGCTTCTCCTACCATTTGTAGTGTGCGTCTTTATATTCTACCACAAATGGGGATACCTACAATTTTGTGCCGACTCCGAACGGCAGATGTATTTTTATGTATTTTTATTAGAAGCTTTTTCATGACACAAATACTCTCGGAGGGTTACCATTGTCTGCCGAGGAGTGGTCGCTATTAGAAAAATACTTTTCTTTGACTTGGATTTTACTTGCCCTGGCTGAGGTTCGAACCTCGAACCCAGCGGCATATCGAGAATTAGCACGAACCGCTACCCACTGGACTAGGTTAGGTTAGGTTTTAATGGCGGCGATGGAGCTCAACGCCCAATTAGCAACTAAGTGCCGTTTTGAAAACAATGAACTTCGGGTTATTGCGTTACAACCAACTAGTGCAGTTAATGAACTTCAGGAAGTTGTTGAGGCTCTCACTGCCAAAATCTTGCATAGAAATGCACTCACACGCTCCTAGACTGGTCCTACGCTTCCTCATTAGGGCTGGACATCTGCACAGAAGGTGCTCAACTGCCTTTTGATCATCTTCATCCCTGCAGCGCCAGCAGTAGTCATAATGAACAGTGCCAAGTCTTCTAGCGTGGACAACTATCGGCCATCTCTGGCCAGCTGATCGGCTACTTCGTTTCCGGCTATGTTGCGGTGCCCAGGAACCCAAATTAAATCTACCGAGAGCTGGTTACAGACTCCATTCAAAAGAGTTCTGCACAGCTTGACCAACTTTGATTGTGTTATGAAAGATGCCAGAGCCGATATGGACGCCCGGCTACCTGAGAAGATGGCTACACGCTCATCCTTTATTTTCGGAAGGCAGTTACGCCTAATTCGCGACAGCCTTCGGTAATAGCAAAAATCTTAGCCTAAAAGACACTAGCATGTTGAGGCAGGTGGTAAGACTTACCACCCCTCCCCCATCCAAGAAGTCCGAGTAAACTCCGGCTCCGACACCCGGCTCCATCTTGGAACCGTCAGTGTATATGTGGCGATTCCAGGCGGACATCGAAATCTCTATTGCATTCAGATCTTGACGGAAGTAAGATGCCAAAGGGTCTTTAGAAATCTATTTCTAGCTTCAAATAATCAGTGATCTGTCTGATCGAGGTGGGCAAGAGGGAAATAATGTTTCTGTGCTCCTTTCCTAACAGCTGACACTGATGCAGAATACATTGCATGTAGATCTAAAGGCAGGAGATGTGTTATTACATTCAAGGCCTCCGTTGGACACGTTCTCAATGCCCCCGTCACCCTAATGCACTTTGATCTAAGCATAAAATAGGATGAACTACGGCTGTGTAGATCCAAAAGACTATTTTCGGGTGAAGATCCCAGGTTTTCCCAAAAAGCCGCTTGCAGGAGTAGAACGCGATGTTTTCCTCACTCTCTCTTCGATATTTGTTTTCCAATTAAATTTAGGATCTACAATGATTCCTATATACTTTGCCTGACTGGATAAACGGAGCGCTGACTGTTCAGCTTCGGTGGCTCGAAATTGGGAACCTTGGTCTTGGCCGTTAAAAGCATCAGAACTGTTTTATCTGGGTAATTCTGACAACCTCGTGAAGAGCCGTATCCGTGGATCTACCCTTCAAGTACGCATGCTGCGCTTCAGACGCGCGATCTCCCCGAAACAGCACACGGATATGCAAGTCCATAATCTTCTTAAAGGTTTTGAGAAGAAAAGACGTGAGACTGATCGGTCGAAAGTCCCTAGCAACTCTATGGATCCTTCTACCTACCTTCGGAATGAATACTACTTGCACTTGCCTCCACGAGGGAACATAGTTAAGGATTATACAGCTTTGAAATATTGACAAGAGCCAATGCATGAGAGGGTCATCCACGGTCTGTAGCATGACCGGAAGAATGCCATCTGGACCAGGGCTCTTGTAAGGTGAAAACGATTTAATCGCCCATGAAATTTTACTTGCTGTTTAAATAGATTTAGCTATGTATGTGGCGAGTCTGAGCACATCTGCGGTATGCACCTGTTCGCACCGGGTTGTGCGATTTTGTTGCACGTGGCCACTCGCCAGCCGCTTTTTGTATAACAAACCTTTCCGCCTCTGGTAAAATTTTTAATTAAATTTTTATTTAGAGTCTGGCACGTCCGACTCGTTACAAAGATCAAATTTGAATGATCGAGGCGGCTTCTATCACGTGCGTTTATTGCATTCGTATTTTCTTCATTTTTAGCTTAAATTAGCTGCAGTTAAATTATTGTAGACTTATGATTGTACTAGATTGTTTAGGGTTACATTTATGTGCTGCTTACGGTTATTCATACCCTGTGCCATGACATCACCCGCCTATGGAGAAGAAGGATGTAGCAAGGTGATCAATCTTTTTTGGTATATTATATCAATTATCTCTTCCCTTATATTCGGTCTTTCATAACAATCTAATTTAGGGATAAAAATTTTTATAAATTTAAATCGTATGCTTATTGCAAATTAAAATTTACAATAGCTGTGTTTTATTTACCATGTGTAAAAATTTATTTTCAAATTAGTTAAGTATTGTAGTTGGTTTAATAATAATAATTTTTACAAATAATAATAATATTTACAAATATCTATGTAGATCTATTTTTTTTTGAATTTTACATTACTTGTTTTAAATTAGGCTATGTACGTACATACATATGCATGTTCGATTGTAAAAATTATAATAGTTATATATTCCATTTGCTTACACATAAATGACAATTTTTTGTAAATTTAATACAATATTGTTTTTTAACCAATTTTTGGTTTTTATTTGTTAAAGTTCCAAAGTTTAAATGATGAAAAATCATAAAAATTAACCACAATAACCGAAAAATGGTTACAGTTTGACCAAATTTCTAGGTTTTTCTTAAATGCCCATAATTTTCAAACTGCATGGGATAGATTTTTTTTCTGATTCTCATGATGGTTACAATCAATCCTGTCCCCCCGTTTCGGCTTGACGTTGAGGTCTGGGACACCCTGTGTACTTAATTTTTGACCAAAGAGGTTTTGGTGCATATCAAACCAACACTTAGGACAATTACATTTGTTTGCCTTGACTGTTACGCACCATTACCTGTTTGGCTCAAAAATAAAATCCCACAATCCCTTATTAACTTGTTTTGTTTCTGCATTCAATATTTGCTTTTATTACATTCTCTTTAAGGGCTTGAATACAGCTCTCAAGAAAAATTATCAAATTAACTTAAAATTGTGCAATTTCTAAAATTCAAAACTCAGTTCCACTTACCGACTCCTACATACACACCCTAACCCCGACGACCATCCTGAGTTTTCTGGAGGTCTTGGGGCTAGCTGAAGTGTTGTAATGAGCTTTGAGGACACAAGAGACCTATCGGTCGAAGTGCATACCTCTACTTATATCTATCTATCTACCGACTCCTTAAGTTCGTTGTACCATTCAGTTAGAAAGTAGTCATGTATGTAGTAGAACCCTTAAAATTTATGTTTAATTAAATGCCTTTTTCAGAGATAATCGTTGACGATTGGAAGTTTACTACAGTTTCTAAACTTTTTGAATGTATTTTCAAAAATAAGATATTTTATAACACAGGACATGTAATTTGTCCTTATCAATACGGTTGTGTTTAAGGTAGTTCTACAGTAACTTATTTCGATGTTTTTACCGAAGACTATTAAAAGTTTCCGAAATGGGTTTCAACTTTCGCAATTTGTGTTTAATTTAACCTTCCTTCAATGCATAATGTCCTATTTATCACACAGAACTAGCAGAGTTGTTCTCGAGAAAAATTTCGCTAGCTTTCGGAATTCCGCAATGTAGTATAGTGGGCTCTTTGTTCTTTTTATTATTTAAAAATGGCATTGGATCCTGTTTTTCTACTGATGAGTTATTTTATACAATGATATTATTATCTATTCTGTTATAAGATCTATTAATGACACGCTCTAACTTGAAGTCGACCTTGATAGACTGCCTTTGTAGTGTGTTGGGATTCGTATGTTTCTTAACTTTAAAAAATGTCATCAAATTACCTTTACGAAACAAAGTGTACCACTTTTACTTTATTTCAGATAGTCGCTTGGAGCTTGTCAACGAGATTAAGAACCTTGGTGTTTCCTTTGATTCGAAATTCACTTTTGTCACGCAAATTAATTATGTTCTAGCTAACTCATTAGCCCGGTGAAGTTGACATCACCTTATGTGAATTTTAGGAAAAAAAACCAAAAAAAATTTTTATGAAAAAACGCAAAAGTGACAAAATCAACTTTTTTCAAGTTAAATCCTTTGCCCCCAAAAATTTTTGTTAGTCAACCCTTTTTAAAAGTTATTTTAAAAGCAATTTTTTATAAAAAAAACCATAAAGTTAAAAATTACGCCTTTTTTGAGGTAAATCGTTGGTCCAACGTACATATGTCCATGTTTGTCCAATAAACGTTTTCATTTGTCCACCCATTGTTCAAAAGTTATTTAAAAAACAATTTTTATGAAAAAGCCATATATGTAGTAAAAAATTACGCTTTTTTTTTTTTTAGCTAAATACAACGTTTGTTCATGTTTGTCCACCAAAAATTGTTTTTTAAATAAATTTTGAACAAAGGGTGGCCAAACGAAAATTTTTGGTGCACAAACATGGACAAACGATTTAGCTTGAAAAAAATTGAATTTTTAATTTTTTTCTGCGGAAGACTATATGGATAAGCGATTTAAAGTGAAAAAGTTCTGATTATTTTTTTTTATTTTGCGGTAAATTATTTTTTTAAATAACTTTTAAACAAAGGGTGGACAAACAATAGGCAACCTGTTTAACGCAAAAAAATGCTTGCCTTTGTGCAACACAATAGCGCCGTTATTTAAACCTTTAGGTTAAAAATGCCACTTTAAATATCACATTAATAATAAATAATAATTTGGCGCTTACATTATGCAGCTCAGTTTTCGGCCGAGTTTCTCCTACCATTTGTAGTGTGCGTCTTTATATTCTACCACAAATGGGGATACCTACAATTTTGTGCCGACTCCGAACGGCAGATGTATTTTTATGTATTTTTATTAGAAGCTTTTTCATGACACAAATACTCTCGGAGGGTTACCATTGTCTGCCGAGGAGTGGTAGCTATTAGAAAAATACTTTTCTTTGACTTGGATTTTACTTGCCCTGGCTGAGGTTCGAACCTCGAACCCAGCGGCATATCGAGAATTAGCACGAACCGCTACCCACTGGACTAGGTTAGGTTAGGTTTTAATGGCGGCGATGGAGCTCAACGCCCAATTAGCAACTAAGTGTCGTTTTGAAAACAATGAACTTCGGGTTATTGCGTTACAACCAACTAGTGCAGTTAATGAACTTCAGGAAGTTGTTGAGGCTCTCACTGCCAAAATCTTGCATATAAATGCACTCACACGCTCCTAGACTGGTCCTACGCTTCCTTAGTAGGGCTGGACATCTGCACAGAAGGTGCTCAACTGCCTTTTGATCATCTTCATCCCTGCAGCGCCAGCAGTAGTCATAATGAACAGTGCCCAGTCTTCTAGCGTGGACAACTATCGGCCATCTCTGGCCAGCTGATCGGCTACTTCGTTTCCGGCTATGTTGCGGTGCCCAGGAACCCAAATTAAATCTACCGAGAGCTGGTTGCAGACTCCATTCAAAAGAGTTCTGCACAGCTTGACCAACTTTGATTGTGTTATGAAAGATGCCAGAGCCAATATGGACGCCCGCTCATCCTTTATTTTTGGAAGGCAGTTACGCCTAATTCGCGACAGCATTCGGTAATAGCAAAAATATTAGCCTAAAAGACACTAGCATGTTGAGGCAGGTGGTAAGACTTACCACCCCTCCCCCATCCAAGAAGTCCGAGTAAACTCCGGCTCCGACACCCGGCTCCATCTTGGAACCGTCAGTGTATATGTGGCGATTCCAGGCGGACATCGAAATCTCTATTGCATTCAGATCTTGACGGAAGTAAGATGCCAAAGGGTCTTTAGAAATCTATTTCTAGCTTCAAATAATCAGTGATCTGTCTGATCGAGGTGGGCAAGAGGGAAATAATGTTTCTGTGCTCCTTTCCTAACAGCTGACACTGATGCAGAATACATTGCATGTAGATCTAAAGGCAGGAGATGTGTTATTACATTCAAGGCCTCCGTTGGACACGTTCTCAATGCCCCCGTCACCCTAATGCACTTTGATCTAAGCATAAAATAGGATGAACTACGGCTGTGTAGATCCAAAAGACTATTTTCGGGTGAAGATCCCAGGTTTTCCCAAAAAGCCGCTTGCAGGAGTAGAACGCGATGTTTTCCTCACTCTCTCTTCGATATTTGTTTTCCAATTAAATTTAGGATCTACAATGATTCCTATATACTTTGCCTGACTGGATAAACGGAGCGCTGACTGTTCAGCTTCGGTGGCTCGAAATTGGGAACCTTGGTCTTGGCCGTTAAAAGCATCAGAACTGTTTTATCTGGGTAATTCTGACAACCTCGTGAAGAGCCGTATCCGTGGATCTACCCTTCAAGTACGCATGCTGCGCTTCAGACGCGCGATCTCCCCGAAACAGCACACGGATATGCAAGTCCATAATCTTCTTAAAGGTTTTGAGAAGAAAAGACGTGAGACTGATCGGTCGAAAGTCCCTAGCAACTCTATGGATCCTTCTACCTACCTTCGGAATGAATACTACTTGCACTTGCCTCCACGAGGGAACATAGTTAAGGATTATACAGCTTTGAAATATTGACAAGAGCCAATGCATGAGAGGGTCATCCACGGTCTGTAGCATGACCGGAAGAATGCCATCTGGACCAGGGCTCTTGTAAGGTGAAAACGATTTAATCGCCCATGAAATTTTACTTGCTGTTTAAATAGATTTAGCTATGTATGTGGCGAGTCTGAGCACATCTGCGGTATGCACCTGTTCGCACCGGGTTGTGCGATTTTGTTGCACGTGGCCACTCGCCAGCCGCTTTTTGTATAACAAACCTTTCCGCCTCTGGTAAAATTTTTAATTAAATTTTTATTTAGAGTCTGGCACGTCCGACTCGTTACAAAGATCAAATTTGAATGATCGAGGCGGCTTCTATCACGTGCGTTTATTGCATTCGTATTTTCTTCATTTTTAGCTTAAATTAGCTGCAGTTAAATTATTGTAGACTTATGATTGTACTAGATTGTTTAGGGTTACATTTATGTGCTGCTTACGGTTATTCATACCCTGTGCCATGACATCACCCGCCTATGGAGAAGAAGGATGTAGCAAGGTGATCAATCTTTTTTGGTATATTATATCAATTATCTCTTCCCTTATATTCGGTCTTTCATAACAATCTAATTTAGGGATAAAAATTTTTATAAATTTAAATCGTATGCTTATTGCAAATTAAAATTTACAATAGCTGTGTTTTATTTACCATGTGTAAAATTTTATTTTCAAATTAGTTAAGTATTGTAGTTGGTTTAATAATAATAATTTTTACAAATAATAATAATATTTACAAATATCTATGTAGATCTATTTTTTTTTGAATTTTACATTACTTGTTTTAAATTAGGCTATGTACGTACATACATATGCATGTTCGATTGTAAAAATTATAATAGTTATATATTCCATTTGCTTACACATAAATGACAATTTTTTGTAAATTTAATACAATATTGTTTTTTAACCAATTTTTGGTTTTTATTTGTTAAAGTTCCAAAGTTTAAATGATGAAAAATCATAAAAATTAACCACAATAACCGAAAAATGGTTACAGTTTGACCAAATTTCTAGGTTTTTCTTAAATGCCCATAATTTTCAAACTGCATGGGATAGATTTTTTTTCTGATTCTCATGATGGTTACAATCAATCCTGTCCCCCCGTTTCGGCTTGACGTTGAGGTCTGGGACACCCTGTGTACTTAATTTTTGACCAAAGAGGTTTTGGTGCATATCAAACCAACACTTAGGACAATTACATTTGTTTGCCTTGACTGTTACGCACCATTACCTGTTTGGCTCAAAAATAAAATCCCACAATCCCTTATTAACTTGTTTTGTTTCTGCATTCAATATTTGCTTTTATTACATTCTCTTTAAGGGCTTGAATACAGCTCTCAAGAAAAATTATCAAATTAACTTAAAATTGTGCAATTTCTAAAATTCAAAACTCAGTTCCACTTACCGACTCCTACATACACACCCTAACCCCGACGACCATCCTGAGTTTTCTGGAGGTCTTGGGGCTAGCTGAAGTGTTGTAATGAGCTTTGAGGACACAAGAGACCTATCGGTCGAAGTGCATACCTCTACTTATATCTATCTATCTACCGACTCCTTAAGTTCGTTGTACCATTCAGTTAGAAAGTAGTCATGTATGTAGTAGAACCCTTAAAATTTATGTTTAATTAAATGCCTTTTTCAGAGATAATCGTTGACGATTGGAAGTTTACTACAGTTTCTAAACTTTTTGAATGTATTTTCAAAAATAAGATATTTTATAACACAGGACATGTAATTTGTCCTTATCAATACGGTTGTGTTTAAGGTAGTTCTACAGTAACTTATTTCGATGTTTTTACCGAAGACTATTAAAAGTTTCCGAAATGGGTTTCAACTTTCGCAATTTGTGTTTAATTTAACCTTCCTTCAATGCATAATGTCCTATTTATCACACAGAACTAGCAGAGTTGTTCTCGAGAAAAATTTCGCTAGCTTTCGGAATTCCGCAATGTAGTATAGTGGGCTCTTTGTTCTTTTTATTATTTAAAAATGGCATTGGATCCTGTTTTTCTACTGATGAGTTATTTTATACAATGATATTATTATCTATTCTGTTATAAGATCTATTAATGACACGCTCTAACTTGAAGTCGACCTTGATAGACTGCCTTTGTAGTGTGTTGGGATTCGTATGTTTCTTAACTTTAAAAAATGTCATCAAATTACCTTTACGAAACAAAGTGTACCACTTTTACTTTATTTCAGATAGTCGCTTGGAGCTTGTCAACGAGATTAAGAACCTTGGTGTTTCCTTTGATTCGAAATTCACTTTTGTCACGCAAATTAATTATGTTCTAGCTAACTCATTAGCCCGGTGAAGTTGACATCACCTTATGTGAATTTTAGGAAAAAAAACCAAAAAAAATTTTTATGAAAAAACGCAAAAGTGACAAAATCAACTTTTTTCAAGTTAAATCCTTTGCCCCCAAAAATTTTTGTTAGTCAACCCTTTTTAAAAGTTATTTTAAAAGCAATTTTTTATAAAAAAAACCATAAAGTTAAAAATTACGCCTTTTTTGAGGTAAATCGTTGGTCCAACGTACATATGTCCATGTTTGTCCAATAAACGTTTTCATTTGTCCACCCATTGTTCAAAAGTTATTTAAAAAACAATTTTTATGAAAAAGCCATATATGTAGTAAAAAATTACGCTTTTTTTTTTTTTAGCTAAATACAACGTTTGTTCATGTTTGTCCACCAAAAATTGTTTTTTAAATAAATTTTGAACAAAGGGTGGCCAAACGAAAATTTTTGGTGCACAAACATGGACAAACGATTTAGCTTGAAAAAAATTGAATTTTTAATTTTTTTCTGCGGAAGACTATATGGATAAGCGATTTAAAGTGAAAAAGTTCTGATTATTTTTTTTTATTTTGCGGTAAATTATTTTTTTAAATAACTTTTAAACAAAGGGTGGACAAACAATAGGCAACCTGTTTAACGCAAAAAAATGCTTGCCTTTGTGCAACACAATAGCGCCGTTATTTAAACCTTTAGGTTAAAAATGCCACTTTAAATATCACATTAATAATAAATAATAATTTGGCGCTTACATTATGCAGCTCAGTTTTCGGCCGAGTTTCTCCTACCATTTGTAGTGTGCGTCTTTATATTCTACCACAAATGGGGATACCTACAATTTTGTGCCGACTCCGAACGGCAGATGTATTTTTATGTATTTTTATTAGAAGCTTTTTCATGACACAAATACTCTCGGAGGGTTACCATTGTCTGCCGAGGAGTGGTAGCTATTAGAAAAATACTTTTCTTTGACTTGGATTTTACTTGCCCTGGCTGAGGTTCGAACCTCGAACCCAGCGGCATATCGAGAATTAGCACGAACCGCTACCCACTGGACTAGGTTAGGTTAGGTTTTAATGGCGGCGATGGAGCTCAACGCCCAATTAGCAACTAAGTGTCGTTTTGAAAACAATGAACTTCGGGTTATTGCGTTACAACCAACTAGTGCAGTTAATGAACTTCAGGAAGTTGTTGAGGCTCTCACTGCCAAAATCTTGCATATAAATGCACTCACACGCTCCTAGACTGGTCCTACGCTTCCTTAGTAGGGCTGGACATCTGCACAGAAGGTGCTCAACTGCCTTTTGATCATCTTCATCCCTGCAGCGCCAGCAGTAGTCATAATGAACAGTGCCCAGTCTTCTAGCGTGGACAACTATCGGCCATCTCTGGCCAGCTGATCGGCTACTTCGTTTCCGGCTATGTTGCGGTGCCCAGGAACCCAAATTAAATCTACCGAGAGCTGGTTGCAGACTCCATTCAAAAGAGTTCTGCACAGCTTGACCAACTTTGATTGTGTTATGAAAGATGCCAGAGCCAATATGGACGCCCGCTCATCCTTTATTTTTGGAAGGCAGTTACGCCTAATTCGCGACAGCATTCGGTAATAGCAAAAATATTAGCCTAAAAGACACTAGCATGTTGAGGCAGGTGGTAAGACTTACCACCCCTCCCCCATCCAAGAAGTCCGAGTAAACTCCGGCTCCGACACCCGGCTCCATCTTGGAACCGTCAGTGTATATGTGGCGATTCCAGGCGGACATCGAAATCTCTATTGCATTCAGATCTTGACGGAAGTAAGATGCCAAAGGGTCTTTAGAAATCTATTTCTAGCTTCAAATAATCAGTGATCTGTCTGATCGAGGTGGGCAAGAGGGAAATAATGTTTCTGTGCTCCTTTCCTAACAGCTGACACTGATGCAGAATACATTGCATGTAGATCTAGAGGCAGGAGATGTGTTATTACATTCAAGGCCTCCGTTGGACACGTTCTCAATACCCCCGTCACCCTAATGCACTTTGATCTAAGCATAAAATAGGATGAACTACGGCTGTGTAGATCCAAAAGACTATTTTCGGGTGAAGATCCCAGGTTTTCCCAAAAAGCCGCTTGCAGGAGTAGAACGCGATGTTTTCCTCACTCTCTCTTCGATATTTGTTTTCCAATTAAATTTAGGATCTACAATGATTCCTATATACTTTGCCTGACTGGATAAACGGAGCGCTGACTGTTCAGCTTCGGTGGCTCGAAATTGGGAACCTTGGTCTTGGCCGTTAAAAGCATCAGAACTGTTTTATCTGGGTAATTCTGACAACCTCGTGAAGAGCCGTATCCGTGGATCTACCCTTCAAGTAAGCATGCTGCGCTTCAGACGCGCGATCTCCCCGAAACAGCACACGGATATGCAAGTCCATAATCTTCTTAAAGGTTTTGAGAAGAAAAGACGTGAGACTGATCGGTCGAAAGTCCCTAGCAACTCTATGGACCCTTCTACCTACCTTCGGAATGAATACTACTTGCACTTGCCTCCACGAGGGAACATAGTTAAGGATTATACAGCTTTGAAATATTGACAAGAGCCAATGCATGAGAGGGTCATCCACAGTAACGCTCCTCCTGTGGTATGCACCTGTTCGCACCGGGTTGTGCGATTTTGTTGCACGTGGCCACTCGCCAGCCGCTTTTTGTATAACAAACCTTTCCGCCTCTGGTAAAATTTTTAATTAAATTTTTATTTAAAGTCTGGCACGTCCGACTCGTTACAAAGATCAAATTTGAATGCTCGAGGCGGCTTCTATCACGTGCGTTTATTGCATTCGTATTTTCTTCATTTTTAGCTTAAATTAGCTGCAGTTAAATTATTGTAGACTTATGATTGTACTAGATTGTTTAGGGTTACATTTATGTGCTGCTTACGGTTATTCATACCCTGTGCCATGACATCACCCGCCTATGGAGAAGAAGGATGTAGCAAGGTGATCAATCTTTTTTGGTATATTATATCAATTATCTCTTCCCTTATATTCGGTCTTTCATAACAATCTAATTTAGGGATAAAAATTTTTATAAATTTAAATCGTATGCTTATTGCAAATTAAAATTTACAATAGCTGTGTTTTATTTACCATGTGTAAAAATTTATTTTTAAATTAGTTAAGTATTGTAGTTGGTTTTATAATAATAATTTTTACAAATAATAATAATGTTTACAAATATCTATGTAGTTCTATTTTGTAAGATATAGTATTACATGTTAGCGTATGTAATGAATTAAAAAAAGTTAGAATAGTCAACCCTTTTTAAAAGTTATTTTAAAAGCAATTTTTTATAAAAAAAACCATAAAGTTAAAAATTACGCCTTTTTTGAGGTAAATCGTTGGTCCAACGTACATATGTCCATGTTTGTCCAATAAACGTTTTCATTTGTCCACCCATTGTTCAAAAGTTATTTAAAAAACAATTTTTATGAAAAAGCCATATATGTAGTAAAAAATTACGCTTTTTTTTTTTTTAGCTAAATACAACGTTTGTTCATGTTTGTCCACCAAAAATTGTTTTTTAAATAAATTTTGAACAAAGGGTGGCCAAACGAAAATTTTTGGTGCACAAACATGGACAAACGATATGGATAAGCGATTTAAAGTGAAAAAGTTCTGATTATTTTTTTTTATTTTGCGGTAAATTATTTTTTTAAATAACTTTTAAACAAAGGGTGGACAAACAATAGGCAACCTGTTTAACGCAAAAAAATGCTTGCCTTTGTGCAACACAATAGCGCCGTTATTTAAACCTTTAGGTTAAAAATGCCACTTTAAATATCACATTAATAATAAATAATAATTTGGCGCTTACATTATGCAGCTCAGTTTTCGGCCGAGTTTCTCCTACCATTTGTAGTGTGCGTCTTTATATTCTACCACAAATGGGGATACCTACAATTTTGTGCCGACTCCGAACGGCAGATGTATTTTTATTAGAAGCTTTTTCATGACACAAATACTCTCGGAGGGTTACCATTGTCTGCCGAGGAGTGGTAGCTATTAGAAAAATACTTTTCTTTGACTTGGATTTTACTTGCCCTGGCTGAGGTTCGAACCTCGAACCCAGCGGCATATCGAGAATTAGCACGAACCGCTACCCACTGGACTAGGTTAGGTTAGGTTTTAATGGCGGCGATGGAGCTCAACGCCCAATTAGCAACTAAGTGTCGTTTTGAAAACAATGAACTTCGGGTTATTGCGTTACAACCAACTAGTGCAGTTAATGAACTTCAGGAAGTTGTTGAGGCTCTCACTGCCAAAATCTTGCATATAAATGCACTCACACGCTCCTAGACTGGTCCTACGCTTCCTTAGTAGGGCTGGACATCTGCACAGAAGGTGCTCAACTGCCTTTTGATCATCTTCATCCCTGCAGCGCCAGCAGTAGTCATAATGAACAGTGCCCAGTCTTCTAGCGTGGACAACTATCGGCCATCTCTGGCCAGCTGATCGGCTACTTCGTTTCCGGCTATGTTGCGGTGCCCAGGAACCCAAATTAAATCTACCGAGAGCTGGTTGCAGACTCCATTCAAAAGAGTTCTGCACAGCTTGACCAACTTTGATTGTGTTATGAAAGATGCCAGAGCCAATATGGACGCCCGCTCATCCTTTATTTTTGGAAGGCAGTTACGCCTAATTCGCGACAGCATTCGGTAATAGCAAAAATATTAGCCTAAAAGACACTAGCATGTTGAGGCAGGTGGTAAGACTTACCACCCCTCCCCCATCCAAGAAGTCCGAGTAAACTCCGGCTCCGACACCCGGCTCCATCTTGGAACCGTCAGTGTATATGTGGCGATTCCAGGCGGACATCGAAATCTCTATTGCATTCAGATCTTGACGGAAGTAAGATGCCAAAGGGTCTTTAGAAATCTATTTCTAGCTTCAAATAATCAGTGATCTGTCTGATCGAGGTGGGCAAGAGGGAAATAATGTTTCTGTGCTCCTTTCCTAACAGCTGACACTGATGCAGAATACATTGCATGTAGATCTAGAGGCAGGAGATGTGTTATTACATTCAAGGCCTCCGTTGGACACGTTCTCAATACCCCCGTCACCCTAATGCACTTTGATCTAAGCATAAAATAGGATGAACTACGGCTGTGTAGATCCAAAAGACTATTTTCGGGTGAAGATCCCAGGTTTTCCCAAAAAGCCGCTTGCAGGAGTAGAACGCGATGTTTTCCTCACTCTCTCTTCGATATTTGTTTTCCAATTAAATTTAGGATCTACAATGATTCCTATATACTTTGCCTGACTGGATAAACGGAGCGCTGACTGTTCAGCTTCGGTGGCTCGAAATTGGGAACCTTGGTCTTGGCCGTTAAAAGCATCAGAACTGTTTTATCTGGGTAATTCTGACAACCTCGTGAAGAGCCGTATCCGTGGATCTACCCTTCAAGTAAGCATGCTGCGCTTCAGACGCGCGATCTCCCCGAAACAGCACACGGATATGCAAGTCCATAATCTTCTTAAAGGTTTTGAGAAGAAAAGACGTGAGACTGATCGGTCGAAAGTCCCTAGCAACTCTATGGACCCTTCTACCTACCTTCGGAATGAATACTACTTGCACTTGCCTCCACGAGGGAACATAGTTAAGGATTATACAGCTTTGAAATATTGACAAGAGCCAATGCATGAGAGGGTCATCCACAGTAACGCTCCTCCTGTGGTATGCACCTGTTCGCACCGGGTTGTGCGATTTTGTTGCACGTGGCCACTCGCCAGCCGCTTTTTGTATAACAAACCTTTCCGCCTCTGGTAAAATTTTTAATTAAATTTTTATTTAAAGTCTGGCACGTCCGACTCGTTACAAAGATCAAATTTGAATGCTCGAGGCGGCTTCTATCACGTGCGTTTATTGCATTCGTATTTTCTTCATTTTTAGCTTAAATTAGCTGCAGTTAAATTATTGTAGACTTATGATTGTACTAGATTGTTTAGGGTTACATTTATGTGCTGCTTACGGTTATTCATACCCTGTGCCATGACATCACCCGCCTATGGAGAAGAAGGATGTAGCAAGGTGATCAATCTTTTTTGGTATATTATATCAATTATCTCTTCCCTTATATTCGGTCTTTCATAACAATCTAATTTAGGGATACAAATTTTTATAAATTTAAATCGTATGCTTATTGCAAATTAAAATTTACAATAGCTGTGTTTTATTTACCATGTGTACAAATATCTATGTAGTTCTATTTTGTAAGATATAGTATTACATGTTAGCGTATGTAATGAATTAAAAAAAGTTAGAATTTTTTTTTGTTTTGAATCTTACATTACTTGTTTAAAATTAGGCTATGTACGTACATACATATGCATAACAATAACCGAAAAATGGTTACAGTTTGACCAAATACCTAGTGAACAGCTGTCGAGTGCAGACGTGTTGTGTTTTTGCTCGTGCAATTTTTAATCTTTTATTGGTCATTATGGACGAATTTTGTGCAAAGTGTGACAAATCGTTTTCTAGAAAAGAGTGTTTTACCGTTCCATGCAGTGGTTTCTGTAAGAAAATATATCATCGCGCCTGTTGTGTGGGAACATTAACTGAATACGACGTGAAGTTATTTAAACTGAACCGCCATATTGGCTACATGTGTCCAGACTGTGTAAATTTGCCTGAAAGTTTGCGTAAAGCTTATGATACAGTGATTGTCACTCAGAAACTTGGATTCGAAGCCATTATTAGTACCTTCGAATTAAAATTTTAAGACTTGGCCTCGCAAATAGCTGAAATTAAATCTGAAATCATTGCTGGTAATAAATCTAAAATCGATTGTGACAACAACAAAGACAAGTGCTTGGAAGTGCTAGCTGCTAATGTTGATGCTATTAAAAGTATTGTCTGCTCGTCTAATGTTATGATTAATAACAGCGAGTGCAATCGTGAGTCTTTCGCAAAAGAATTTACTGCTGTCTCACCGTCGCTCAACATGTTAACAGCTTTATGCATGTCTGCACTATCCCCCAGTGTGACTAGTGATAACGGCTGTTCTCCCTCGTTAACGGCTCGCTCCACACAACAATCGAAAGCAACTAAAGCTAATAATGTTAAGTCAACGTCTCGTCGTAATTCAGTTACGTCTGCTAATGCTGTTTCGTTTGCTGATGTTGCTGCTGCTGCTATGCTTCGGGTATACGACACTGTCGATCTCACTGCCGTACCTAATGCTACAAATATTTCTAATGCATCTAATGCTGTGCGCACAAATAACTCTGTTGCTGTTGTTGGTAATGTTCCCTCTACTGTTATGACTGCTTCTCAATCATCATCGCTTAATGCAAACGAAGTTTTGATGGACATCGCTGCATGGACTGAGGTGAGGAATGAAGGGAGGAAGAAGGCAAAGGCAAAGGTTCTTGTTGGTGTAAGCGATACCACCGAATTGAGTGTCTCTGTACGGAAGAAATGGGTACATCTATCCTCGTTTGAGCCGTCTGTCATTGCAGCTGACATAATAAACTTCGTAGCTAAACATGCAAGTATTGAGATAAACTCTCTCTCATGCTTTCCTCTGATCAAGAAAGACAACCCAGTAGACAAATATAAACGGGTGAATTTCAAGCTAGGTGTTTCATCAACCAGCTTCGATAAAATATTAAATGCGTCGCTTTGGCCAGCTAACGTCAGAATAAGGCCATTTCGTTTTTTTCAAAAACAGCCAGCTCTAGTAAATACAACTAACGTGACACGGAACGACTATAATGAAGTTACCGAAACTAATGATGGGCTGAAGGTATATTATCACAAGAACTAAATCAAATATTGTCAGCCAATTTAGCGCTGAAGAGGCTTATGATATCATTGTCATTGTTGAGACGTGGCTGACCGCGGACTTTTATGACAGTGAATTCTTTGATTTAAATCAGTATGATGTATTTCGTAAAGATCGCGATGCTGTTAAGACTGGCTGCTTGAGAGGTGGTGGCGTTCTGATTGCCGTCAAAAGAAAGTACCGTGCGTTTTTAGTCACCCTCAAAAACTGCGACTCACTGCTGGATCAACTTTGTGTATGCATCATTGGCTCCAATTCATATGGCTGCTTATATTTATTTGCCTCATATATCCCGCCTAATAGTAACCTGGAACTCTATAAGGCGCATGTGGATAATATTACTGCTCTGGTGTTAGATGAAATAACCGATAGTCATCTTTGTGTATTAGGGGATTTTAATTTATGTAACATTAGATGGTGTAGTATCTCAAACTCTTATAATGCAGGCCTCACAGCTAATAATATTGTTACTCCGCCAGAATCTCTCGTTATTGATAGTTTTCTTAGCATAAACCTTAAGCAAGTTAATGGTATTTTTAATCAATTAAATAGATTATTAGATCTTATCTTCGTAACTGATAATATTAACTATAGCATTTCAAAATGTATTTCTCCATTATCAGATGCTGGTATACATCATGTGCCCTTAGATATTAAGTTATTGTTTTTTGAGTTTTTACCACTGTCGATTGGTGACGTAACTGCTTTTGATTATGCATCCTGTGATTTTCCAAGTTTAAACGATTCTCTCTTAGAATTTAACTGGGATGAATTATTATCTGACTTGGATACTCACAGTTGTTTTTCTTCGTTTAAGACACTGATGCATGAATTTTGCGATGTTATCACTCTCCTTGGCATAATAAGCAATTAAAAAAACTAAAGAATCTCAAAAACAAGTACCTTAAGAAATTTAAAGCAACTAATAACCACGCACTCTTCGTAAAATTCCAACATTTTCAGAAGGAATTTAAGTCTTTGGATAACCGGCTTTACAAAAATTATATCAATCGCACTGAGCGGAACATCAAAGCTAATCCGAAGTCGATTTGGAGGTTCGTAAAGTCAAAAAAGTCGTGCTCTAGTGTACCTACCGCGGTGTGTCTGGATAAAAAAGTTGCTAGTACACCTGCCGAAGCAGCTAATCTATTTGCTGAATTCTTTATGTCAAATAACGTTTCTGACGAGGATGAGTCTCCGGACTTTTCTTCGGAGATTTCTTCAATTCTTAACATTGGCTCGTTACTTTTTTCATCCGAAGACATTACCATGGGGTTGGTTTCCCTGAAGCCTTCGACTCAAACAGACTCTGACGGGCTATCAGCTAGCTTGCTGAAGAACTGTTCGGCATTAGCAATTCCTCTTCAGATTATTTTTAATAAATCTCTGTCTTCAGGTATTTTTCTGAATGAATGGAAATATACAGCCATTACGCCTTTTTTAAAAGTGGAAAGAAAAATGATGTTCGGAACTATATGCCAATTGCCAAGCTGTCTAGCATCTCAAAGCTTTTCGAATGCATTGTCAAGGACAAGATTTATTTTGCGGTGAAATCTTTAATTATACCAGAACAACATGGTTTTGTCACTGGTCGCTCCACAGCCACTAATCTTGCTGTTTTTAGTGAATACTGTATGTCATCGTTTTCGAAAGGACTACAAGTCGATTGTATATATGCAGACTTCTCTAAGGCGTTTGATAGTGTATCGCATAGCGTTCTTACAAATAAGTTAGCTTGCTTGGGTTTTCACTCCACCTTTCTGCAGTGGCTTAAATCTTATCTGTCGGATAGATGTTGCGTGGTGTCAATCGAAGGTGTTTTGTCGAACCACTTTGTTGCCGCTTCAGGTGTTCCCCAAGGGAGCATCTTGGGGCCACTACTCTTTGTTCTTTTTATCAACGACATCAGCAGTTGCTTTTCTTCTTCAAAGTTTCTGCTCTATGCTGATGATTTAAAAATATTTTCAACCGTGCTGAATTCAGTGGATGCTCAGAGGCTTCAAGGAGATCTGAACAGTCTTCATCGTTGGTGCGTTAAGTCGCGTCTCTCCGTGAATATTAAAAAATGTTTTCATTTATCATTCTCGAGGCGACATAACGTTTCTAGCACATCATACACCATCGCTAGTTATGTACTACAAAATGTTACGGAGTTTAAGGATCTCGGAGTTATATTCGACTCAAAACTTTCATTCCATAATCATATTACTTTTATTCTTACAAAAGCTTACTCAGTTCTGGGTTTCATTCGTCGCAATACATCTGAATTTTCCGATCCATATACCTTCAAACTATTATTTACAGCTCTTGTCCGGTCACACTTAGAGTACTGCATGGGATAGATTTTTTTTCTGATTCTCATGATGGTTACAATCAATCCTGTCACCCCGTTTCGGCTTGACGTTGAGGTCTGGGACACCCTGTGTACTTAATTTTTGACCAAAGAGGTTTTGGTGCATATCAAACCAACACTTAGGACAATTACATTTGTTTGCCTTGACTGTTACGCACCATTACCTGTTTGGCTCAAAAAATAAAATCCCGCAATCCCTTATTAACTTGTTTTGTTTCTGCATTCAATATTTGCTTTTATTACATTCTCTTTAAGGGCTTGAATACAGCTCTCAAGAAAAATTATTAAATTAACTTAAAATTGTGCAATTTCTAAAATTCAAAACTCAATTCCACTTACCGACTCCTACATACACACCCTAACCCCGACGACCATCCTGAGTTTTCTGGAGGTCTTGGGGCTAGCTGAAGTGTTGTAATGAGCTTTGAGGACACAAGAGACCTATCGGTCGCAGTGCATACCTCTACTTATATCTATCTATCTACCGACTCCTTAAGTTCGTTGTACCATTCAGTTAGAAAGTAGTCATGTATGTAGTAGAACCCTTAAAATGTATGTTTAATTAAATGCCTTTTACAGAGATTATCGTTGACGATTGGAAGTTTACTACAGTTTCTAAACTTTTTGAATGTATTTTCAAAAATAAGATATTTTATAACACAGGACTGGTAATTTGTCCTTATCAATACGGTTTTGTTTAAGGTAGTTCTACAGTAACTTATTTCGATGTTTTTACCGAAGACTATTAAAAGTTTCCGAAATGGGTTTCAACTTTCGCAATTTGTGTTTAATTTAACCTTCCTTCAATGCATAATGTCCTATTTATCACACAGAACTAGCAGAGTTGTTCTCGAGAAAAATTTCGCTAGCTTTCGGAATTCCGCAATGTAGTATAGTGGGCTCTTTGTTCTTTTTATTATTTAAAAATGGCATTGGATCCTGTTTTTCTACTGATGAGTTATTTTATACAATGATATTATTATCTATTCTGTTATAAGATCTATTAATGACACGCTCTAACTTGAAGTCGACCTTGATAGACTGCCTTTGTAGTGTGTTGGGATTCGTATGTTTCTTAACTTTAAAAAATGTCATCAAATTACCTTTACGAAACAAAGTGTACCACTTTTACTTTATTTCAGATAGTCGCTTGGAGCTTGTCAACGAGATTAAGAACCTTGGTGTTTCCTTTGATTCGAAATTCACTTTTGTCACGCAAATTAATTATGTTCTAGCTAACTCATTAGCCCGGTGAAGTTGACATCACCTTATGTGAATTTTAGGAAAAAAAACCAAAAAAAATTTTTATGAAAAAACGCAAAAGTGACAAAATCAACTTTTTTCAAGTTAAATCCTTTGCCCCCAAAAATTTTTGTTAGTCAACCCTTTTTAAAAGTTATTTTAAAAGCAATTTTTTATAAAAAAAACCATAAAGTTAAAAATTACGCCTTTTTTGAGGTAAATCGTTGGTCCAACGTACATATGTCCATGTTTGTCCAATAAACGTTTTCATTTGTCCACCCATTGTTCAAAAGTTATTTAAAAAACAATTTTTATGAAAAAGCCATATATGTAGTAAAAAATTACGCTTTTTTTTTTTTTAGCTAAATACAACGTTTGTTCATGTTTGTCCACCAAAAATTGTTTTTTAAATAAATTTTGAACAAAGGGTGGCCAAACGAAAATTTTTGGTGCACAAACATGGACAAACGATTTAGCTTGAAAAAAATTGAATTTTTAATTTTTTTCTGCGGAAGACTATATGGATAAGCGATTTAAAGTGAAAAAGTTCTGATTATTTTTTTTTATTTTGCGGTAAATTATTTTTTTAAATAACTTTTAAACAAAGGGTGGACAAACAATAGGCAACCTGTTTAACGCAAAAAAATGCTTGCCTTTGTGCAACACAATAGCGCCGTTATTTAAACCTTTAGGTTAAAAATGCCACTTTAAATATCACATTAATAATAAATAATAATTTGGCGCTTACATTATGCAGCTCAGTTTTCGGCCGAGTTTCTCCTACCATTTGTAGTGTGCGTCTTTATATTCTACCACAAATGGGGATACCTACAATTTTGTGCCGACTCCGAACGGCAGATGTATTTTTATGTATTTTTATTAGAAGCTTTTTCATGACACAAATACTCTCGGAGGGTTACCATTGTCTGCCGAGGAGTGGTAGCTATTAGAAAAATACTTTTCTTTGACTTGGATTTTACTTGCCCTGGCTGAGGTTCGAACCTCGAACCCAGCGGCATATCGAGAATTAGCACGAACCGCTACCCACTGGACTAGGTTAGGTTAGGTTTTAATGGCGGCGATGGAGCTCAACGCCCAATTAGCAACTAAGTGCCGTTTTGAAAACAATGAACTTCGGGTTATTGCGTTACAACCAACTAGTGCAGTTAATGAACTTCAGGAAGTTGTTGAGGCTCTCACTGCCAAAATCTTGCATATAAATGCACTCACACGCTCCTAGACTGGTCCTACGCTTCCTCAGTAGGGCTGGACATCTGCACAGAAGGTGCTCAACTGCCTTTTGATCATCTTCATCCCTGCAGCGCCAGCAGTAGTCATAATGAACAGTGCCCAGTCTTCTAGCGTGGACAACTATCGGCCATCTCTGGCCAGCTGATCGGCTACTTCGTTTCCGGCTATGTTGCGGTGCCCAGGAACCCAAATTAAATCTACCGAGAGCTGGTTGCAGACTCCATTCAAAAGAGTTCTGCACAGCTTGACCAACTTTGATTGTGTTATGAAAGATGCCAGAGCCAATATGGACGCCCGCTCATCCTTTATTTTTGGAAGGCAGTTACGCCTAATTCGCGACAGCATTCGGTAATAGCAAAAATATTAGCCTAAAAGACACTAGCATGTTGAGGCAGGTGGTAAGACTTACCACCCCTCCCCCATCCAAGAAGTCCGAGTAAACTCCGGCTCCGACACCCGGCTCCATCTTGGAACCGTCAGTGTATATGTGGCGATTCCAGGCGGACATCGAAATCTCTATTGCATTCAGATCTTGACGGAAGTAAGATGCCAAAGGGTCTTTAGAAATCTATTTCTAGCTTCAAATAATCAGTGATCTGTCTGATCGAGGTGGGCAAGAGGGAAATAATGTTTCTGTGCTCCTTTCCTAACAGCTGACACTGATGCAGAATACATTGCATGTAGATCTAGAGGCAGGAGATGTGTTATTACATTCAAGGCCTCCGTTGGACACGTTCTCAATACCCCCGTCACCCTAATGCACTTTGATCTAAGCATAAAATAGGATGAACTACGGCTGTGTAGATCCAAAAGACTATTTTCGGGTGAAGATCCCAGGTTTTCCCAAAAAGCCGCTTGCAGGAGTAGAACGCGATGTTTTCCTCACTCTCTCTTCGATATTTGTTTTCCAATTAAATTTAGGATCTACAATGATTCCTATATACTTTGCCTGACTGGATAAACGGAGCGCTGACTGTTCAGCTTCGGTGGCTCGAAATTGGGAACCTTGGTCTTGGCCGTTAAAAGCATCAGAACTGTTTTATCTGGGTAATTCTGACAACCTCGTGAAGAGCCGTATCCGTGGACCTACCCTTCAAGTAAGCATGCTGCGCTTCAGACGCGCGATCTCCCCGAAACAGCACACGGATATGCAAGTCCATAATCTTCTTAAAGGTTTTGAGAAGAAAAGACGTGAGACTGATCGGTCGAAAGTCCCTAGCAACTCTATGGACCCTTCTACCTACCTTCGGAATGAATACTACTTGCACTTGCCTCCACGAGGGAACATAGTTAAGGATTATACAGCTTTGAAATATTGACAAGAGCCAATGCATGAGAGGGTCATCCACAGTAACGCTCCTCCTGTGGTATGCACCTGTTCGCACCGGGTTGTGCGATTTTGTTGCACGTGGCCACTCGCCAGCCGCTTTTTGTATAACAAACCTTTCCGCCTCTGGTAAAATTTTTAATTACATTTTTATTTAAAGTCTGGCACGTCCGACTCGTTACAAAGATCAAATTTGAATGCTCGAGGCGGCTTCTATCACGTGCGTTTATTGCATTCGTATTTTCTTCATTTTTAGCTTAAATTAGCTGCAGTTAAATCATTGTAGACTTATGATTGTACTAGATTGTTTAGGGTTACATTTATGTGCTGCTTACGGTTATTCATACCCTGTGCCATGACATCACCCGCCTATGGAGAAGAAGGATGTAGCAAGGTGATCAATCTTTTTTGGTATATTATATCAATTATCTCTTCCCTTATATTCGGTCTTTCATAACAATCTAATTTAGGGATACAAATTTTTATAAATTTAAATCGTATGCTTATTGCAAATTAAAATTTACAATAGCTGTGTTTTATTTACCATGTGTAAAAATTTATTTTTAAATTAGTTAAGTATTGTAGTTGGTTTTATAATAATAATTTTTACAAATAATAATAATGTTTACAAATATCTATGTAGTTCTATTTTGTAAGATATAGTATTACATGTTAGCGTATGTAATGAATTAAAAAAAGTTAGAATTTTTTTTTGTTTTGAATCTTACATTACTTGTTTTAAATTAGGCTATGTACGTACATACATATGCATAACAATAACCGAAAAATGGTTACAGTTTGACCAAATACCTAGTGAACAGCTGTCGAGTGCAGACGTGTTGTGTTTTTGCTCGTGCAATTTTTAATCTTTTATTGGTCATTATGGACGAATTTCGTGCAAAGTGTGACAAATCGTTTTCTAGAAAAGAGTGTTTTACCGTTCCATGCAGTGGTTTCTGTAAGAAAATATATCATCGCGCCTGTTGTGTGGGAACATTAACTGAATACGACGTGAAGTTATTTAAACTGAACCGCCATATTGGCTACATGTGTCCAGACTGTGTAAATTTGCCTGAAAGTTTGCGTAAAGCTTATGATACAGTGATTGTCACTCAGAAACTTGGATTCGAAGCCATTATTAGTACCTTCGAATTAAAATTTTAAGACTTGGCCTCGCAAATAGCTGAAATTAAATCTGAAATCATTGCTGGTAATAAATCTAAAATCGATTGTGACAACAACAAAGACAAGTGCTTGGAAGTGCTAGCTGCTAATGTTGATGCTATTAAAAGTATTGTCTGCTCGTCTAATGTTATGATTAATAACAGCGAGTGCAATCGTGAGTCTTTCGCAAAAGAATTTACTGCTGTCTCACCGTCGCTCAACATGTTAACAGCTTTATGCATGTCTGCACTATCCCCCAGTGTGACTAGTGATAACGGCTGTTCTCCCTCGTTAACGGCTCGCTCCACACAACAATCGAAAGCAACTAAAGCTAATAATGTTAAGTCAACGTCTCGTCGTAATTCAGTTACGTCTGCTAATGCTGTTTCGTTTGCTGATGTTGCTGCTGCTGCTATGCTTCGGGTATACGACACTGTCGATCTCACTGCCGTACCTAATGCTACAAATATTTCTAATGCATCTAATGCTGTGCGCACAAATAACTCTGTTGCTGTTGTTGGTAATGTTCCCTCTACTGTTATGACTGCTTCTCAATCATCATCGCTTAATGCAAACGAAGTTTTGATGGACATCGCTGCATGGACTGAGGTGAGGAATGAAGGGAGGAAGAAGGCAAAGGCAAAGGTTCTTGTTGGTGTAAGCGATACCACCGAATTGAGTGTCTCTGTACGGAAGAAATGGGTACATCTATCCTCGTTTGAGCCGTCTGTCATTGCAGCTGACATAATAAACTTCGTAGCTAAACATGCAAGTATTGAGATAAACTCTCTCTCATGCTTTCCTCTGATCAAGAAAGACAACCCAGTAGACAAATATAAACGGGTGAATTTCAAGCTAGGTGTTTCATCAACCAGCTTCGATAAAATATTAAATGCGTCGCTTTGGCCAGCTAACGTCAGAATAAGGCCATTTCGTTTTTTTCAAAAACAGCCAGCTCTAGTAAATACAACTAACGTGACACGGAACGACTATAATGAAGTTACCGAAACTAATGATGGGCTGAAGGTATATTATCACAAGAACTAAATCAAATATTGTCAGCCAATTTAGCGCTGAAGAGGCTTATGATATCATTGTCATTGTTGAGACGTGGCTGACCGCGGACTTTTATGACAGTGAATTCTTTGATTTAAATCAGTATGATGTATTTCGTAAAGATCGCGATGCTGTTAAGACTGGCTGCTTGAGAGGTGGTGGCGTTCTGATTGCCGTCAAAAGAAAGTACCGTGCGTTTTTAGTCACCCTCAAAAACTGCGACTCACTGCTGGATCAACTTTGTGTATGCATCATTGGCTCCAATTCATATGGCTGCTTATATTTATTTGCCTCATATATCCCGCCTAATAGTAACCTGGAACTCTATAAGGCGCATGTGGATAATATTACTGCTCTGGTGTTAGATGAAATAACCGATAGTCATCTTTGTGTATTAGGGGATTTTAATTTATGTAACATTAGATGGTGTAGTATCTCAAACTCTTATAATGCAGGCTTCACAGCTAATAATATTGTTACTCCGCCAGAATCTCTCGTTATTGATAGTTTTCTTAGCATAAACCTTAAGCAAGTTAATGGTATTTTTAATCAGTTAAATAGATTATTAGATCTTATCTTCGTAACTGATAATATTAACTATAGCATTTCAAAATGTATTTCTCCATTATCAGATGCTGGTATACATCATGTGCCCTTAGATATTAAGTTATTGTTTTTTGAGTTTCTACCACTGTCGATTGGTGACGTAACTGCTTTTGATTATGCATCCTGTGATTTTCCAAGTTTAAACGATTCTCTCTTAGAATTTAACTGGGATGAATTATTATCTGACTTGGATACTCACAGTTGTTTTTCTTCGTTTAAGACACTGATGCATGAATTTTGCGATGTTATCACTCTCCTTGGCATAATAAGCAATTAAAAAAACTAAAGAATCTCAAAAACAAGTACCTTAAGAAATTTAAAGCACTCTTCGTAAAATTCCAACATTTTCAGAAGGAATTTAAGTCTTTGGATAACCGGCTTTACAAAAATTATATCAATCGCACTGAGCGGAACATCAAAGCTAATCCGAAGTCGATTTGGAGGTTCGTAAAGTCAAAAAAGTCGTGCTCTAGTGTACCTACCGCGGTGTGTCTGGATAAAAAAGTTGCTAGTACACCTGCCGAAGCAGCTAATCTATTTGCTGAATTCTTTATGTCAAATAACGTTTCTGACGAGGATGAGTCTCCGGACTTTTCTTCGGAGATTTCTTCAATTCTTAACATTGGCTCGTTACTTTTTTCATCCGAAGACATTACCATGGGGTTGGTTTCCCTGAAGCCTTCGACTCAAACAGACTCTGACGGGCTATCAGCTAGCTTGCTGAAGAACTGTCCGGCATTAGCAATTCCTCTTCAGATTATTTTTAATAAATCTCTGTCTTCAGGTATTTTTCTGAATGAATGGAAATATACAGCCATTACGCCTTTTTTAAAAGTGGAAAGAAAAATGATGTTCGGAACTATATGCCAATTGCCAAGCTGTCTAGCATCTCAAAGCTTTTCGAATGCATTGTCAAGGACAAGATTTATTTTGCGGTGAAATCTTTAATTATACCAGAACAACATGGTTTTGTCACTGGTCGCTCCACAGCCACTAATCTTGCTGTTTTTAGTGAATACTGTATGTCATCGTTTTCGAAAGGACTACAAGTCGATTGTATATATGCAGACTTCTCTAAGGCGTTTGATAGTGTATCGCATAGCGTTCTTACAAATAAGTTAGCTTGCTTGGGTTTTCACTCCACCTTTCTGCAGTGGCTTAAATCTTATCTGTCGGATAGATGTTGCGTGGTGTCAATCGAAGGTGTTTTGTCGAACCACTTTGTTGCCGCTTCAGGTGTTCCCCAAGGGAGCATCTTGGGGCCACTACTCTTTGTTCTTTTTATCAACGACATCAGCAGTTGCTTTTCTTCTTCAAAGTTTCTGCTCTATGCTGATGATTTAAAAATATTTTCAACCGTGCTGAATTCAGTGGATGCTCAGAGGCTTCAAGGAGATCTGAACAATCTTCATCGTTGGTGCGTTAAGTCGCGTCTCTCCGTGAATATTAAAAAATGTTTTCATTTATCATTCTCGAGGCGACATAACGTTTCTAGCACATCATACACCATCGCTAGTTATGTACTACAAAATGTTACGGAGTTTAAGGATCTCGGAGTTATATTCGACTCAAAACTTTCATTCCATAATCATATTACTTTTATTCTTACAAAAGCTTACTCAGTTCTGGGTTTCATTCGTCGCAATACATCTGAATTTTCCGATCCATATACCTTCAAACTATTATTTACAGCTCTTGTCCGGTCACACTTAGAGTACTGCATGGGATAGATTTTTTTTCTGATTCTCATGATGGTTACAATCAATCCTGTCACCCCGTTTCGGCTTGACGTTGAGGTCTGGGACACCCTGTGTACTTAATTTTTGACCAAAGAGGTTTTGGTGCATATCAAACCAACACTTAGGACAATTACATTTGTTTGCCTTGACTGTTACGCACCATTACCTGTTTGGCTCAAAAATAAAATCCCGCAATCCCTTATTAACTTGTTTTGTTTCTGCATTCAATATTTGCTTCTATTACATTCTCTTTAAGGGCTTGAATACAGCTCTCAAGAAAAATTATCAAATTAACTTAAAATTGTGCAATTTCTAAAATTCAAAACTCAATTCCACTTACCGACTCCTACATAAACACCCTAACCCCGACGACCATCCTGAGTTTTCTGGAGGTCTTGGGGCTAGCTGAAGTGTTGTAATGAGCTTTGAGGACACAAGAGACCTATCGGTCGCAGTGCATACCTCTACTTATATCTATCTATCTACCGACTCCTTAAGTTCGTTGTACCATTCAGTTAGAAAGTAGTCATGTATGTAGTAGAACCCTTAAAATGTATGTTTAATTAAATGCCTTTTTCAGAGATTATCGTTGACGATTGGAAGTTTACTACAGTTTCTAAACTTTTTGAATGTATTTTCAAAAATAAGATATTTTATAACACAGGACTGGTAATTTGTCCTTATCAATACGGTTTTGTTTAAGGTAGTTCTACAGTAACTTATTTCGATGTTTTTACCGAAGACTATTAAAAGTTTCCGAAATGGGTTTCAACTTTCGCAATTTGTGTTTAATTTAACCTTCCTTCAATGCATAATGTCCTATTTATCACACAGAACTAGCAGAGTTGTTCTCGAGAAAAATTTCGCTAGCTTTCGGAATTCCGCAATGTAGTATAGTGGGCTCTTTGTTCTTTTTATTATTTAAAAATGGCATTGGATCCTGTTTTTCTACTGATGAGTTATTTTATACAATGATATTATTATCTATTCTGTTATAAGATCTATTAATGACACGCTCTAACTTGAAGTCGACCTTGATAGACTGCCTTTGTAGTGTGTTGGGATTCGTATGTTTCTTAACTTTAAAAAATGTCATCAAATTACCTTTACGAAACAAAGTGTACCACTTTTACTTTATTTCAGATAGTCGCTTGGAGCTTGTCAACGAGATTAAGAACCTTGGTGTTTCCTTTGATTCGAAATTCACTTTTGTCACGCAAATTAATTATGTTCTAGCTAACTCATTAGCCCGGTGAAGTTGACATCACCTTATGTGAATTTTAGGAAAAAAAACCAAAAAAAAATTTTATGAAAAAAACGCAAAAGTGACAAAATCAAATTTTTTCAAGTTAAATCCTTTGTCCCTGTTTGTCCACCAAAAATTTTTGTTAGTCAACCCTTTTTAAAAGTTATTTTAAAAGCAATTTGTAATGAAAAAAGCATAAAGTTAATAATTACGCCTTTTTTGAGGTAAATCGTTTGTCCAACGTACATACAACTTAACGAGCCCACGCATGTGGGCCCGAAAAAATTAAAGTTGGGGGCCGCCCCCCGGCCACAGGATAGTCTTCTGTAATAAAACAACTTAAATTTGTTAGCTATTTGTATATTTACCATTTGGCGTTCCTCCAAAGAATGACCACAGAAATATTCTTAAAGCTAACTCTTAGTCTCTAAAAGGCCTGAATTAAATTATTAAATGCTGACGCTGCGCTTCCCACGATTTGCATTTTCAATTTCGTCACAGGTCGATTACCTGCCGCGGCTATGCGCGTGTTTTGGGAAGTGCGGTGTCAGCACTTTTACATTAGTGAATGCGCTGGCCCCCTTGTTAACTTACATATGTCCATGTTTGTCCAATAAACGTTTTCATTTGTCCACTGATTGTTCAAAAGTTATTTAAAAAACAATTTTTATGAAAAAGCCATATTTGTATGTAGTAAAAAATTACGCATTTTTTTTTTTTAGGTAGTTTGTTCATGTTTGTCCACCAAAAATTGTTTTTTAAATAAATTTTGAACAAAGGGTGGCCAAACGAAAATTTTTGGTGCACAAACATGGACAAACGATTTAGCTTGAAAAAAATTGAATTTTTAATTTTTTTCTGCGGAAGACTATATGGATAAGCGATTTGAAGTGAAAAAGTTCTGATTATTTTTTTTTATTTTTCGGTAAATTATTTTTTTAAATAACTTTTAAACAAAGGGTGGACAAACAATAGGCAACCTGTTTAACGCAAAAAAATGCTTGCCTTTGTGCAACACAATAGCGCCGTTATTTAAACCTTTAGGGTAAAAATGCCACTTTAAATATCACATTAATAATAAATAATAATTTGGCGCTTACATTATGCAGCTCAGTTTTCGGCCGAGCTTCTCCTACCATTTGTAGTGTGCGTCTTTATATTCTACCACAAATGGGGATACCTACAATTTTGTGCCGACTCCGAACTGCAGATGTATTTTTATGTATTTTTATTAGAAGCTTTTTCATGACACAAATACTCTCGGAGGGTTACCATTGTCTGCCGAGGAGTGGCCACTATTAGAAAAATACTTTTCTTTGACTTGGATTTTACTTGCCCTGGCTGAGGTTCGAACCTCGAACCCAGCGGCATATCGAGAATTAGCACGAACCGCTACCCACTGGACTAGGTTAGGTTAGGTTTTAATGGCGGCGATGGAGCTCAACGCCCAATTAGCAACTAAGTGCCGTTTTGAAAACAATGAACTTCGGGTTATTGCGTTACAACCAACTAGTGCAGTTAATGAACTTCAGGAAGTTGTTGAGGCTCTCACTGCCAAAATCTTGCATAGAAATGCACTCACACGCTCCTAGACTGGTCCTACGCTCCTCATTAGGGCTGGACATCTGCACAGAAGGTGCTCAACTGCCTTTTGATCATCTTCATCCCTGCAGCGCCAGCAGTAGTCATAATGAACATTGCCAAGTCTTCTAGCGTGGACAACTATCGGCCATCTCTGGCCAGCTGATCGGCTACTTCGTTTCCGGCTATGTTGCGGTGCCCAGGAACCCAAATAAATCTACCGAGAGCTGGTTGCAGACTCCATTCAAAAGAGTTCTGCACAGCTTGACCAACTTTGATTGTGTTATGAAAGATGCCAGAGCCAATATGGCCGCCCGGCTACCTGAGAAGATGGCTACACGCTCATCCTTTATTTTCGGAAGGCAGTTACGCCTAATTCGCGACAGCCTTCGGTAATAGCAAAAATCTTAGCCTAAAAGACACTTGCATGTTGAGGCAGGTGGTAAGACTTACCACCCCTCCCCCATCCAAGAAGTCCGAGTAAACTCCGGCTCCGACACCCGGCTCCATCTTGGAACCGTCAGTGTATATGTGGCGATTCTAGACAGACATCGAAATCTCTATTGCATTCAGATCTTGACGGAAGTAAGATGCCAAAGGGTCTTTAGAAATCTATTTCTAGCTTCAAATAATCAGTGATCTGTCTGATCGAGGTGGGCAAGAAATAATGTTTCTGTGCTCCTTTCCTAACAGCTGACACTGATGCAGAATACATTGCATGTAGATCTCGAGGCAGGATTCAAGACCTCCGTTGGACACGTTCTCAATGCCCCCGTCACCCTAATGCACTTTGATCTTTGCACTCTGCCCAGCTTATCTTTGTTATATTGGTTATGTAAGGCTGTGCACTAGACCAAAGAACCTAAGCATAAAATAGGATGAACTACGGCTGTGTAGATCCAAAAGACTATTTTCGGGTGAAGATCCCAGGTTTTCCCAAAAAGCCGCTTGAAGGAGTAGAACGCGATGTTTTCCTCACTCTCTCTTCGATATTTGTTTTCCAATTAAATTTAGGATCTACAATGATTCCTAAATACTTTGCCTGACTGGATAAACGGAGCGCTGACCGTTCAGCTTCGGTGGCTCGAAATTGGGAACCTTGGTATTGGCCGTGAAAAGCATCAGAACTGTTTTATCTGGGTAATTCTGACAACCTCGTGAAGAGCCGTATCCGTGGATCTACCCTTCAAGTACGCATGCTGCGCTTCAGACGCGCGATCTCCCCGAAACAGCACACGGATATGCAAGTCCATAATCCTCTTAAAGGTTTTGAGAAGAAAAGACGTGAGACTGATCGGTCGAAAGTCCCTAGCAACTCTATGGACCCTTCTACCTACCTTCGGAATGAATTCTACTTGCACTTGCCTCCACGAGGGAACATAGTTAAGGATTATACAGCTTTGAAATATTGACAAGAGCCAATGCATGAGAGGGTCATCCACGGTCTGTAGCATGACCGGAAGAATGCCATCTGGACCAGGGCTCTTGTAAGGTGAAAACGATTTAATCGCCCATGAAATTTTACTTGCTGTTTAAATAGATTTAGCTATGTATGTGGCGAGTCTGAGCACATCTTCTTGGTATTGGGTTACTGTGGCGTTACCTCCACAGTAACGCTCCTCCTGTGGTATGCACCTGTTCGCACCGGGTTGTGCGATTTTGTTGCACGTGGCCACTCGCCAGCCGCTTTTTGTATAACAAACCTTTCCGCCTCTGGTAAAATTTTTAATTAAATTTTTATTTAAAGTCTGGCACGTCCGACTCGTTACAAAGATCAAATTTGAATGCTCGAGGCGGCTTCTATCACGTGCGTTTATTGCATTCGTATTTTCTTCATTTTTAGCTTAAATTAGCTGCAGTTAAATTATTGTAGACTTATGATTGTACTAGATTGTTTAGGGTTACATTTATGTGCTGCTTACGGTTATTCATACCCTGTGCCATGACATCACCCGCCTATGGAGAAGAAGGATGTAGCAAGGTGATCAATCTTTTTTGGTATATTATATCAATTATCTCTTCCCTTATATTCGGTCTTTCATAACAATCTAATTTAGGGATAAAATTTTTATAAATTTAAATCGTATGCTTATTGCAAATTAAAATTTACAATAGCTGTGTTTTATTTACCATGTGTAAAAAATTATTTTTAAATTAGTTAAGTATTGTAGTTGGTTTAATAATAATAATTTTTACAAATAATAATAATATTTACAAATATCTATGTAGTTCTATTTTGTAAGATATAGTATTACATGTTAGCGTATGTAATGAATTAAAAAATAGTTAAAATTTTTTTTTGTTTTGAATTTTACATTACTTGTTTGAAATTAGGCTATGTACGTACATACATATGCATGTTCGATTGTAAAAATTATAATAGTTATATATTCAATTTGCTTACACATAAATGACAATTTTTTGTAAATTTAATACAATATTGTTTTTTAACCAATTTTTGGTTTTTATTTGTTAAAGTTCCAAAGTTTAAATAAAAAAAAATCATAAAAATTAACCACAATAACCGAAAAATGGTTACAGTTTGACCAAATTTCTAGGTTTTTCTTAAATGCCCATAATTTTCAAACTGCTTGGGATAGATTTTTATTTCTGATTCTCATGATAATGACAATCAATCCTGTCACCCCGTTTCGGCTTGACGTTGAGGTCTGGGACACCCTGTGTACTTTATTTTTGACCAAAGAGGTTTTGGTGCATATCAAACCAACACTTAGGACAATTACATTTGTTTGCCTTGACTGTTACGCACCATTACCTGTTTGGCTCAAAAATAAAATCCCGCAATCCCTTATTAACTTGTTTTGTTTCTGCATTCAATATTTGCTTTTATTACATTCTCTTTAAGGGCTGAATACAGCTCTCAAGAAAAATTATTAAATTAACTTAAAATTGTGCAATTTCTAAAATTCAAAACTCAATTCCACTTACCGACTCCTACATACACACCCTAACCCCGACGACCATCCTCCTCTACTTATATCTATCCTTATATCTATCTATCTATATATATCTATCTATCTACCGACTCCTTAAGTTCGTTGTACCATTCAGTTAGAAAGTAGTCATGTATGTTGTAGAACCCTTAAAATTTATGTTTAATTAAATGCCTTTTTCAAAAGTAATCGTTGACGATTGGAAGTTTACTACAGTTTCTAAACTTTTTGAATGTATTTTCAAAAATAAGATATTTTATAACACAGGACATGTAATTTGTCCTTATCAATACGGTTGTGTTTTAGGTAGTTCTACAGTAACTTATTTCGATGTTTTTACCGAAGACTATTAAAAGTTTCCGAAATGGGTTTCAACTTTCGCAATTTGTGTTTAATTTAACCTTCCTTCAATGCATAATGTCCTATTTATCACACAGAACTAGCAGAGTTGTTCTCGAGAAAAATTTCGCTAGCTTTCGGAATTCCGCAATGTAGTATAGTGGGCTCTTTGTTCTTTTTATTATTTAAAAATGGCATTGGATCCTGTTTTTCTACTGATGAGTTATTTTATACAATGATATTATAATCTATTCTGTTATAAGATCTATTAATGACACGCTTTAACTTGAAGCCGACCTTGATAGACTGCCTTTGTAGTGTGTTGGGATTCGTATGTTTCTTAACTTTAAAAAATGTCATCAAATTACCTTTACGAAACAAAGTGTACCACTTTTACTTTATTTCAGATAGTCGCTTGGAGCTTGTCAACGAGATTAAGAACCTTGGTGTTTCCTTTGATTCGAAATTCACTTTTGTCACGCAAATTAATTATGTTCTAGCTAACTCATTAGCCCGGTGAAGTTGACACCACCTTATGTGAATTTTAGGAAACAAAACCAAAAAAATTTGGTGACAAATTCAACTTTTTTCATGTTAAATCCTTTGTCCCTGTTTGTCCACCAAAAATTTTTGTTAGTCAACCCTTTTTAAAAGTTATTTGGAGAAGAAGGATGTAGCAAGGTGATCAATCTTGCTATATTCTTCTTGTACATAGGTAAAGAAAAAATTTGAGTGTTTTGAAAGAACGAATTTTGGTATATAATATCAATTACTTACTTACTTAATTGGCGCATTAACCGCCTAAGCGATTTTGGCCGAGGTTAACAAAGCACGCCAGCTGTCCCTATCTCGTGCTAACTTGCGCCATTTGGAAATCCCAAGTATAGCCAAGTCTTTTTCCACTTGGTCTTTCCAACGCAGAGGAGGTCTTCCTTTTCCTCTGCTACCACCCGCGGGTACCGCGTCAAAAACCTTCAGGGCTGGAGCTATTTCGGCCATTCGAACGACGTGACCTAGCCAGCGGAGCCGCTGATTCTTAATCCGCTGCACTATATCTACGTCATTGTACAGCTCGTACAGCTCATCGTTCCATCGAACGCGGTATTCGCCGTGGCAAAGACGCAAAGGTCCATAAATCTTTCGAAGAATCTTTCTCTCGAACACTCCAAGAGCCCTCTCATCGGATGTTGTCATCGTCCATGCTTCTGCGCCATACAATAGGACGGGCATGATGAGAGACTTATAGAGTATGGTTTTTGTCCGTCGAGAGAGGACTTTACTGTGCAATTGCCTACTCAGTCCGAAGTAGCACTTGTTGGCAAGAGAGATTCTCCTTTGTATTTCAAGGCTGACGCTGTTATTGGTGTTAATGCTGGTTCCTAAGTAAACGAAGTTCTCTACTTTTTCAAAGTTATAACTGTCAACAGTGATTTGTGATCCCAGTCGTGAATGTGCCGACTGTCTATTTGATGACAGGAGATACTTCGTCTTGCCCTCGTTCACCTCCAGACCCATTCGCTTCGCTTCTCTATCCAGTTTGGAGAAGGCAGAACTAACTGCGCGGTTGTTAAGGCCGATGATGTCAATGTCATCGGCGTACGCCAGCAATTGCACACTCTTATAAAAGATGGTACCTGACCGATTTAGTTCTGCGGCTCGAATTATTTTCTCCAGCATCAGGTTAAAGAAATCGCACGACAGAGAGTCACCTTGTCTGAAACCTCGTTTGGTATCAAACGCCTCGGAGAAGTTCTTCCCAATTCTGACGGAGCTGGTGGTGTTGCTCAACGTCATTTTACATAGCCGTATAAGTTTTGCGGGGATACCAAATTCAGACATTGCGGCATAAAGGCAACTTCTTTTCGTGCTGTCGAAGGCGGCTTTGAAGTCGACAAAAAGATGGTGTGTGTCGATTCTTCTTTCTCGGGTCTTGTCCAAGATCTGGCGTATTGTGAATATCTGGTCGGTGGTGGATTTACCAGGTCTAAAGCCACACTGATAAGGTCCAATCAGTTCGTTGACGGTGGGCTTAAGTCTTTCACACAATACACTTGACAGAACCTTATACGCGATGTTAAGAAGGCTAATCCCGCGATAATTGGCACAGACTGCAGGATCACCCTTTTTGTGGATTGGGTAGAGCACACTTAAGTTCCAATCAGTAGACATGCGTTCTTCCGACCATATTCTAGAGATGAGCTCGTGCATGCACTTAACCAGCTCCTCTCCGCCGTACTTAAATAACTCAGCTGGTAACCCGTCAGCCCCGGGGGCTTTGTTGTTCTTCAGCCGTGCTATCGCTTTCCGAATTTCGTCATGGTCGGGTGATGGTACATCACGTCCATCATCATTGATTGGGGATTCAGGTTCAACATCTTCTCCAACGTTGTTGCAGCTGCTTCCATTAAGCAGTGTGAAGAAGTGCTCCCTCCATAATTTAAGTATGTTGTGGACATCAGTCACCAGGTCGCCGTTGTCATTCTTACAGGAATTCGCCCTGGTCTTGAAACCTACTGTTAGCCGCCGTACTTTCTGAAAAAATTTACGGTGTCAGCCTTTGCTCTGCTGAGGACATCAACCAGCCGGGCAGAGGCACCTTCCCAATTAAGGGTCCGGACATTCCAGGTGCATGCCCTCAAATCGTTGTCCTTAATACGTTTGCCGTGGTCGTCATCAAAAAAGGGGGGTCTCATCCGAGGCTTTATTTTCCTTTTCATTGGAAGTTGTTTTTTACGTGGCGGGTTCCAAGCCCTGCGCACAACCCATTGCGGGGGGTGAAAAATTTTAAGTTTGTTTATATAGCGAGGCGCTTGCTCCAAGACAGACTCCCGCTTGCAGCCGCACCTCCTGGTGAACAGACGCTGCGGACTTCAGTGGACCCTTAAACCGAATAGTCGGAGTGGCTCCACTATCTTTTATCAATTATCTCTTCCCTTATATTCGGTCTTTCATAACAATCTAATTTAGGGATACATTTTTTTATAAATTTAAATCGTATGCTTATTGCAAATTTTTTTGTTTTGAATTTTACATTACTTGTTTTAAGTTAGGCTATGTACGTACATACATATGTATGTTCGATTGTAAAAATTATAATATTTGCTTACACATAAATGACAATTTTTTGTAAATTTAATACAATATTGTTTTTAACCAATTTTTGGTTTTTATTTGTTAAAGTTCCAAAGTTTAAATGAAAAAAAATCATAAAACTTAACCACAATAACCGAAAAATGGTTACAGTTTGACCAAATTTCTAGGTTTTTCTTAAATGCCCATAATTTTCAAACTGCATGGGATAGATTTTTTTCTGATTCTCATGATGGTTACAATCAATCCTGTCCCCCCGTTTCGGCTTGACGTTGAGGTCTGGGACACCCTGTGTACTTAATTTTTGACCAAAGAGGTTTTGGTGCATATCAAACCAACACTTAGGACAATTACATTTGTTTGCCTTGACTGTTACGCACCATTACCTGTTTAGTTCAAAAATAAAATCCCGCAATCCCTTATTAACTTGTTTTGTTTCTGCATTCAATATTTGCTTTTATTACATTCTCTTTAAGGGCTTGAATACAGCTCTCAAGAAAAATTATCAAATTAACTTAAAATTGAGCAATTTCTAAAATTCAAAACTCAATTCCACTTACCGACTCCTACATACACACCCTAACCCCGACGACCATCCTGAGTTTTCTGGAGGTCTTCGGGCTAGCTGAAGTGTTGTAATGAGCTTTGAGGACACAAGAGACCTATCGGTCGCAGTGCCTATCTATCTATCTACCGACTCCTTAAGTTCGTTGTACCATTCAGTTAGAAAGTAGTCATGTATGTAGTAGAATCCTTAAAATTTATGTTTAATTAAATGCCTTTTTCAGAGATAATCGTTGACGATTGGAAGTTTACTACAGTTTCTAAACTTTTTGAATGTATTAGATATTTTATAAAACAGGACATGTAATTTGTCCTTATCAATACGGTTGTGTTTAAGGTAGTTCAACAGTAACTTATTTCGATGTTTTTACCGAAGACTATTAAAAGTTTCCGAAATGGGTTTCAACTTTCGCAATTTGTGTTTAATTTAACCTTCCTTCAATGCACAATGTCCTATTTATCACACAGAACTAGCAGAGTTGTTCTCGAGAAAAATTTCGCTAGCTTTCGGAATTCCGCAATGTAGTATAGTGGGCTCCTTGTTCTTTTTATTTTTTAAAAATGGCATTGGATCCTGTTTTTCTACTGATGAGTTATTTTATACAATGATATTATAATCTATTCTGTTATAAGATATATTAATGACACGCTTTAACTTGAAGCCGAACGTGATAGACTGCCTTTGTAGTGTGTTGGGATTCGTATGTTTCTTAACTTTAAAAAATGTCATCAAATTACCTTTACGAAACAAAGTGTACCACTTTTACTTTATTTCAGATAGTCGCTTGGAGCTTGTCAACGAGATTAAGAACCTTGGTGTTTCCTTTGATTCGAAATTCACTTTTGTCACGCAAATTAATTATGTTCTAGCTAACTCATTAGCCCGGTGAAGTTGACATCACCTTATGTGAATTTTAGGAAAAAAAACCAAAAAAAATGTTTATGAAAAAACGCAAAAGTGACAAAATCAACTTTTTTCAAGTTAAATCCTTTGTCCCTGTTTGTCCACCAAAAATTTTTGTTAGTCAACCCTTTTTAAAAGTTATTTTAAAATCAATTTTTTATGAAAAAACCATAAAGTTAAAAATTACGCCTTTTTTGAGGTAAATCGTTTGTCCAACGTACATATGTATGTATGTCCATGTTTGTCCAATAAACGTTTTCATTTGTCCACCCATTGTTCAAAAGTTATTTAAAAAACAATTTTTATGAAAAAGCCATATATGTAGTAAAAAATTACGCTTTTTTTTTTTTACCTAAATACAACGTTTGTTCATGTTTGTCCACTAAAAATTGTTTTTTAAATAAATTTTGAACAAAGGGTGGCCAAACGAAAATTTTTATTGCACAAACATGGGCAAACGATTTAGCTTGAAAAAAATTGAATTTTTAATTTTTTTCTGCGGAAGACTATATGGATAAGCGATTTAAAGTGAAAAAGTTCTGATTTTTTTTTTATTTTTCGGTAAATTATTTTTTTAAATAACTTTTAAACAAAGGGTGGACAAACAATAGGCAACCTGTTTAACGCAAAAAATTGCTTCACATAAGAAACTACAACAAAATGATATGAAAACCCACGGCAATACCTGAAGCTAATTTTGCAAACCATTTGGTAAACGCAAAATGTTCACCCGCAAACATAAAGAAACCCGTTAAGGTACTGCGCTTAGATGCTCTTGAAAACATGGAAATATATAAACAAAAAACATTTGATGGGAGGATAATAAACGAACAAATTAACAGCAACTCTGATGCGATATTTGCACCATTAAGGCTTGTTTACAAAAAACAAACCAAAGACGTAGGTAAAATGACAGATACCAACATACAAAACAAACCTGCAATACCTAAACGGACTAAAATTACTGACTGTCTACCTGTTCCTACCGCGAAGGCAGATTCGAGATAAAATATACCTATATTGTTTTCTTCTTTTTCTTGTCCGATAGGTTGGAATGTTGATATTTGTTGGAACGATTTTCCGTCATCCCTTGTCAAGTTTGGTTTGGGGACAAACCGGTTTCGGCGTTGTGCAATCTTCAGTGTCAACTTTCGTTCTGAAGATGACACAACGCCGCAACCGGTTTGTCTCCAAACCAAACTTGATAAGGGAGGACGGAAAATCGTTCCAACAAATGTATCAAACAGAGTAGACGTGTTTTTTTGGTGCGCTGCAGTAATTGTTTATTTATATTGAGTTTTCGTCAATTTATTTGAGTTATAAGTATATAATTACGTGTCTAATTAAACTTTCTCTACACTTTATATTGAGAAGTTCTGTTGCCTTGATTTCGCGTGTAAAAATTTAAATTTAAATCTAATCGTAAACAAAAATTTGCAAATATGACAACAAGAGCCAAAGTTGTGCGCCAAGCGGTACTCACTCCGCAAAACAACTCTCTTGGTAAAGCAGAGAAAAAGATGAGCTCACCACCTTCTTCTTGGATTGAGCGGATTGAGGAGCAACTGGAATTGCAGAGAAAGAGCATTGTCGAAGAGATAGCTGAACGAGTGAAAGCGTCAGAAGAGCGCGTGATGCAACGATTTGGCGAGCTGACTGCGGAGTTGGCGAATGTTAGAAAGGCAATAAAAAACATAGATGAACGAGTGAAAAAAGCAGAAGTCCAAATTAAGCAAAGTGAACAATTACATAAGGAAATTGTGCTGCTTAAATCGGAGCTAAATGAATGCCAAAACCAAAGCGTGTCCACCGATCTTATTATCAATGGTCTCCCTTACATGGATGGCGAGAACATTGAAGAGACTTTTGGCAGCCTGTGTCAGACTCTACAACTGCCTGCGCTCCGTGTATGCACTGCCTTTCGAGTGCGAAATCAGAATAACGTCGCTGCTTCTGTGATTGTCAAGTTAGCATCTGCTGCTGATCGCTCTCTCCTTTTTAAATCGTTAGCTAGCTTTAGCAAAGAAAAAGGGCGGCCACTATCGCTTCGTGATGTTGGACTCAACTCTAATGGCAAAATACACATACATGAGTGCCTTACGAAAAATAATCGGGAGCTAATGCGTGTCGCAATGCAGCTTAGAAGAGAAAGAAAACTTGTGGCTGCTTTCTCAATTCGAGGGTATGTGTATGTTCGCGTCAGATCTAAATGCAAAGCAGTGAAGGTACTCAACATTGAAAACATTAACGCTGTTGTTAATGCAGGCACCTGATGAAGTATGTTTAAGTATACTTAGTTGTTATGTTTACCATTTGTTTAAATCATATGTGCTCATTTTTATACTCTTGTTCTATCATCTGTTGTCGTATATTCTTAATTTGTCTCTTAACTACAGTCTTTCTATATCTTGTTTTCTTTTTGTTATTGCCCTGCTCCCATGCAAACAAATATACTTACATACATACATACTGTACATGCTTGATATTAGTTGTGTCTGTTTTGGTTCAGTATTGCGAATATAGGTCCGTTCGATAAGTCAGACTATCGCGTTAGTGAAAATAAAAAAGCTCTTATTGACATTCTATGTAAACAAAATAATCATTTTAATGTTGTACACTTTAATGCACGTAGCCTAAGGCATGAAAAACTTGATTTTGCTAGATATGTGTTTGATGACTCTGCAGTGGATGTAATTTGCGTTTCCGAGACCTGGTTTCACAGCGACCTTCCTGATTTCAACCTTTCTTTAACTGGATACAATTTACTGCGAAATGATCGCAAGCATAGAAAAGGGGGAGGAGTTGCCGTGTACTGTAAAAAGAATCTCAAATTCAGACTGCTAACAAAATCAAGTAATTGTGAAACTGAATACATGTTTACTGAAGTATCTGACGGCGAAAACAAAATTTTTATCTCATGTGTTTATAATCCTAATAAAAGTGTTGTCCTTGATTCATTTTTTGTTGATCTTAATAAGTATGTGTTAGATTATGAGCGTATTTTAATATGTGGTGATTTCAATGTAAACTTACTAACAAAAGACACATGCAGTGACAAATTAATGGACCAACTGGCAACAGCAGGACTTTGTGTTGTTAATAGATCTATACCAACGAGATATGCAAATAATTCTCCACCCAGTCTTCTTGACTTCTTTATAACGTGTGACCCTCAGCATATCCTTAAATTTGACCAAGTTGACTTTATTTCCGACCATGATCTAATATTTTGTACTCTTGATGTTGTATTAAATCGTCCGTCCCGTGCAAGTTCTTTTTTCTATCGTGATTTTAAATCGTTGAATGTAAATTCTTTGTATTCAGACTCGTGTAATGTAAATTGGAATAAATGTTGGTTTCTTGACACTGTTGATAAAAAGCTTGACTTCCTAAATGAAAAGCTAACCATGTTATTTAATGTGCATGTTCCTCTTCGTTCTGTTAATGTTATAAATAATTCATGTCCTTGGTACACTGCCAAAGTTCGTTCGGCCATTAAAAAGCGAAATCAGCATTATGCCAAGTGGAGAAAAAATTTAACGGATACCTCTTGGCGTCGTTATAAAGAAATACGCAATGAAACTACTGCTGTAATTAGACAAGCTAAGCGTTGGTATGGCTACTCAAGGCTAGATCCCTCACTCACATCTAAGGAGCTATGGCGTAACCTAAAAAATTTTAAAATACATGGCAAAGAAAATTCTGTGTGTGATATAGACCTTGATGAGCTTAACGATTATTTTGTAAATGTCAATAATAAAAACAAATGTATCGCTCTACCAAAGGAATTCTCAACTTCCGCGAATCTTAAAGAAGAGTTTCAATTTATGGCAGTTAGAGAAGTTGACGTTCTGAAGGCACTGTCAAACATAAGGTCTAATGCTACAGGGGAGGATCGAGTCTCACTAAAATTTGCCAAAATTGTAATGGAATTTATAATAGGCCCCTTAACCCACATTATTAACCATAGTCTTACAAGCTCGTGTTTCCCATCATTTTGGAAAAAAGCTCTCATACTGCCAATAGCAAAGAAAGTGGGCGCTAGTTGTGCTGGGGACTATAGGCCAATAAGCATATTGCCTGCCTTTTCCAAAGCCTGCGAAAACTTGATGGCTTCGCAAATTTCTGCATTTGTACATAACAATAATCTTCTTTCGCCACTACAATCTGGCTTTCGACAAAAGCATAGCTGTTCGACAGCTATGGTTAAAATACTGGACGACATTAGATCTAACTTTGACAATGATGACTTGACTCTTCTTTGCTTACTTGACTTTTCGAAGGCGTTTGACACAGTGGATCATAATTTACTGTGTCTTAAGCTGAAATATTACTTTGGCTTCAGTGATAATTCAGTTAAACTTATGGCCAGCTACCTTGAAGGCAGAACGCAGATGGTCAAGTCAATAAATTCGATATCTCAGCCTAGATCTGTATATACTGGTGTACCGCAGGGATCTGTCTTGGTCCGCTTTTATTTAGTCTTTTTGTCAATGATGTTTTTTCTGTGTGTCAGTATGTGAATGTTCATGCATATGCTGATGATATACAATTGTACTTGTCCAGTCGTATTGGTTTAATTGAGGATTTATGTTTCAAAATAAATAGTGACTTGTCTGCTATATCTCTCTGGGCTAGTGAAAATGCTTTGTGTCTAAATGCGTCAAAGTCATACGTCTTGCCTATATGTAACAGTGTTTTATACATATGTAGATAATATTCCAAAGTTGTGGATAGGCGCTAGCTCCCTCAGTTTTACAGATAAGGTAAAAAATTTAGGTTTTATACTTAATTCAAAACTTTCGAGTACGGATCATATCAACAGGGTTGTGGGTAATGTATGTATATGCTATACTTCGCAAACTTACGGTCTCAGCTGCATTTACGCCTATTGAAACCCGGCGTAAATTGGTACTACAGTTAATTATGCCACTAATCACATACTCTGAGATAGTGTACAGTAAGTTAGACTCAATATCTTCTCATAAAATCAATGTAGCATTCAATAATGCTACACGTTATGTGTATGGGATCGATAGATATGATCACATTTCTGATTGGCGTACAAAGATCCTGGGTTGTAGCTTGGATAACTACCTGTCCGCAAGAAATTGCATATTTATGTACAAACTCTCTATATGGAAGACGCCATCTTATCTGTTTGAAAAGCTGATACCAGTAAGGTCGCGGAGACACCACGGACTTATTGTTCCAAAGTTTAAATACTTAACATCATCAAGGCTATTTTTCATTAACGCGGTTAGAATCTGGAATTCGATACCTCAAACCGTCAGGGCTGGACTAAGCAGATTCAACTACAAGACACAAATGTATGACTATTTTAAATCTGTCTGATTGCATTGAAGCGGGACATTAATCTAAAACTTAACTTTTTAACTATTCTATTTCTTCATTTTCTTCTCTTTCCTGTTTTTCATTCACATTAATCTTTAAGGTTTATTTAAAAAAAAAAAAATTTAATATATGTATATGTTAGATTTAAGTTATTAGCATTATATCTTCCACGTACACTACATGATAGTTGAAGTACTATTAAAAGACCTAAGTCTTACTTTGTACTACTATAACATAAATAAATAAATAAATAAATGTAAGCAGAAAAAAAAAAAAAAAATATCAATAAAATATTTGTTTTTCAGATTGTGCAAAAGATTCCATTAGAAGCTTCGAAATCTTGCTTATTTTTTAAACAATCCTGAAGATCACTCTATTTCAATATCATTGCTTCAACAATTTTGGAACAATTTTATTTTTGCTCCAATCACTTCTTGTGAAGTAGAGATAACCTTCTAAACTTATTTTAAATGATAAAAGGCAAAGATCCAATGTATAAAATTTAGAAAAAGTACTGGTAGTGTACTGCAATGCGAAATAAAAATTTTGAGTTATTGATCCACTCTCGTAATATAAGCATTTATATTTGTTGTAACACAAATATTTGTGTTAAATGCACATGTAAAGTATATGTAATATAGTTTTCCTTCAACCGCTTCGCTGAGTGTATGAAATTTCTGCGTGTTACATTAGGTATAATTTATTTCAGTAAACTCAACACAGATACTTAAACTTACCCAAAAACATAGGGGATTTTCATATTTTATCTTTTTTTAACCCTCTTCACAATACTTTTAAACTAAATCCATCTTAAACCTCTTCGTCAGACCCCCATATACAAATTCCAGTTGTAATAGACATTATACTAATAAATTGATTCATGTAATATATATCCGCAGGGTTTACGCTGGATTTGTATATAAAATGATTCTGCAGGAACTTGCTTTGATTTCATATTATTTGGTAATATTTTGCATATTTTTTCATATTTTCTACATAAGGAATAATCCAGATTACATTTTTATTATTTCTAGACATTTTGCTTATTTTAGTACGGTCATATAATAATATAATTACAGTAATAAAATATTTGTTTTTAATTTATTATTTTAAATTCGATTTTTATGTATTTTTTTGGAACTTTTTTGCTAATCTTTCCAGACATTTTAGCATCAATGATGTCTGGCGTAGTCATCCTTGCCAACCCTTTTTATAAAGGCGACATTTACCAGCCTCCAATATTGTGGTATATAAGCAATTGGGAGCGACTCTGTGAAAATATTTTTCATGGTCGCCAACACGAGGTCGAGACCTTCTTTTAGTACAATAGGTGAAATGCCATCCGGACCGCCACAGTTCTGGCTACAAACCAGTAATACCTTGTCGTGGTGGTTCTCGCATTCCCTCCCTCCCCTGTCGAGGAAGAAGGTGTAACCATCACCTTATTTCCAGGAAAATGAGTCTCTAGAAGAAGGACTTACGTCTCAGTCCTGGTCTCTGGGAAAGAGCCATCAGGCCTCTTGAGTGAACCCAGCTTTACGGATTGGTCCTTTTTCAGAACTTTTACCAGTCTAGCTTTTTCACCTAAGGTTTCAATCCCGCTGCAGTATTCTTTAAAAGAGTCCCTTTTCGCAGATCGAATTAGCCTCTTATACTCTCTGCGTGCAGCGATATTGTTCCCAGTCCATCTCAAGATTAGTTTTGAGGGCCCGGTTAAGATATTTTCTCAATTCACCTCTCATCTTCTGCAGCTGCTTGTTCCACCAGGGAACAGGCGTGCGGTTAAGAAGTGTTCGAGCCGGTCAGGCCTTATCCAAACTATCACGTTGAGCTATCGTTAAAAAACCCACTGCCTCATCAATGGCATGAGTGGATCGTTGTCTAGGTGGCGCCGATATCTGATTCCCAAGCTCCCTCCCTAAAACACGACCAGTCCGCTTTTTTCAAGTTTCGTACTGGCGCAGAGCACATAGCATCCTCGCCAAGTTGAAACTGGATATATCTGTGTTCCAAAAGAGAGTCTTCACTCCGGACCCTCCAGTTGAGGACTGACCGAGAGTTAGAAAGAGTAAGATCAATCACTTCCTGTCTCCTGGGCGTGAAAAATATTGGCTTAGAGCCCACATTCAAGATGCCCACTTCACAGTATATACTCCAAAAACCTATCTCCCCTTGCGTTGCATTTGCTGCTGCCCCAGATTTTATTCTGGGCATTAGCATCGCAACAGAGCATCAATCCGACGTTTCGGTTTTCGGCAATACTTCACAAGACCGGCAGCCTTCCCCGGAGGTGGCGGCAGCGGAGAGTCGTATGGAAAGCACGCGGAGGCAATAATAAAATGTCCACCCATTTTTGCCCTTGAAGCTTAGCCTCGCTGCCACCAAGTCCTGACAGCAGAACTGTACAAACTTAGTTACAGCAAAGTGGGAAGACACTATTAGACAAGCCCTCGAGCTTTCGTCATATGGGATGTTGGCACCACGTAAGTCACTTAGTCCACAGGGATTTTGTTTGAAAACCCAGGGCTCCTGAATAGCTGTTATGTCGACTTAAATCTGTAACTGAAAACATTTCAATTAAGTGTAGTCTGTAAGAATCTTCTGTTCATAGGCTTCAGAAATAATTAAATATATAATGTATATTTTTTACTGATTCGTTAATAGTTAGCTTAAAATCTAAAATGTTGTCTTAGCTGATCTTGTGACGAGCAGGTCACAAAAAATTAATATAAAAAACTAAAGAAAAAAACGTGAAAGCGAGAAAAAGCAATAATCTCTAGCTCATTTTGAGATTATACCAAGTTACTTAATTCGTGCATAAGAATAGCGCTGTAAAAGTAACGAAAAGTTGGATACCGGTATGTATTCCTTACCCAGTAGATAATTTCTGGAGCTACAAGCTCTTTCAATAGGCCTTCTGCAAGCTCAGGAGGAAACGGAAGTTCTCCTATCGCCAGATGTTAGGGTTCTAGGTCAAGGAGTCCTAGACTGGCCCTTTTTTAATTCCCCTAGATTAGGTCTGAAGGTGGAATCCCCTTTGGATAGACATGTTAAAGCAGATGCTTAAGAAAAATTGTCCAACCATATGCCTTTAGCATTCTCAATTTCTCACCACATATTCTTGAACTCGCATAAAAATCCTATATAACTAGAACCTTTTGACATTTTGCAAGTGCATTAAACGTGTTTGTAATTGTAAATTTAAAGGGAATAAGATTCATGCATAAAATATATTACAAGATTAGAGGTTAAATTTCTGGTTTTGACTATGCATATATCCTGATCCGAAGAGTACTTTATTTCAATAAATAAAGCCAATAAAGACTTCTCAATTTTATATTAATTTGCTCCTTTTTCGCTTTTAGGTGGTATTTACCCGTAAGCCTTCTATCTACTACATATGTGTAAACCCTGATATTTTACATGATCATTAACAGGTATGGTTGTATTAAAAATTTGGATTGAAGGACAATCCATTTTCTTAGGGCAAAATAAACATAGACAGATTTATGTGAATTAACTTTAATGTTCCACATCTTGAGCCAGTCTTCTAGCTGGAATAAGTAATCTTGTAGTATGTCAGATGATTGAGAAGCTACTTTATTTGAGGTTAAGAATGCAGAGTCATCAGCGAAAATTGCTATTGCAACATCGCTGTTTTTTGGAATATCCGCTGTAAAAAACGAATAGAGGATTGGCCCTAAAACACTTCCTTGTGGTACGCCTGATTTTATTCTATATATATTTGAGTTCTCATTTCCAACCCTAACATAAAACTGTCTTTAATCTTTAAAATAAGATTTAATCAGAAAGAAAAAGGGAGCGGGTACATTTTTCTTTAATTTGTATAGCAGTCCGGGGTGCCAGACTTTATCAAATGCTTGTTGTACATCAAGGAAAACCCCTGAACAATTTTCTTTTTGTTCGAAAGCAATCCTTATTTTATGAAATACTCTATGGCATTGTTCCGGAGTTCCGTGGTTTCTGCGAAACCCGTACTGTTGATCCGGAATTATTTAACAATTTTTCAATACTGGTATCAGTTTTCGTAAGAGAATTACTTCGAATACATTTGAGAAAGCGACCAGTAGACTGATGGGACGATACGAACTAACTAAGTCATCTGGTTTTTTTGTTTTAGCTATCATAAATATTTCTACGCATTTCCAGGCTATAGGAAAGTGCTGAAGCCTCAATATGTAATTGTAAGGGCTCGCATAGACTTCTCAGTTAGGTGCTTTAGTACAGCGTGGTCTATCTGATCGTAGCCTGGGCTCTTTTTATTGCTACATTTTGCTAGTTCCTCTTTCACTTCTGATAAAATAACACGCTTTATTGGAAGATCCATTCGGCATGGAGTATCCAAAAAGTGCATCACTTCCCTTTCATCAGAAGCATTAATAAATCTGACCGATACCATAAATTGCTGGAGTCTTTTATTGGAACCTTTCTTTTGTGGTTTTCCACAGACATTCAGAGCGTGATGCGTTAGGACTAAGGTTGGATAAAAAGGTTTCAAGGGAGCTTTAAGCCTTGTCTTTAAATGCTTAGTAGCTCTGTTTAAAAATATTTTGTCAATTGGATTCTGGGTTCTTTGCCATACTTTTCTCAATGCTCGTTTTTCCCTTATTAGGGTTTTGATTTTCGAAGAGATATAACTATTGTTAGCTACACAAGTAGGTACCTTGTGGAGTTGAGACAAATCCTGCTTCTACGATGATTTTATTAAATTTTTCAACAAAACCGTCTAATTGGTCAGTGGTACTTAATGGGACACTAAGATCAATATAATTGTCTAACCAGTAAGATAATAATGAAATATTAGTTTGTGGAGTCACAATTTTTGGCTTACTTTAGAGAATTACAGGTGATGATTGCAGTACCGCAATTAGGGGTGAGTGGTCAGAGCTTAGTTCAAAATTGTTTTCAATTGTTAGCAAATTACTAGAGAGGCCTGAGTACACAACAAAATCTAATAGATCCGGGGCTTTAGCGGGGTCTGATGGCCAGTAGGTAGGCATACCGGTCGAGAGAACTGACAAATTCTTATCCATAATGCATTTGAATAGTTCTCTACCTTTTGGATTATTTAAGCGAGAGCCCCACCAAGGGTGTTTGGCATTGAAATCTCGCTCGAGTAGAAATGTTTAGCCGAGTTCATTAAACATATTTTCATATTCTATGCAACTCATTTTGTAACTGGGAGGAAAGTATCCAGCACTAATAGCTATTGAGCGTGTGTTTGTTTTGACTTTTATGCGTGAAATTTGCATCGATGTTAACCAAATTTCTTCCAATGGTTCATATTTAATTTTTGTGTTAATAATCCCCGCCTCGAGCTCTACCTCCAGGACGGTTACAATATACTATAATTTTGAAAAACGAAAAGTGTGTTTTGGAAACTAAAAATACAATTTTTGTTAAGAAATGTTTCGGTTTCGTTAATATGATTGACAATACCGTTGGCATTCCAAATTGCAATCCTTACATTTTATTGCATACTTTGTTAAATAAACTATTAATTACACAAGTCTGCAAAAAAAAAAATTGAGAGCTGTTTTGGTTTTTTTGTGTAATTCTTATGTTTTTTGGTGTGCTGAATCCGAAAATAACTTTAATTTTGTCATAGAACGTCACGTTTTCTGACAATGTAGGTGTCTATGTTAAACAAGTTATCATCTTAAAATAAAATAAAAAAGATTAAAAAAATTTGCTTAAATTTATAATTGCGTAACAAAACTAATTTATTTATGTAAAATACATTAATTAGTAAGCACTAAACACATTTCTTTTTCTCAGTGAGACTCCTTTTGATATATTTTCGCTTGTGGGAAGCATCGGGAAGGTCTTTTTGAAGCGTCCAACAGTAGTCTGCCATCATTGAAACGCTCCATCTTCCCTGGTATCTTTTTCCATGTCCTTAATATCCTTGTGAAATCGTTCACCTTGCTCTTCACTCACGTCTTCTAAATTTTCTGGAAAGTAGTCGAGGTGGGAATGAAAAATGTACTTTTAAACTCATCAAGCAACCTAAAGCTTGAAATGCTTTTAACATTCTTCTTTGTTATTGCCTAAGAATTTCTTTCTGACCTCTTTAAAGGCAATCCACCCTTCTCTTTGAGGATCCGTCACGGTTGTGATGAATAGTGGATCAGCCATAAGCCAACTAATATCTGGTCCAACGAAAACACCTTCCTTCAACTTTGCCTCCGAGAGGCCTAGAAACTTTGATATTGAGTATTTGAAGCAATTTCCATCTCTTGAAAGTGACTTTACAAATTGCTTCATCAATCCCAGCTTTATGTGAAGCGATGGTAGAAGAACTTAATGAGGAGGCACCAAAGTTTCATGCAGGACATTATTTTTCCCAACTTTAAGCTCCCTCGGAAGCCAACACCTTTTGGTCCAGTGATTTGTTCGTTCTCTACTATCCCAAAGACACAAAAAGCAAGGGAATTTGGTAAACCCAGATTGTTGTCCGAGCGCCATGCCCAAGATTTTGAAATCACCGCACACTTGCCAAACGTGGTCTTTATATATTAATTTGCAAAGAATCAATTTCAAGTTCTTGTAGGTTTCCTTGAGGTGTACGGAATGACCGACAGGAATGGAAGTATAGAAACCGCCGTTGTGAAGCAGAACTGCTTTAAGGGCTTCTTTTTGAAGAATCTATGAAAATACGCCACTCTGCTGGGTCGTATGAGATCTTAAATGTATCCATTAAACCTTTAATATTGGTACATTAAACCAACTCATCCTCTTGGGTAAAGTAGGAAGTAAAATGCTACTCACGATATCTAAACCAGGAGGAAGACACTCCCGGCAAAAGTAAGTTCCTGCGTTTGAGCCTTGATCAAAGCAACTCAGCAGCGTTTTTGGGAAGATTCAAGTCTCTTACCTAATCATTTAGCTCGCCCTGGGTAAACAATTTCGGACTGCTGTCATCTTCAAATTCAAAACTTGACATGTCATCGGGCTCAGGTACAGCACCATCTTCGTCAGAACTTGGAATCTCTTCCAAGGTAGCAGGGACCTTGCGCACTGGTATTTTGGTCCCATGAGGGATGGGACGAGTAGCTGACGAGTAAACACGTTATGGTAAACATTTAAAAACAGTTATCAAAATGAAATTATACCTACAAGTTAGATTAAAAAAACCATTTTTTATAATAAAATTTTGCGCTTGTAAAATAATCTTACGTTCTAGAACTTTTTGAGTATATTTTTAGTTTTCAGAACATATCCAGACAGCATTTCTGTTGCAGACCTGTGTTATTGCTAATAAATTATTTATCTGAGCAGTCTGTGCGTTAATTATTTTCTCAATTTTTTCTAAACATTTATCGAGGTGAGCTGTTTTTACCGCTTCAGTATACGAAGCCGTGTTATTTGTTCTGGTGGTGGGAAGTGAATTTTGTTTTTGTAAATTTGGGTATTCTGTGGTGTTATAAACAAGCGGAATCTCCATCGTGCGAGCTTTGCTTGCATTACTTACTTACTTAATTGGCGCAACAACCGCCTAAGCGAATTTGGCCGAGGTCAACAAAGCACGCCAGCTATCCCTATCTTTTGCTAACTGGCGCCAATTGGAAATGTCAAGTTTAGCCAAGTCTTTTTCCACTTGGTCTTTCCAACGCAGAGGAGGTCTTCCTTTTCCTCTGCTACCACCCGCTATTTCATCATTCGTACGACGTGACCTAGCCAGCGGAGTCGCTGGTTCTTAATCCGCTGCACTATGTCTACGTCATTGTACAGCTCGTACAGCTCATCGTTCCAACGTACACGGTATTCGCCGTCGCAAAGACGCAAAGGTCCATAAATCTTTCAAAGAATCTTTCTCTGGAACACTCCCAAGAGCCCTCTCATCTGATGTTGTCATCGTGCATACTTCACAATAGGACGGGCATGATGAGAGACTTATAGAGTATGGTTTTAGTCCGTCGAGAGAGGACTTTACTGTGCAATTGCCTACTCAGTCCGAAGTAGCACTTGTTGGCTAGAGAGATTCTGCATTGGATTTGAAGGCTGACGCTGTTATTGGTGTTAATGCTGGTTCCTAAGTAATCGAAGTCCTCCACTTTTTCAAAGTTATAACTGCCAACAGTGATGTTTGATCCCAGTCGTGAATGTGCCGACTGTATTTGATGACAGGAGATACTTAGTCTTGCCCTCGTCCACCTCCAGGCCCATTCGCTTCGCTTCTCTATCCAGTTTGGAGAAGGCAGAACTAACTGCGCGGTTGTTAAGACCGATGAGGTTAAAGAAATCGCACGACAAAGAGTCACCATGTCTGAAAACTCGTTTGGCTCTGAGAGGCCCTTTCCAATTCTGACGGAACTGGTGGTGTTGCTCAACGTCTTTTTACATAGCCGTATAAGTTTTGCCAGGATTCCAAATCAGACATTGCGGCATATAGGAAACTCCTTCTCGTGCTGTCGAAGGCGGCTTTGAAGTCGACAAAAAGATGGTATGTGTCGATTCTTCTTTCTCGGGTATTTTCCAAGATCTGGCGTATTGTGAGTATCTGGTCGGTGGTTTTACCAGGTCTAAAGCCACACTGATAAGGTCCAATCAGTTCATTGACGGTGGGCTTAACTCTTTCACACAATACGCTCGACAGAACCTTATACGCGATGTTAAGAAAACTAATTCGTGATATTTGGCGCAAACTGCAGGATCACCCTTTTTGTGGATTGGGCAGAGTACACTTAAGTTCCAATCAGTAGGCATGCGTTCTTTCGACCATATTCTAGAGATGAGCTCGTGCATGCACTTAACTAGCTCCTCTCCGCCGTACTTAAATAACTCAGCTGGTAATCCGTCGGCCCCGGGGGCTTTGTTGTACTTCAGCCGTGCTATCGCTTTCCGAATTTCGTCAAAGGCGGGTAATGGTACATCGCGTCCATCATCATTGATTGGGGATTCGGGTTCAACATCTTCTCCAAGGTTGCAGGTGCTTCCGTTAAGCAGTGTGAAGAAGTGCTCCCTCCATAATTTAAGTATGCTGTGGACATCAGTCACCAGGTCGCCGTTTTCAATCTGACAGGAATTCGCCCCGGTCTTAAAACCTTCTGTTAGTCGTTGAACTTTTGAAAAAAAATTTCGGGCGCTTTTCCTGTCGGTCAGCATCTCAAGCTCTTCGCACTCACGCATTTCGGCCTCTCTTTTTTTCTCACGAAAAATGCGTCTTGCTTCCTTCTTCAACTCACGATAACGCTCCCTCACAGCTCACGTTGCGCCCGATGGCAGTGTGGCCCTGTAGGCAGCGTCTTTACGTTCCGTAGCGGCGCGACATTCCTCGCCATACCAGTTGTTTTTTCGGGCTCGCTGAAATCCGATGGTCGAGCTTTCCTTGTGTCCATTTGCGTGCGCTTTTTGCTGCACAGAGACGCGAGCGGATCTTAGCTGCCACAAGAAAATGATCCGAGTCGATGTTGGCTCCTCGGATCGTGCGCACATTTAGGACACTCGAAGCATGCCTTCCGTCTATCACAACGTGTTCGATTTGGTTTTGTGTCTTACCATCTGGAGACAGCCACATAGCTTGGTGAATCTTTTTATGCTGGATCTTGGAACTACAGACTACCATGTTTCGGGCCCCGACGAAGTCGATCAGTCTCAATCCGTTATCGGACGTTTCGACGTGGAGACTGAATTTTCCGACTGTAGAACCAAAGATGCCCTCCTTGCGAGGGCCTATCGATTTTTTCCCTTGTCCCGTCCATCGCATCTCTTGGATGGCGGTGATGTCAGGCTTCGCTCTGCTGAAGACATCTACCAGCCGGGCAGATGCTTCTTCCCAATTAAGGGTTCGGACATTCCAGATGCATGCCCTCAAATCTGTGTCCTTAATACGTTTGCCGTGGTCGTCATCAAAAAAGTGGGGTCTCATCCGAGGCTTTGTTTTCCTTTTCATTGGAAGTTGTTTTTTACGTGGCGGGTTCCAAGCCCTGCGCACAACGAATAACGTCAACGCTGTTGCTGTCATCATCGTCGCAGTCGCGTGAGCTGTTGTGGCTGTTTACCCGGTACTATTGGACCTTTTTGGTGCAATTATCATCTTCGCATCATCAGCTGTTTCCGCCGTCGCTGGTCTCTCTCTCTTTCTTCCCTTTTGATCGCTGTTGTTTGTCAGTATGTCAACTCGTGCGCCTGATCAATTCATCACCATCAAAGCCGCCTACCCCTCAAGTTAAAGTAGGTAAAGATGAGAATTGCTGCCCACCGGTTTGGGTAACTCGTCTTGAGGCGAAAATTGAGAGCATTATGGAGCAGGTAACCACACGACTAAAGGCCTCTGAAGAACAAGTGCTAAACAGAATCGGCGAGATCGCAGTTGACCTGTTTAACATTAAGCGGAGTTTGAGTGATTTCGCGGTAAGGCTCGTGAGAGTTGAAAGCGAATGTGCGCAACTTGAGCAACTGCGTAAAGACATGTGTGAGCTCAAAGCGGAGCTTGCTGTACACGACAACGACAGTGTGTCAGCAGATGTTATTGTTAGTGGAATACCATACGAAAATGAGGAAAACGTGAGTGATATTTTCGTTAAGCTTTGCGAAGTGATGCAGCTAAAAACTCCTGCTGCTCGCGCGGCGTTTCGTGTGCGCAGAGGAAAAAACAACACAAAACCTGAGCCGCTCATCATCAAGCTAATCAATTCCTCTGATCGTTCTCTGCTTTTCAAAGCTGCTGCCAGGTTTTACAAAACCAACAAATGATGCCTGCAGCTTCTTGATATTGGAGGTAAATCTGAACAGAATATTTATGTGAACGAGTTCATTCACGACACAGCTGAGAAGGCAAAGGCGTTTAACATCAGCCTTTTCGATGAGAGGGGAAATACACGTACGTGTAAAGCCAGGAGGTGCTGCTGTCAAAGTGCTAACTATAGATGCCATTGAAGCTTTGTTTGAAAGCAGCAAATGACTATGTTATATTGTATTCTTAAGGCTTTTCTCAATAGTTAGACACTGTAGTTTGAAACTAAAGACAAAATATTACCTTACTTATTTACGTACCTCTTCTTCTCCCCCTACTTTTTCTGCTCTTTTAAATGTCTTTTAATTATTGTTCTTCATGATTCGAGTATTACGTTCGGCGGTGTTTGCAACTTAATATTTCTTAGACGCCGTGTTCTCTTATTTATTAATTTTTATTAATGATTTGTAAAGATGCATATTGTTCCATGGGCATAGATGCTACTTTTAACATGATACGCGTATTGAGTAAGCAAATATGCCATATAAATGCTCAGAGTCTACCATCTAAAATATATGAATTCAGGTACATTTTGAGTCTTCGGATGTAGATCTTGTGTGTGTATCTGAAACTTGGTTCTCTACGTGGCACAATGATGACTTGTTTAGTGTCAATGGATATGCACTCTTCCGTTTAGATAGAGTTGAACGTTGTGGTGGTGTTGCTGTGTTTGTCAAAGGTAGTCTGTGTTGTTCCCTTAAGTGGACTTCGAAAACTTCGGAACAGATCGAATTTCTTTTCATTGAAATTAAATCTAAGTGTGATAAAAACCTTATTGGGTGTGACTATAGACCAAATAGGCGCATAGGGTATGCCCAATTTATGGACTTTATCGAAAACTTAACTCTTAATTATAGTAACATTGTTATCGCAGGAGATTTTAACAGTGACCTGTTGTGTGAAAGTGAGTTTGCATTAGCCATGTAAAACCTGGGTCTTTTTCCGGCTAACAATTCAATTCCTACACATTTCACACAAACTAGTAGTACTTTGCTAGATATATTTTTTGTTAACAATGTCAAAAGAATACTTATCTTTGACCTATTGTCTGTTCCAAGTTTTTCGAAGCACGATTTAATTTTCATGACCTTTGACTTTCAATTGACTTATGACACTAGCTCTTACTCATATCGCGATTTCTCACATATTGACTATAAACAGCTTGAAGAAGCGGTGGATAGAGTCGGCTGGGGGTTAATCTGCAACTTATCATCTAGCAATGACCAAATTAATTTCCTCGAAGATAACGTTAGATCACTCTTTGACCAGTTCGTCCCAGTAGTATACAAATCTGTCGGTGATAAAAAAAAGACCTTGGTTCAACAAATATATTAAAAATTTGATCTTTAAACGCTTTAGAAAACTACGAAAGCTTGAATATTATGAGCATCTGTTCAGTGTGGCGGTTGATTCAAAGCAGACGTGGAAAAGAATTTGTGAGATCGGAATTGGCAACAATAACCACTCTGTCACTGAATCAGTTGATGCTAATGTGTTAAATAAACATCTTGCAAGTTTGTCAGATTCCTTGTGTAATACTCGTATCTGCTATGAGAGTTACAGTTCTAGTTTGGATGTAGTAACGTCGAGTTTCTGTTTCAAATGTGTCGATGAGTGTGAAGTGGTTGAGACAATTCTTAGTATTAAATCTAATGTAACCGGTCTTGATGGTATTAACCCCAAGTTCCTAAAATGTTTGTTGCCAAAAATTTTGCCATATGTTACTCTCGCTTTGAACACTATCCTAAGTACATCTATTTTCCCTAACTCCTGGACGAATGCTAAGATTATACCAATAAAGAAAGTGAACGGTGACTATCGACCGATTGCAATATTGTCATTTCTGTCTAAAGTTCTTGAACGTATCATGCATCGTCAAATAAACAACTATCTGAGTAACAACTCCATGGCCAACCCAATGCAGTCAGGATTCAGATCTAATAGGAGCTGCACTACGGCGCTTCTTAAAGTGTCGGACGATATAAGACAGAATATTGACAGGAACCACGTGACCTTTCTAACCTTACTTGACCATTCCAAGCCATTGACTCTGTTGACCACAAGCTTTTATACCTAAAGTTAAAAAATCTGTTCAATTTTACCACGTCAGCATCGACTCTTTTGAAAACATACCGAAGTGATCGCTTGCAAGCTATATGTGTTGGCAACTCTATTTCTAAATGCTTATCTGTAACCAGAGGTGTCCCCCAAGGTTCTATTCTTGGTCCCTTGCTGTTTGTACTGTATATTTATGACCTGTTTAATGTGATTCAACATTGTAATGTCCATGTTGACTCTATTGATAATTGTATTAAAAACCTAAATCTTGACTTGAAATATATATGTAAGCACGTGGGCTTCTGACAATGGTTTAATCCTTAATCCAGATAAATCTCAATGCATCACCATATATAAGAAATCTTTCAAACTTGACGACCACATGAGGATTAGTTTAAATAACGCAGTAATTAAGTATGTCGACACTGTAAAAAATTTAGGAGTTATATTTAATAGAACTTTGACATGGAGAAACCACATCCTTAGCGCTATAGGCAAAGTATATGGCATGCTCCGAAATCTACAGACCACTCAACATTTTACACCAGTGAAAATTCGACTGTTTCTATCAAAAACGTCTCTGTTACCGACGTTACTGTACGATTGTGAGCTGTATTCTAATTGTGATAGTGTGTGTCGTAGTAAACTTAATGTTTTGTATAATAACATCGCTAGGTACATCTACTCTAAAAAACGCTTCGACCATATTTCTAAGCTTTCGAAGCAAATTATGTCCGTGTCTTTTGACGATCTACTCAAATTTAAATGTCTATTGCTACTCTACAAAATCATCGCTACTAATGAACCCCAATATCTCAAGGATCGGCTTCGGTTTACCAAATCTTCCCGTTCTCTCAACTTAGTACCAATGAAGTATAGTTGTTTAGTGACTGAACGCATATGCTTTGTGTTCTCTGTCCGTCTGTGGAACACTTTGCCGCTTAAAATCAGGAGTATTAGAGGAACATTGCGCTTTAGACGGGAATTACTTCTTCATTTTGCCGAATATTGCTGAACGTATTATCTACCTCGAAACAAACTATTCTATGGATAACAACTATCAAACTTTTTCTTAACTTTTCTACATAATCTATTAACTTTCCCTTTACTACCATTATATCTTATACTTATGTTCTAATCTGTATATTATTATTGTTATGATTATAATTTGAATTATTATTATTATTAATTGTGTTTAAATTGACTGTTACTCTAAGATTTATAAGCAAATGTGTTATGTAATGTAGTTACATAGTCAAATATTGTAAAAATAACATGGTTGTATGTTTGACTTAATAAATAAAAAATAAAAAAAACCTATTGCTGGGGGGAGAAAATTTTAAGTTCGTTTATATAGCGACGCCCGCTTGCAGCCGCACCTCCTGGTGAACACACGCTGCGGATTTAGTGGACCCTAAAACCGAATAGGTCGGAGTGGCTCCACTGAAGCTCCCTCTATTAGCCGTGACCCATGGCTCCACACGGGTTGGTTACCGTATCTCACACATGAGTTGCTCACGTTGCCCAGGGTGCACGAACGTGGACGTAAGAGTACGGATTAAGTACAGCCGTCCAACTGTAACCGCATACTCAGAAGCACCACTGCATATATTTTTGTTCTTAGCTGGTTCAATATCGACGAAGAATAAGGAGAGTGGGCGTTTGTCTGCACGGCTTGTAATGTGACTGACTCTTCTAACTCGATGACCAAAATTCATTTTCTGTCTTAATGTCTTCATCTTCAGAAGTAGGGTGAATGTTTTTAATCACCACCCGAAAAGCTTGCTTGATCTGGTATGTGTGAAATTCAATATTTTTGTTGTTCAGATGTTTAACAAGAGAGCGGTAATCTTCAATTGTTTTTTTGGTTGAAAGAAATTTGCTTTGTTTATGACTTCGGAAAAAGTAAGTACCATTGCACTAATATTTGACACATTTGGTATTATGATTGTCGGTGGTCTGTTTGCTGGTTCATTGCTCACTTCTTCATTAAGAGTGTTCACATTGTTGTTGTCATTTTCCTTATTACTAAGAAGTTTAAACCGGTTTTCGTTGTTGATGTCAGTATCGTAGTCGACTTTGGCAAGTTTTCTAGAGGATGGAAGGGGAGAGTTTGAGGCTGCTCTCCTTTTACTGTTCACTGTTTGCCATCCAGTGTCGTTTTGCGACATGGTTTAGCTAATTGCACTGCTTATGCACTTTATTATGCACTCTGTCAGTTATTTTTGTTAGTTTTTTTTTTTTGCGTACTGGAATCTCAGCAGTTGGGAAGAAAAGTTCACTTGTTATTCGGACCGCTGACACTGATTTCAAAAATCAAACGTTACTTATTATATTCGAGTATGCGCAGGTACAAATATATCACTTACCGCAGTGTGTCCTACGCTTTTCGCACTTTGCTTTGGCTTGAAGTTTAAAATCGTGACCGACTGCAACGCGTTCGGGATGGCGGTGCGCAAACGAGACGTTCCGGTAAGAGTATATCGAACAAATGAAGCAATTAGACGCCTTGAGTCGAGTTTCCTTTCTGATGTTGGATGGTTCTATACAGCACCGAGTACAGCAAGTACAATTAATGGACCCATGCACTATATCAGTTTTGGAGATTCTAGAAAAGGACAAATATGAGAACTTTTATGTTAAACACGAGGTGTTGCTCAAAAATCTCATTATGGAACTTGTTGACGCGCTCGAATTGATGGAGTACGAAATTATTAAAGTCGCTCATAACCAAGGGTACTTTACACTGAAAAAGACCCAAAAAGCACTTGAAAAAACTTCTACGTCCCGAAGTTGTCAAAGGCGTCCAAAGTCGCGAAGAGCTACTTAATTGCGAATTGAATATCAAGTTAAATTCCAAAGCTTTTAAGAATTTCGTAAAGGCAAAGAAATTTTGTTCCACAATGACATAAACAGTTTTACTCAACAAAAAATCAACGAATACTCCCGACAATGAGGCTACTTTGTTCGCTGAGTTCTTTAAATCTTACTTTGGTCATGATAACCATGACTTACGTCATGATCTTGAGTTTCAAACCGTTCTTAATACCACGCTAGGATTTTGTTTACCTAATCTCTCATACTTTAATGTCGAGAAGGGTATTGTGGACTTAAAGCCTTCTTCACGAACTGACTGTGACGGGATTTAAGCTTTTTATAAAAAATTTACCAGGTCTGATTTTACCATTGAACATTATTAAATAGACGCATGGAAACTTGTATCGTTTTCTCCTATTTTCAAAACTGCAAATAAAAACAATATATGCAACTATAAACTAATCTCTAAATTGTCTACCATTGCTAAACTTTTCGAAGGCATCATTAAGTATAAAATGTATTTTTCGGCAAAGAATCGAGTTTGCTCATACCACCATGGTTTTATACATGGACACTCCACTGTCTAAAACCTGACATTCTTCAGTGAGTATTGTATATCGGCTTTTTCTATTGGATCCCAAGTATATATATGCACGGACTTTTCCAAATCGATCAAACTACAATTGGAACTTGACAACTTACATTCTTAATGCTGTAAATCCCGTCTTTGCCTTAATGTGATCTTTACTAAGTCTACCAAGCTTTTAGTTACTTCATATCGTTGTCAAGTTGTACGTTGCAGCCTATTAACGAAATTAAGGACATAGGTGTTATTTTTGATAACAAACTTTCCTTAATAGGTACGTTGATTATATAAAAGTGCTTTACATCTCGTTTGTGCGCTCTCATTTGGAGTATGCTGCATTTATCTGGCTTCCGTATCATCAGTTTGAGATTGATTGAATTGAACGTGTTGAAAACGTTTTCTTAAATATGCACTGCATTCTCTTTGTTTCACAGATACGATTCCTTCCTGTACTGCTCGCGCACTGCTCATAGGTCTTAAGTCACTTGAGAAGAAAAGATCGGTACTTTCCCTTACTTCAGCAGCGGGTATTATTCAAGGAACCGTTGACTGTTCTTACCTCTGAAAACGTGTATATTTTAATATTCCGTAAAAAACCTTTCGATTTTTATATACATTTAATAGCAGGAATGCTAAAACGAATTATGCACTCATTGCTCCCCTTGCTTGTGGTATAAACGAATTCAGTATAATATCTAATTCTATCGAGATCTATTTTTTGCTACTAAGGTCATCTTTTGTCAACATTTTAAACTCTTCATATGTTATTACTCTTAAATTATTTTAATAACTGTTATCGAATCTAAAAAAAAGTCGTCATCTTTTGTAAGCGACTAGCAAGAGAACGTCCGACTCGCTTATAATTATAAGATCATGAAAATCGATGCACGCGTTTCGCTTTTATTCGCAATTGAGTAAAGGTATGAATGATGTGCATATGTCGAACAAATTTTTGAAATTCATACCTTTACTCAATTGCGAATAAAAGCGAAACGCGTGATCTTTGTCTCATTTTGCTCATAGGTTATGTGACTTTGCGAAAAAGTAACTAGACTTGAAACTTATTTTCGTTTTGTATTTTTTATGCATTTTAAAAAAATAATAAATAAACAATTTTTTTTTTCTTCATGCGCTTATTTTTAACTTGGAAACTGTTGCTTGTATAGGAAAACAATGAACAGATTAAGGGAATTGTAATTCTAAATTTTTTAAAATTTATTTCAACTAAATCGGGCTAGTGGCTGTCGAGCTATGTCAAACAACAGGGCCTAAAACGTGATAAATTCCCCTATACGATAGTACTAACTTCAAATCGATATTAAAAATATTTTGGCAGGTAAGAAGACAAAACGAATGATGCAGAAATTATTCTTTTTGGGTCTAATTTCACATACCGTTCTCAGAATTGAGTTGGCATGTGTTGTACTGTGTAATCAACTGTCTTATATTTTGAATACGCTTTACAACACTAGTCTGTCAAAATTAATGGTCGTTTGTAAATATGCTACCAAAACAAAACAAAATGAGTAATTTTTATAGGAGACGATTTTACTTACGTCTGCTCTATCTTGTTTTTGTTACTGATCAAACCGCTTATTTCAACTAACTCGCTTATATTTGTTGTTACGCTATACGATAAGCTTCCGAGTGTTTTTTTGCAAGTCGCTTACAAAAGATGAGGCCTAATATTATCAACAACAAAGCCAACTTTAACCGAAAAGGTCGGTATTCTTCTGTCAGATTCTTATCTTTATTTCCTCGTCAGTCTTTGAATAAAAATAATTTTAATCGCTGAAATTAACCCATTTTTAATATCCGCTTCAGAATACTGAATAGGAATATCTTTATAACCCCATAGAGTAAAATGGACAATAACCGTGCACCGTAGAAGGAGTTGTGTTATAACAATATAAAAAGTAACCATTCATACCAATCGGTTTTGACAACTGATATATTTGATCGTACATAGTTAATAAAAGTTCTGTGCATCTGCTCCACAGATACCTACGTCTCGTGATGATAAGGTTTCGAAGTTTATGCTCAACACTCCAAATATGCGTATGTTTCTGTGATGACCTCTTCATGTGAGCCAAACCTCTTACCACCCAGCCATTTCTTCGGGTTGGGAATAAGAAATAGTCGCATAGGCCTAAATCTCGAGAATATTCTGGATGGAGTCGCAGCTCGTAGCCCAATAGATTGATTTTTGCCATGGTAACAACACACGTGTGCTCTCACGCTTATGGTCGAGTTTGAGCAATCGCGTCACCCTTCGCGTGGATAGCTTTTTAATATCCAAATATTCGAGTAAAATGCGATGTACCCATTCAGTTGAGATGCCTACAGCCACTGCCTGCCACCTCACGCACTTTCATTCTTCGGTCATCCAATATTAATGTATGGATTTTACCGATGATTTTTGGTGTAAGAACTTCTTCTGGGCGACCTGAACGTTCGGCGTCACTTGTGCTGATACGACCACAACAGAACTCAGTAAACAACTTCTTAACCATTGAAATTGATGGTGCAGTGTCGCCATAGTATTTAACAAGCCTGGTCTTGGCTTTGGTTTTACTTTTACGCCAAAAATATTGCTTAATCAGCACACGAAATTCACGAAAACGACCGAGTAAGAAGTTCCAACCATAAAACCGTTCAAACAAATGAAAATACCCTTAATTGCATGATCGTATTTCTCGAAACGTCGAAAATTACTTTTGTTTTTGTTTTCAGTTTGGGAAAAAGTTTGGCAGATTTATAAACCGCTAGATTTACTCGTCGTTTATCGTTTTCGGTTGTTCGAATGACCGTTTCCGCACATGTAATTGTTCACAGTTGTTACTCCTGCTGGCTTATTTGGCTATAGTACGTTTATCTTTTGTTCTTTTACACATCTAATTTTGCCTGCTCGCCATTGTTCAGCGTATTCGCTTGTGCAATACCTTAGCACATGGATTTATAATAAGCGGCACCCCGGGTCGCTATGAATGCAGGCTAGTCATTACAAACGCAGAAAGACCCCAATGAGCTGCCTTGCGCCTGAATATATACTCCCAAGTAAGCTATGTCATAAACATTTAATTAGAAAGCCTATTGCTTAATATTTTATTATTGTAAAATTGCGAATATGCAAAAGATTTATTTTATCGTTATTAAAATTTTCAATTGTAAACTTAATATTTTTTATAATATAATATAATTTTGGCGCGTGTTTGGCCGAGCTTCTCCTACCATTTGTGGTGTGCGTCTTTATATTATACCACATATGGAGGGACCTACAGTTTTGTGCCGACTCCGAACGGCAGATGTATTTAATGAGAAGCTTTTTCATGGCAGAAATACCCTCGGAAGTTTGCCATTGCCTGCCGAGGGGTGACCGTTATTAGAAAAAACGTTTTCTATTATAAAGATTTTGCTTGCCCTGACTGAGATTCGAACCTCGAATTCACCGGCATATCAAGTTATAGCACACACCGCTACCAGGGCAAAAGCAATCTATTTTATCATTTTTGTTCAGTGGACTTTCAGGACAGCCTTGAAACGCAATTAACTTCAACCTCATTATCTTTTAAACATTATATTTATGCGAAGCCTGGTATTGAATTGTACTTGTAACGAACAGTAAAGGCCAAGAAAGAAATGATGCAGTGTCTAGATTTGAGCCAAAAATCCATACCAGGCGATCTGGCATTCAATTGTTTAGTTAAATATATATGGATCTCATGAGCTAAATAAGCGCTGAAAGCCACAAACGCATGGTATGGATATTTGACTTTAATCCAGGATTTAAAAATATGTTTTGTAGAAAGGAAGCCTTCACGCATTGACAAACTTGTCTCTGCCTCTTTTTAGTTCGAATACAGCTATAGAGCTGTAGCTATAGAGCTTGTTCTGCCGCTGAGCGGATTTAGATCTCTACACGCAATCGACTTCAACATCCGTGCGTCGCACAATGGTCCCTTTGGTGGAAAAAATAAAATTTTCTACCACGGAATTTAAGAAATCTAATGATGCACTTTTGAAGAGTAAGGGCTGACAAGATAATCCATACTTTTTCTTTTATGGCGCTAGAACCGTTTGTTGGTTTCGGCCGATACCAAAAAGCTTCTCTTCTTTGTTAGGTTACGCCAGTTATTCACACTAAGTGAAGGCAGGTTGAAGGATTTTTTCGCCGGATCATCATCATCCATGCGAACGACATGCTCAAGCCATCAGTTGGTTCAAGAAATACGGGCCCGTTAAAACGACATTAAAAAATATAGCGTTTGCACTTATTTTTGGGGAAAACATAAGTTGGCTTGTCTTGCTCGGTCATCTTATTACAATTTAATAAAAGATTCGAGTCTGTTCTTTCGATTTCCGTGAAAAAATTCACGGTCCATCACCGATCGCTGTACAAACTTATCACTTTTGTGGCAAAGCTCACGAAAATTTTAATATAATTGTTCATGAAAAGGGGAAGGCCACATAATGAATTCGAAGATTGCTGAATTTTAACCCTTGTTTTTAATTACTGAAATATCAAAAAGTGCGGGAATATGAGAGTTAGGCGTTGTCGTTGCCTAATTATATCCATTTTTAATACCATCGGTACTTTTGGTAAGAGTGTCTTAAGTACCCAGTCTCGTTAAGGTATTTTTTTACAACGGAGGGAATGAACGATTTCAAAAAAATTTTGAATTTTTTTTAACTACCATAAAAAATTTCATTATCCTAGGGGCGAGCACCCATAGAACTGGGCGCCATTTGTATGCGGCACTCGTTTCAGTTGCGCTTGTATGGAGGTTGGCCTTGGGTTTATTTATTATTATAATTATTTTAAATACCCTTCTTTAAGAACCTGAGAGTTAAAGGGTATGTTTTATGTAAAAGGCACTGACAAAATATTGAGCAGATAACTACGCCGCAAAATGAAAAAGTTTGGAAATCCCTCTGTTAGTACACATTAGACGTCTGCATGAATGTACTCATTGGCCGTTTTAACACATTCACACGTAAGCGCAACGCTCTACGCATTCTGCTCACAGCAAGCGCGACGACTGAATGAGTGTGCAGATAGCTGAGAATACTGCGCTCAGTCGCATTCAGAAAGAGAGGCATTTGTTGTAAAAAGAGTGGCAAATATGTTGTACAACTAGTCATGCGCATTCGGATGTATGTGACCACATCCGGCTGTATGAGACCACATTCGACTGAAAGATTTTATGACGGCGCCAATTTTTGCAAATGATAGCGGCTACATTATATAAGCAATTAAATAGAAAAAATTCAATAATTGCATGTCTCTTCATATTTACGTACATATGTACATACATGCATAATCTACATTAAATTTTACTGAAATTAATAAGTAAATATAAATAAAATGCATACACTTATAATAAGGTCAATGCACATTTGTATGAAAATATGTTCATATGTAGGCGCAAATGTAAATGGAAAGAAAACATATTTAGAAAAAATTTTCACAATGTTTTTATATACAGAATTTCTTAAGACTCTCATTAAAATGTTAGAAATTTTCAATTTCTCATTAAAACGTTAGAAATTTTGTATCGAAAACTTTGATATTTGGAAAATGTTTGCACTCTGTACAAGTTTTGAATTAATTGATATGGTTCTAGTTAAAGAATACGATATTATTGTATAAAGAATTAACGGAAAGGATTTGTGTTAAAAAACATTGGAAGTATTGCATACAACTGTAACCTGCTTTTGACGCTGAGGTGCATACATATCTATATACGTACATATGTATATTTATGTGTGGGTATAATGTATGGTAGTAAAACACTTTTATAAATATTCGCTAGCTTTTTCACATCCGTAAATATGCATGTATGTATGTACATTAGACGTCTGCATGAATGTAGTCATTGGCTGTTTTAACACATTGACACGTAAGCGCAACATTCTACGCATTGTGCTCACAGCAAGCGCGATGACTGAATGAGTGTGCAGATAGCTGAGAATACTGCCCTCAGTCGCATTCAGAAAAAGAGGAATTCGTTGTACAAAGAGAGCCAAATATGTTGTACAACTAGTTATGCGCATTCGTATGTATGAGACCACATCCGGCTGAATGAGACAACATTCGAATGAAAGATTTTATGACGGCGCCAATTTTGCAAATGATAGCGGCTTCATTATGAAAGCAAATAAATAGAAAAAATTCACCAATTGCATGTCTCTTCATATTTACGTACATACATGCATACTCTACATTGAATAAAATAAAATAAAACAAATGCATACACTTATAATAAAGTCAATACACATTTGTGTGAAAATATGTTCATACATGCGCAAATGTAAATGGGAAGAAAACTGATTTAGAAAAAATTTTCACAATGCTTTTTATATACAGAATTTCTTAAGACTCTCAATTTTTCAATTTCTCATTAAAACGTCAGAAATTTTGGATGGAAAACTTTGATATTTGGAAAATGTGTGCACTCTGTACAAGTTTTGAAACTTTAATTGATACGGTTCTAGTTAAAGAATGCTAAAGTGCATACATATCTATATACGTATTTACATATATACGTACATATGTCTATTTATGTGCTGGTAGTAAAACCCTTTTATAAATATTCGCTAGCTTCTTCACATCCGTAAATATGCATGTATGTACATGTACATATGTATATGCAGCCTACTTACTGAGCGCCAGGCCATTTGCTCAACGTGGTGATTATCCCTTTTGTATTTATGTACACACATTCATATATACATACATATGTACTACTTGTGTATTGTACGTATGCATATTTTTTTTTTTTTTTTTTTTTTTACGAGGAGGAAGCATCGAAAGCCTAACCGTCACCGGTTTGTCAGTGTGGGACTTTAACCCTAACTAAACCTCCTACTGTCTGAGTACCATTTCCCCCGGTACTACCGTCAGGTATTTCGTCGGGAGATGGCTTGAGCTTACGCTCTACGTACGTGAAGTCTGTTTGTACCGCCCTCTGTACTGTTGTTTGTTACATCTTCGTGGTGGTTTAAATTGCCCCGTTTCATTTTCAAGCATTTAAATTTTTTTTTTTTTTTTTTTTTTTTTTTTTTGGTTTCCAACTATTCTGCAACGGTCGGAACGGACTGGACTCCGAGCCGTCTACTTACTTAATTCGATTTTTTCTGCTTTGTATGAACTACTGGAAAAAACAATATTTTATAGCTGAGGATTTAACATACATACATATATACATATATAAATTTCTCAAAAGTAGTTTATTGAGCACTAACCTTTCGTGGTAGCCGGAACGGGCGAGATTCCGGGCTACCCGGTCGTGTGTAACCGCGTTGGGAGCTGTGCTTAGAGCCAAAGAGCCAAACTGCTTACATTTTTTATTTTTTTATTTTTATTTTTTTATTAGTGCAGGCAGTCGGAACGGACTAGGTTCCGAGCCGCCGATTCGGGGTGAAGTTTGTTGCCGTCAACCGACATTAAAAGATTATGCATTTCTGCGGAGTCGTTCCGCCTGACGTCATTTCGATATTACCATATTTGCCATGTTGCAGACGGCAGACCAGTTTTCGATCGATTCGAGCATTATATCGATCAAATTCTCTACTTTTGTCAGCCGCCCTACCTGTACGTTTAGGCAGTTTCGTTCATCTTCAAAATATGTGCAGGCAAAAAAGCAATGTTCAGCATCTTGGATATCGTCCTCTTCGCAGAGAGTTCAGTAAGGGTCATCATCGATTTTAAATCTATAAAAGTAAGATTTAAAACAGCCATGCCCCGTAAGCATTTGGGTTAACTGGAAGTTTACTTCTCCATGTTTCCGGCTTAACCATTTTTCTATTGATGGTATGAGACGGTATGTCCAGCGACCTTTATCTGTCTGGTCCCAACGGCATTGCCACTGTTGCCAGCAGATCTTGATTTCTGCTTGGCGATTCGCCTTGTTTACAGCTCTTGCCAACGTCTGCGTCGCCAGGATATCTATTGGACATAGGCCAGCAATAACCAACGCAGCATCTTCCGATGTAGTTCGGTAAGCGCAGCATACCTTAACCGCGCAGAGCCGGTATAAAGACTTCGCTTCGCGTGCGTATGACGTCTTCTTAAAGGCTTCACCCCAGATTTGAAACCCGTATAGCAGGACACTTTGGACTATATTGGCGTATAACTGCCTTCGCTGTTGCTTTGGACCTCCGACGTTAAGCATCAGTCTCGAAAGCGCTACTGCGACTTTTTCCGCTTTTCCGACTGCATATTCAATATGCCGCTTGAATGTTAATCTAGCATCCAGTATGATTCCGAGGTATTTCAGATCTGGGGCTGATTCTATTTCATGGCCACATACGTTTATTTTCGCCACTTCTCGGATCTTCCTGCTGCTAATTAGCACTGTCTCGGTTTTTTGCTGTGCAAGCTCTAAACCTGCATCGAGGAGCCAGTTTTGAACACTAGTGATCGAGTTGTTTGCACTCTCTTCAATGTCTTTTATGTGCTTAGCTACGACCACAATGGCTATGTCATCAGCAAAACCAACTATTTTCGCCCCTTTTGGTAGATTTAGTTTCAATATGCCATCATACATTATGTTCCATAGCGTTGGACCCAGTACTGAGCCTTGTGGAACTCCGCCTGAAATCTTATATTTCTTTCTGCCTTCATCGGTGTCGTAGAGTAGAAGTCTGTCCGACAAGTAATTGTTTAGGATTCTTCTGGGATATGCTGGAATATCAAAAGTTATTAGCGCCTCTGTTATTTTCCGCCAGCTTGCGGTGTTAAATGCGTTTTCCACGTCGAGCGTAATTATTAAACAATATTCTTTTGAGCCCCATCTCCATCTCTCACCGCTAATCGCATCTTCTGCATAGAGTGTGCGTCTGCGCTTGTGAACACATATGTATGTATGTATGTATGTATGTACATACTTGCATACATATACATATTCCCTTCCTGTGTGTGATCCTATATCATATTCTGTATACCTTTGAAAAAAAAATTATAAAGTTTCTGGTTCTGATTTTTGAAAATGGAAGTGCACTATAGTTTCAATGGTATTATAAAACATATTCATACATAAGACATTCAAATTTATTCCAATAAAACCATTTTAATTAATTAATACCTACATAGTACATATGTACATTGAATTGTGGAAAAGTAATAATATCAAAAAAACAACTCAGAAAATATTTAAATATTCAAATTTCAAATTATCTTTGAGGATTATTTGGATAATTTAATGAAGTCAAATGTCCACTAATATTTTATTCACATCAATATTATTTAAGTCTTAAATTATAATAGTATTGTATAAATAACATGAGTTAAAAGAATTTTCTAATCAGTTATCCATCCGCTTTAATAACAAAGTAGTAAGCATAAGCGAAAACAACGCATATGCTAAGCGTTGTTACGTACACACGTAATAACAGCCATCGCTAGCTGCGCCTTACATATGTAAGTATGTGCCTTTGGTGGCGTCTCCCTGCACAACGTCCGCCACATTCGTCACATTCGTGCAATACCTGGACAGGCCGTGAATGCATGAATTATCGATGACTATAAACGAGCGTAGCGAAGAGAAAAATTTGTACATCCCTTAAATCATAAGCAGAGAGTACCCATATTGGTCTCTTTTTTCTCTGTAAGTACACATATTTATGATCGCATGAGTGCCTGAGTTGAATGAGCACCGCATTCACATTCGTGTAATCCGACTAACAGAAGAAATGAATGTGCTCATGCAGCCCTCTAGTACACATATACATTTTTGCCATGGCGCTCCTAATAAAACATTGTCCCGATTGTAATGATAACATGATTCATCTTAAGTAAGTAAATCGTGAAGCAACAGCTGTAATTCTCTAGGTAATCTTATATTCCAAAGCCATTCCTCTCATTCATTAAACTTTTTTTTATTTATTGCCGGTCACTGTTATTATGTTATTATTTATTTGGGCACATTGTTATTATGAAGAACGCCCTTTATTATAGAATCATCTAATATTAATTTTATTTCATTTATCATTATTTTCAGTATCGGCTGATGACATATGGCGGGGCGTTACTTCAGTTAGTAATGCCGGTAAGAAAAGAGGCAGAGGAAGAGGCTCTGGTAAAAAAGTAGCAAAAGATCTGAATAGAGGTCAGATAATAGGTATGGGAAGTAAAAGCTTTCTATGGCCTGGCTTAAATGCTCCTATCGTTCGAGGAAAATCTTTAATGCAACACGAAAGCTTGCCAGAGTGCAACCAAATAGATAACATAAGCAAAATACGGAACTTAATGAATGATTCTCGAGTTATGAAATTAGATTCAATCGATCGTGGCTGGTCCGGCGCCAAAATGCCTGGCCGCAGCATTGGACCTCCAGACTATATAAGGAATAACGAAATCAATACATTTGATACACGAGTACTTGAGAATAAAATCGTATTTATAATGAAAGGAAATATGGGAAGGAAGAGGCGTTACTCTGTGCTTTCCATAACAGGAAACAAACAAGGCTTAGCAGGGTTTGCAGTTGCTAAAGCTCCTGAAGTTCGAACTGCTTTAAGAAAATCCAAAAATCGAGCAGCACAAAAAGTTATTAAAATTGAGCTTTGCGATAAGCATACGGTATTTCATGATTTTTCCTGTGCATTTGGACAAACAAGAATAATTGTATCAAGAAAGCCTGAAGGTTATGGGCTCGTTTGTCATCGTGCAATTGAAACTATTTGTAAAGTAATAGGAATCAAAAATGTGCATGCCAAAATAGAGGGATCAACTAATTTGCAACACATAGTGAAAGCATTTTTTTTAGGATTATTGCAGCAAATAACTCATGAAGAAATTGCAAGAATAAAGCAATTATTAGTTGTCGAGCTACGTAAGGAAACTGCTTTTAGGCCACTAATTGTTGCAAAACCCGATACATGTAGATCGCGTACTGAAATCGTGAAAAATGAAATTTTAAATTATACCCAATATATTTTGAAAGATAAAATTATTTTGAAAAAATATAAATCAGCTCCGTTTTTTGTGTACAGCAAAGGATACGCTATATTTTTAAAGAGAGAAGAGCAAGTACGAAATCAAGCCAAAGTACGTGTTGATATGCATGCGTTTGACAGGGACTTGGCATTGCGAATGCCATAGCCTAGAAGCGGAATAATTAAAATTTACATCTTTATTTGCTGTTATTGTACTTTCAAAAGGAAAACGAATAAAATTAATAATTAAAGTTTTTTGACACCAAGTTACAAATGATAAAACCTTGTGATTATTTAAAATAGCTTTTTTAATTATCCATATAAAATATATTAACCATAATATACTTACACTGGTCTTTACTTCCACCAACTTCCATTTTGAATTAAACGAACTGTGTACACAAACACATGAAAGTCACTTAAATAAGCAATTCTCATCACCTCAACAGCAAGTGAGAACAACAATCGGCAATATTTCATTTCATTTGATTACAGAAACCCTTCTAATCGAGTGTTCCTACTGAAATGGAATTGAACAAATCAGCTGACTATACAGGGTTGTCGATCAATTCGACTAATTTTATTACAGAAACGCAATAAGTGAGTGTGACGTCAAATCGACAATTTCAATCGAGAACATCGATCGAAATGAGTTACAGAAACGGGCTACTGGTGCCAACCACAACTTTGACGACTAAACTAACAGCTTTTGGAACATTTTGAATACGCCAGTGAGATATCAAACAGCTCTTTTGTTGTTGCCACATTAAAATATTTCACTTCTATAGAATTAAAACATTTTGTTTAAAGGGAAGTGTTTTGTGTTAAAACTAAGTAAACAGGTCGATTTATTTGTTTCGATTGCACGATTGTAACTACATATTAAATATCAGAGTTATTTTATGCTTTTGTTAGTAAAATAACGTTAGACTTGTTAAAGCTTTGAACAGTTTTACATTTCACGTTTTAGTGGCAGCACTACAAGTGCTTATTGTCGTCGGCAAAAAACCTACCTCGTAACCATAGTCATCTCTTTTAACAAGCCTGCAGATTTGCCTACGTGAATGACCGTACCTATATCAACTTTAACAGAGCTGATAGAGAAGGTTTCACCGACTTTGCCGAGAACGCTTTCTGTGTCCTTACTCCAACAGACAGGCGAGCGTAAGTTCCGCAAGGAATCCCAGTGGTACGTTCTAACTTCCGGAGGTGAGCGGCAGTAAAACCTCAATAAACTTAAGCGCTAGATATATATAAAATTAAATATTGGTACAATAAGTTCTTTTGAGAGCTCAGATTTTGGGAATATTAACTTCTCATACTAATAATTGGGGGTCTTAGTAGAGATAAGCCGGAAAAGAAAAATACAGGTTACTGGCTTTAAATAGCCTTGTATTTCACATCCTAAAACACTTGTCCTCCACTGCGGTATGTGGTCTAACTTCTGTAGCCTATACACATATGTTGTTGTTGTTGTTGTTGTTGTTGTTGTTGTTGTTGTTGTTGTTGTTGTTGTGGCGGCGGCGGGCTCCCTCAATCGTTATCAACTAACGAAAGGTCCAGGAAACGAGCCGTTTCAACAGGGTCGGACCATAGGGAGAGGGGTGTTAGTTGAGTAGGTTTGGCCGAGCATGTGAATAGGTGATTGGTGTCGTGCGGAGACTCTCCACATGCTGGGCAAGTGTTGGGGGTGTCGGGGTTGATCCTGGATAGGTAGGAGTTTAACCTGCTACAATATCCAGATCTGAGTTGAGCCAGAGTGACGCGGGTCTCACGAGGCAGCTGGAGCTCCTCAGCTGCTGGGTGGTGGTTGGACTCCCAGGACTGCACTCACAGGGCGGGTGTCGATGTATTTGGACACCGACTCCCTGTGAATGCTGTCCAGAGCCTGTCGGTACGTCCTTGGGTCCAGCGGTAGGCGTACATATGTGTGAACCTCGTCCGTCAGTTGTGAGAGATGTCCCCTGATGCCGCCCGGACGGTGGCACCCCAGTAGAAACTGTTTTGTGAGCATCATATTGTGCTCCTGCACTGGAAGCACGTTAGCCTCTTGGTAGAGGTGATCCACAGGCGTCATCAGGAGACATCTAGGTAAAATGACAGATACCAACATACAAAACAAACCTGCGGGCTAAAATTACTGACTATCTACCTGTTCTTACCACAAAGGCAGATTCGAGATAAAATATACCCTTTTGGACTCTAACCGCGCTAGACTTTAGGTACCTATACTCAGGACACTTAACATTTGTTAACATTTACGATTATGCACTAATACCTGGTTGACCGAAAAAACGAAATAAATACGGAACAAAAGACATAAACGAAATTGACACTGAAGATGGCACAACGCCGAAACCGTCCCAGAAACTGTTGACAAGGATTGTTGCTCAGATAGCAATGTGCCCGAAAAAATATGCAAATGATCACACACATGAAGTTTTACAAACGTTGCAACGTGATTTGGATTGGCATTTAGAAACTGAATGCCCCTTACGCAGGCAATTGATAAAAAGTGGTGATCGTTTAACGAAATCAAATCGTTCAGCTACTGCTAAATTCAAAAACGATGAACATTTGCTGATTGCATGTTCACTACTATTACAAAACGCACAATTTGCTTTGGCATTAGTGAACGAATGTGAATGCCTTTTCGTTACTGGCTTTAATTGTTTATCCTTTGTAGACACTTCATGTTTACAACCCTGACTTTCAAGAAACTGACAGCGGCGAGAAAGAATTCTGTAAACTTCATCGCATGTCGGTAGTTTGTTGAGTTGTTGTTATTCCTTATAAGTGGATGTTGAATCGACGTCTAATTTAGAAAGAACTACATTAATTATAATGGCAATCATTACGTCTATCTCCGATCCCAATAATAGCAAGGAACCGCGAAGAGCCGACACGCCGTCTAAAATATTGCGAAGTGAATTCAGATCACCCTTTGGCATAACAGGCAAATCGAAAAGTGTGTTGATATGATCGAGAAAAATGAGCACATCATTATCATAACGCTCTTTTAAACGTTGAAGTGCCTTAGGCTAATTTTCCTGGGTCACCTGAAATGCTTCAACTACCGCAAGTGCTTGACCAGATAGACAATTCAAAAGGTAATTGAATTTATCACCGGTGCTGATTGTAGCATCGTCATTTACTAAGCTTGCGAATGTGCGAATAAAGCGTTTGTAGTTAGCATATTTCCCAGTAAATTGGGGAAGCTTCAACTTAGGTAAGCGACTGTGGCGAGAAATTGACGAGGTAGTTGTAAAGTAAAGGAAGCTTGAATCATGCGAAGTTTCACCACGTTTTGTATTGATGAACGATAAAATTTGGATTTGACCATGATAAATAATTCTTCCAAATCACCGCGACAAACATGAGCTGGGTAAATTTTCTCAATTTGACTCTGAATGTGCATTATATGCTTAAAATATGATTCTAAAATTTGTAGACGATATTCGAGAATAGTTAAATCAGGGTTGATCCCTTCCTTTTCTATTTTTGTCTTCATGTTAGAAATATTTCTTTTCATTGTCGTACGCTGCTGTTTGAGAGATGCTACATCAACTTCCGCGTTTGAAGCCAAAGTTTCTGTCGGTAAATCATTATTGTCTTCTTGATTCATTTTGAAAGCCTTACAGGTAGACATTGAAGTGCATACAAAAAAAAAGACAAAACGAAGTGTAATGACAGTGGTTTTTAAATTGCCGCTACACACGCAATGAATGGTGTTGTTGGCAAAAAAACAAAAAAAAACAACGTAGCAGTTAATCCACTCAAGGAGAGTACGTGAGCAATTCGCTATACCAGTAAACAACTTTGTCTTCGCTCAGACGATGATGTGCTTATATACACATGGATGTGCATATGTATGTACTTATTTATGTACATATGATGGTAAAATACGTAGCCATATGTGTGCATTAATATGTATATGGCCTGATTCTTTTACCGTTTAGAACGTACGGAAATTTATATTATACATACATAATTAAATTCTTACGAAATGTGTAAAAGTTAATCCATCAATGAAAATGATGAAAGGTATGATTCCTGGGACTGGTTAAAGATGTGGAACTGCGTGAAGGTTGTGGTATATAATTGCAAACCTCGAACTTTCGTAATATCGCGTATCACCAGCTTAATATAGAATTAGTGGATTTAGGCAAGCACCTTCCGCGAATGTTGATGAAACCGTCCAGCGCTTCGATATGGTCTGAACAAATCCAAACAGCCTCCAGTTTAATTGCAATGAGGTTACTATTGCAACCCGAAAATATACGCAAACGAAACAGTTGCTTTTGTACTTTTAATGACAGGACAGTCCTGTCACGGTCGCCAATATGTAACTCCAGAAAAGAAAACGAAAATTGAATTTGCGTGGTATGACTCGAACGTCTGCTTTATTTGATGTCTGTTAGCGAATGCCAATACAATTCAAAAGTAGATAAGAATGTATGTAGTAAGATAACAGGGGCAGCAGGGCAGGCACTGGGCGTTATTCTTTGTCTTGACTCAGCGTGCGTTATATTTCAGCGCGGTTCGCGTTTCGCTCGTCTATTCGAAGTCTTTTCATTACTTCAGTGATGGTGTCTACACATTTGTGCCAAATATCCTCATCGGAGTGCATAACCTTCAGCAAACCTTCCGGAGACACTGCTTTTCCCTTATAGCGTTCTAGATCGTTGCGTTCTGTGTATCATCTGTGGCAGTCCATCAGTATGTGTTCTGCGCTTTCAATTTTACCATCGCAATGTAGGCAAAAGGGATGATCAACGTGCTTGTGTCACTTCCACAACAGTCGGTTCTACGCTTCCGAAGTGACTCGGATCTCATCCGACCAAGGACTGTTATTTCGGCCACCTAACCCCACTTAGGCTGCCGGACACCCCCAATCTTATCTCCTCTTGGGTGCAATACCTTTCAGCAGGATTGCTACTCATACTTCTGGCCAGGGCGGGCGTCGAGTCTAACCCTGGCCCAGAAACCTACTTCTGCTGCTTCTGCCAGAGAAGGCTCCATCCGAATTCCACTTCGGTGAGGTGTAATTCGTGCAACGGATGGTGCCATCTTAAGGTCTGCTCATCATTATTTAATATTGTATGGAAGCTATAAATTTTCCTACTTTCTGGTGGTATTATAAAGCGTCCGGGGGATTTTGAAAGCCAGCTGTGGCTATTCCACCAAAGTGTGGTGGAGGCTAGGTGCAGGGGTGCGCAACCTCTTGTCGCCAAGTAGATCAAGTATTTGGGCTGTGCGGTTGGAAACGTATGTTTTACATGTATGGGGTGGTTTTTCTAAAAAGGCTAAGACGATTTCGGAGTCAGACAAGAGATATAATTTTCGATCGCTCAATACTAAATTAGTGACTAATTTTGCTAGGAGGAGCGCTCCGCACAGTTCGCGCGGTCAATTTATGGTCTTAAGGGGGGCGACTTTGCCTTTGGCGACTAATAAATGGCTTGTTGCTTTGCCATTATGTTGTGTGCGCACATATGTAGTAGCACAATACGCCTTTTCAGAAGCGTCGCAAAAGCCGTGGAGTTCGACTTCGTTTTCAGGAGAATAGTTTACCCATCGAGGAATTTGTATCTCCGAATTTGTGTGCAGAGTGTTTGCAAATTGGGACCATTTTACCAAGCGAAGTGGTTTAACTTGTTCGTCCAAATCTGTGTCGTCTAGCCATTATTCTTGTATTAGGATATTGGCTTGAGTCATAATTGGCGCAAGCCATCGTGCGGGGTCGAAAAGTTTTGCAAACGCCGTAAGAATTTGCATTTAACTGAATTCCCAACGTTTTCGTGGTAATTTTTTTTTAATTTTGAGAAATTTGTGTCTAACAAATATTTTATATCAATATTTTGTAATATTGCCGGGTTGTTATTCGTAGGCTTTTGGAAGGGGAGACCTTCTGAGGTGAGGGTTTGTATCGCATATGTTCGTGTTTTTAACACTGGGGTTGTTAGAGGTTACTTTGATTTTTTATCTTTTTCCAACTCATGTATGGTCCGAACGGCTAGAAAGGGGGCGCAATTGAATTGAGGTTTGAGTGGTAGTCGAACGACGTACCGACCGTTATCTGATCTCGTATTTGTGGCTTTATAGAAATCTTCACAATACTTTTTTTCTGGAGTTCGTCCAGCTGAAGGTGCTGAAGTGAAAGATGTGCTGTTGTGGAAAGCAAAAGACGACAAAGCAAAAGCGATCATAATCCTCAGCGTTACTCCTATGCAAATCACTGACAGAGTTTTACATACCGACGCTTGGTGTTTTGACAGCGGAGCATCTTCACACTTATGTTGCAACCGCAATATGTTCGATAAGTTCTAGGAATGTGAGGAAACAATAATGCTTGCTGGTGAAAATAAAATGACAGCAACAGGCAAGGGGATTGGGCGCTTGAAGACAAAGGAGTTCAACGTCACACTTATTAATGTATTGTTCGTGGCAGGTTTGCAGTGCAACTTTATGTCTTAACATTTATTGATGATAAGACACGTTACATTTTCGTATATTTTTTTAAACAAAAAGATGAGGTATTTGATAAGTTCAAAGAATTCAAAGCGATAGCAGAACTTCAAACGGGCAAAAAACTGAAAGTTCTAAGAAGCGACAATGGGACGGAGTTCCTAATTAAAAATGTTGATGAGTTTTTGAAAACGAATGGCATTTTGCGACAATTGACGGTACCTTATACGCCTCAACAAAACGGGGTAGCAGAGAGGCTTAATCGAACGCTCATTGAAATGGCACGGTGTATGCTGCTTAGTGCAGGTGTTGAAGAGTCATTGTGGGCTGAGGCAGTGTACACAGCGGCATACTTGAGAAACCGTGCACCAACTAAAGCATTGGGTACGGTAACACCATACGAGGCTTGGCATGGTCGCAAGCCAACAGTAGCGCATTTACGAGTTTTTGGGTCATATGCAGTCGACCTTAATAAGCGTCAACGTGGTAAATTCAAACCAAGGGGAAAAGAGTACACCATGGTTGGCTTCTCTGATACGTCAAAGGCATACAGATTGTATGATCGCGCAACGAAACAATTAATAGTAAGCAGGGACGTGTACTTCATAGAAAATACGAAATACAAGCAGAATTCTGAGTCGATCCATGCAGCGGCGGTAGAAGGTGTCATAGCGAATGTTGATGCACAGTCAAATGAAGTCAGTGTCGAAATTCTAAGAAATGCGCAACAAGATAAAAACATTGTTGATCCCGTTCAAAGCGAAGACGCTCCACGTTCTTCATAGTCTGATAAAAGCGATAATGATTATGAATCTGCTGAAGATGAGACGGCAGTAGAGAAGCGTGGTCCAGGCAGACCTAAGCTAGTTCGTTTTGGAGGGTGTGGTAGACCAAAAAAAGGTATACAATTAAGTAAGCCAGATGACAACAGATGATGTTAAGGTACAGTAGAACAGACAGTAGAAGAAGCTCTGTCAAGTGAGTTAGCGGAATATTGGTACAGCTCAATGCACGTCGAGTATGAATCATTGTTAAAAAACAAAACGTGGGAGCTCGTACAGATTCCTATAGGGCAAGCAGTGGTGCACAATAAATGGGTGTTTTCTGTGAAAAGAGACAAAGAAGGCAATATAGAGCGCTTTAAAGCAAGGCCTGCAACTCGGTGTTTAAGGTCTCCTGTCCAAAAACACTCCCGAAGAGTAAAACGAAACCGCGGTGATGGAATCCAAAAATTTCATCATTTAAAAAATATAGCAGGAGACTCTTCAATCGAGCTCAAAGAGCAGGTTTCTGGCAACCGTTCAAAGACGCTCTTGGAATTTTCATGAAAGTCATAGAGAAGGCACAACGGGAGTCATAGCAAAACTTCTGTAATAACATAGAAGAGGAATCTGAAGCCAATAGGCTGATAAAAGATCTTACGATAAATGCTCCAAGCATGAACTCTATCCAGAAACCAAACAGAGACTGGACATATACGTGCGGTGAAATGTTGAAGCTACTAATGACAACCAATTTTCCCGGGTGTTCTGAAGAGTCTAACATCCCACGTGGTCCCATTACTTACTCTTCCGAAAGGAATACCGCACAAGACATAATGAGCTATGAAAGCGTGGAATGGAGAATAAGATCCTCCCAGCCATACAAATCTCCAGGACTAGACGGAATTTTTCCTGCACAGTTACAAGCAGCCAAGGACATTATATGTCCTTTGCTTACCCAGATCTTTGTAGACTGTTTATGCGCACCCGTATACCACGTGACTGCACGAAGGCGAAGGTGGTTTTTCTACCAAAGGGATGCACGGCCTCCTATGCCAAACCGAAAAAATGTAGGCCCATAGGCCTTACCTTTGAAAATGAAAGCCTATCCTTTAACCAGCATGCATACTTTAAAGGCAAGTCCATGGAGACTGCTCTTCATGACATCGTATCAATGATCAAAAAAGTATTGGCCATTAAGGAATACACGCTAGGCTTCTTTCTCGATATCGAGGGAGCCTTTAACAATGTCTACCCCGAATCTGTTATCAACTCACTCCGTAGGGTGGGAGTGCAGCAGAGACTCGTGGATTTTGTGGGGCTTCTTCTAAAAAAAAGAGATCTATATCTCAACACTAGGGGACGATTTGAAATCTAAACAGTTAACCACACATTGTACACTGGATGTACACAGTTGTGGTAAGACCGAACGGGGTCGCGAGTTAGAGCGAGTACAGATGGCAGCCTCGATGCTTAGCACGGGACATTGCCCTCTTCACCCACCAAGTATCTGGAATTGAAGTTAAATCTTCCATCGGTGAATTTCTTTGGGAAATTTCTAGCAAGCTGTAGTGCGTTTAGGCAAAATGCGAACCAGCCGTAGAGAGATATTAGATCCGAACATGCAAAGGTCATAGAAACTCTGCCGGATAAGCTAAGTAAACTACATTATGCCACTCCTCTTCTCTAATTTGAAAATAAGTTTTTATAATACTCCCAGAGAGGAACGAGTGGCTCTTAGATTAGTGGTTGGAATTAACCGGGCACTCCTTTATGGGCACCCATGGAAAGAGACTGGGTTACCCAACAATGATTTCTGCATAAGCTGCCGAAACGAGGAAGAGGTGGAGAGTATTAAACAATATCTCTGCCACTGCCCTGGCCTAGCCAAGACGCGCAACCAATTCTTCAAAATTTACTTCGTGTACTGTTTGGGCGACATGAACTCGGCAAGTATTCCTAACTTTATAGCATGTGCTTAAATTTGCATTCGAGGCAAGATTTTGGGTTACTGCAATTAATACAACGTTTATAATTTTTACAGAATTTGGCTATGTGCTCGAACTCTAAACAGGTAGTATAGCGGAGTGGTGGTGATATTGATGCGGTCAGGAAAGGTTATGTTTTTTTTACTTCAGTAAAGTTTTGCGGATGTAGTTCATTGGTGTGGTGGTCGTGCCTTGAAAATAAAACACCACTACTATCACTCCAAAGGGTGCAAAGCTCGGCGCTAATATGCATCCGCGTGGCTTTACGCGCCCCTTCCTACTAGGCATTTATCTCAATTCTAAATACCCTCATAATTGATATAACTGGAAACCGATTCGCGGCCTACTGCATTCTAACCCCAAGTTTGACAAAGAAGTTCAGAATATCGATACCCGGCAGACTCTGGTCCAATGGACTGCCTAGGCGATAGGATCACTTTACTTCTACACCGGAGTCTCAATACTTGAAAACTGGGTCTTCTCAGCTGTATTCGGACTTGAAAAGTCTTTCCGCTTCCTTGATCACGCCTAAGTCTTTCAGGCTTAGGTAGCTGCAGTACAGGAGGCGGTAGATTACTTAAGAGCTAGAGAGGTTATATGTAAGAAAATCTTCTACTTAATTGGCGCATCAACCGACCAGCTGATTTTGCCGAAGTCTGCAGGAACTTTCCTTGTCTCTTGCTAACTGGCGCCTATTGGAAATCACAAGTTTAACCAAGTCTTTTCCTTGGTCTTTCCAATTCCGAGGAGGTCTTCCTTTTCCTCTGCCACCACCATCGGGTACTGCATCAAAAACCTTCAGTGCTGAAGCTATTTCATTAATTCGAGCGACGTGGTGCTGGTAGTTAATCTCCTGCACTGTTTCTACGTCCTTGTAAGGCTCTTACTCTTCGGATAATACTCCTCTCGAACACTCCAACGGCCCTCTCATCTGATGTTGTCATCGTCCATGCTTCTACGCCATATAAGGAACGGCCATGTTTTGTTAGTCGAGAGAGGACTTTGACATTGTTATTGGTGTTAATGCTGGTTCCTAAGTAAACGAAGTACTCTACTTTTCACAGCTCTAACTGTAAACAGTGATGTTAGATGCAAGCCATGAATGTGACAACTGGCTATTTGATGACAGGAGATACTTCGTCTTGCCCTCGTTCACCTCCAGACCCATTCGCTTTGCCTCTCTTTCCAGTTTGGAGAAGGCAGAACTAACTGCGCGGTTGTTGAGGCCGATGATATCAATGTCATCGGCGTACGCAAGCAATTGCACACTCTTATAAAAGATGGTGCCTGACCGAATTATCTTCTCCAGCATCATGTTAAAAAAGTCGCACGACAAAGAGTCATCCTGTCTGAAACCTCGTTTGGTATCAAACAGCTCGGGGAGGTCCTTCACAATTCTGACGGAGCTGGTGGTGTTGCTCAACGTAATTTTACATGGCTGTGTAAATGTTTCGGGGATACCAAATTCAAACATTGCGGCATAAAGGCAACTTCTTTTTGTGCTGTCGAAAGCAGCTTTGAAGTCGACAAAAAGGTGGTGCGTATCGATTCTTTTTCTTTGGTCGTTTCCAAGATCTGGCGCACTGTGAATATCTGGTCGATGGTAGATTTACCAGGTCTAAAGCCACACTGATAACGTCCAATCAGTTCATTGACGGTTGGCTTAAGTCTCACACACTAATTTCGCGGTTATTGGCCCACCCTTCATGTGGAATGGGCAGATGACACAAATTCCAATAAGTAGTAATACGTTCTTCTGATCATTTTCTAGAAATGAGCTTGTGCATGTACTTAATCTGTTCCTCTCCGCCGTTTTTTTATTTTTTTATTTTTGTTGAAATCAGGCACGAAACATCGCGTGCGGAAAACAGCACTCAGACTACATGCCATCCATTGTACTGTTTTCATGTTCCTTTTAATCTGTTTTATTCATTTTATTTATTATACTCTCCGCCGTACTTGAATAACTCATCTGGAAACCTATCGATCTTGAAACCTATCGACCCCGGAAGGAAAAATTAAATTTTACTTGATTGAAAGAGTTATTTGATTTAAAATATACATTTTTATAAAATAATTTAAATTGCCGCATTACGAATAGGTCACGGATGTACCGCTGGGCTCACATGTGGCCCGTAATCTTCTTTATTGGCTTCTGAGTGGCTTTGCTTGTTAACGTTTTTCCGCGGTTGTCTGGTTGCCTGCGTGATTCACGGCGGCACCTTTCTTGTGATAGCTGTGAGGTGAATTTCAGGCTCCGGTGGTGTGAGATGTGGCTAATCAATTCACGCAGTAGCCATGCACCTTAGGCGATTCATAACGCTCGTCCGGGGTGATCGCGACAAAGACGTTGCAAAAATGCAAGCTGTGGAAGCAGCAGCACAAGCGATATTTATTGGGTCCCAGGCTGACAAGGTGACCTGTAGAAGAAAAGTTCGAAAATCGAGATTAGTGTTGTGGCATATGGAAATTATGGACGTTAAGCCAATGAAGGGTATATTTGACAAAGGCATATGTAAGGGGGTAAACGAGGAATATAAAAGTTTGGACAGTAGGGGCGAGGGTAAGACGCCATTACGGGTGACTATGCCATTTTGCGAGCGAACATCTACCACATGCACATGTTGTTCAGCCCCAAGGTTACTGGGCCAAGTCGCCTTGATAAAATAAACCATTTGGAAAAGCATACGAAAACGCAAGCGTTTTTACCATAAAAGGCCTGTTGATTGAAATAGCACGGAGTAAGTTCCTCCTGTATTGGAAGATGCACCTTTTACCTTTTGTTTGAGCTGGGGTACGTAAAACTCATGCTGCACTATGCGTATCATTAACTGTTTTTCTGCGTGAAACAAAGTTTTGTGGATGAAATCTAGCAACAGTGAGCAAAATTTTCATTCATCCGAGATAATTATGGTGTGGCGTACTTTATAACTTAGACCTTCGTTAGCTTGGTGGTTTAGCTGGAATCAACCCGGCTTTATCCAGCATCGCGTTCAAGGCTAACAGTGAGCTCTTCTTGCTAATGGGTTTTGAGAACTCCAACGCATTAACTTCTTCTGCAAAATGTTTGCGTTGAGTTATGGCGATTAGTCTAATTTTTGAGAGATTGGTCCTCCTGAGTGAGTGCCAATGAAGTGGGAGGCAGAAATTTTTTCGAATTGTGGATTATATCCTAAAACCAGTTAATGTTATAAAGTGAAAGAAAAAGAGAAAAAGAAAAAGGAACAAAGTGTCAATTAATTGTTTGCAAATTTAGAGTAGGCGATATAACGTAAGCAAAATGAGGTTAGTTTCAAAAAAATTTTTATTGTTAATACCAGAGCTGTTAAAAGTGGATTAAAATTAATAATCAATTGAATTAATATATTTTTTTAATTAATTCGATTATTAATTTCTTTTCGCAATTCGTTGACCAATTAATGATTAAAATTTAATTTAATCAAAATTTAATCATGATTAAAGGGAATTAATTTAGTTTAAAAAATTTATTTACAGATTAAAAAAATTTAATCAAAAATTTAGTTTGATTAAAAATTTTGATTAATTTGGATTAAAATGGATTAAATGGACAATTTATATATATTGCATTAGTTAAAAATTCATAATTTATTCTTATTTCATGAGCGTCAGCAATAATAATGAAAATGGTTACTATAAATCATATGATGAATTCAATAATAAATAATTAAATAATAACAAAACATAGTCAGTACAATAATTCAACAAAAATTTAAACAAACAAATTCAACAATATTTCAATAATTTCAACCATACATAAATATAACGAATTCAATTATTTGCTTTTAGCAATACTAATTTTTCAATGAAAAATCGTTTAAAGCATTTCTTCTAGCGCTATTGATAATTCCTGCGAAAGAGAACAATCTCTCCACAGGCGCTGAGGATGTCAGAGGCGTATTGAAGTAGAGCGAAGCTTGTTTTAACAAGTCATACTTCTGCCATATTGCGCAATTTTTTGTTGGGTCCGCAATATATGAGTACAACTGCTCTCTGATAATGCTTTCAAGCTCTACTTTACTATAACCCAAGCACTGTGAAGTTGTCGTTTCCTCGTCAGCATCTGTAATAATAGAAACTAGTAATTTTTTAACGAAAGTAACTAATTTATATAAATTTACTATTCTCTTCCAAATCAAAAAAGGCGATTTCATCCTCATTGTTAGAACAACTCTGCTTTGTTGGAACTAGTTTTTCAGCAACAGCGAATTTTAAAATGCATTCTAAAGCTCGTGTGATGATTATTTCAGCGGTCACATTAGGAGAAGTCCTTGTCAGAACGGAAAGCCAATTCAGTTTGACATTTGGAGTCAGTATAGCCGCTGTGACAGCGGTATCTGCCTCTGGAGCGAGACCAAAATATTTGGAAAACCTCTTCAGTAACTTTTCGTCGAGCTCAACTGCCATGCTATTCAAAGCGAATTCTTTATTTTGGCTCAACTTTTGCAGTTTGTTGCTTAATGTGATATACGCGGGTAAGAGAAATCCAAATTTTATATTTTTCTCTCCTTGGAGGAAGTCTAAAGTTTGGGCTATTGGTTCCACCAGCATTTTATAGGACTCCAAATACTGGATATCCCCAGCTGTGAAACTCGGAAGACTTAACTTTTCGCTAAGGTCATTTAAGACATCTTTGTGCTGTAGTAACTTTATGACTGCATCATATAATGAGTTCCATCTAGTTATTAGGGGGAATATAAGTAACATCCTCAACAATGTCGTCAATTGAGAAGTCATCACCACTCAGCAGTTCGTCACTATTCATTGTGTCTGCATATGCGAAATGTTAGGTTATACTTTCTTCAGTTGTCCAATTCAATGTATCTGTTTTTATAACACTTATAAAAATACTCACAGTTAATTAAGAAAGTCAACAGTCGATGATAAAATATCTTTCAACAATCAAACAAGACTTAATACAAAATGTTAACAAAAAGCACTCGCAAGCACATGTCTAAACGTAAGCAATATCCATGTGCCAACATATGTTTACTACTAGTAAACAAACAACAGTAGAGTTGCTAAACATTATTATTATTGCTTACGCTCATAAGATAAAATAACAATAAATTAAATTTTTTTTTAACTAATGCAATATTAATTGCCATATAATCCACTTTAATCCAAATTAATCAAAATTTTTAATCAAACTAAATTTTTTATTAAATTTTTTCAATGTGTAAAATAATTTCTTAAACTAAATTAATTCCCTTTAATCATGATTAAATTTTGATTAAATTTAATTTCAATCATTAATTAAAAAGGAAATAGCATTTAATTTTAATTTAATCAGTTAATCAAGTTGTGAAAATACTTTAATCAAATTATTAATCATTAAGATTATTAATCGATTATTTATTTATTTATTTTTTATTTTATTTATTTATTTATTTAAGTCAAACATACAACCATAAGTTATTTTACAATGTTTGACCTTAAAACTATACTACACATCTTTAACTTAAAGTAGTATATTGATACTTAATTAAATATGTTAATACTTAAAGTAACATGTAAAACTTAAAGTACCATGTAAAACTTAACGTAACAAATTGACCTTATAGTAATAGTTAGCTATAATTAAATTGTAGTGGTGAAGAAATATATTTATAAGAATGGAAATAAGAAGAGACAAGAAGAAAGGTCTCGAGTACGTTCAGCAATGTTCGGCAAGGTAGCGCTGCAATTCATGTCTAAAGTGCAGATTCCCTTTAATGCTTCTCAATTTTAGTGGTAAAACATTCCAAAGACGGACAGAGAACACAAGGTATTGACGTTCAGATACCAAACTACTATATTTCATTGGAACTAGGTTGAGCGAGTGCGAGGATTTGGAAAATTTTAGTCGGTCATTGAGATATCGGGGCTCCTGAGTAGTAATGATTTTCTTAAGTAGCGTTAAGCATTTTAATTTTAGTAAATTGTCAAAAGATACAGACGCAATTTGCTTTGCAAACACAGATATGTGGTCATTACGTTTTTTAAAGTAGATGTATCTAGCGATATTATTGTATAATACATTGAGTTTACTACGACACACACTATCACAATTAGTATACAACTCACAACCGTATAGTAACGTCGGCAACAAATATGTCTTAGCTAGAATCAGTCGAATTTTCACTGGTGTAAAGTGTTGAGTAGTCCATAAGTTTCGGAGCATACCATATACTTTGCCTATAGTACTAAAAATGTGGTTATTCCACGTCAGGGTTCTATTAAATATAACCCCTAAATTTTTGACAGTGTCAGTATATTTAATTACAGCATTATTTAGTTTAACGTCCGAACAGTCGCCGAGTTTGAAAGTTTTCTTATATATTGGAATACACTGGGATTTTTCTGGATTAAGGATTAATCCGTTGTCAGAAGCCCACCTGCTTATAAGTTTCAAATCAGTATTTAAATTGTTAATACAGACATCAATGGAGTCAAGGGGACAACTTACATATAATTGTACATCATCTGCATAAACATGAATATCACTATATTTAAGCACACTGAACAGGTCATTAATATACAAGACAAACAGCAAGGGACCAAGAATAGAACCTTGAGGAACACCTCTAGTTGTAGGTAGGTAATCGGACATAGTGTTGCCAGCACATACTGCTTGCAAACGATCACTTAGGTATGATTTCACTAGAGTTGTTGCAGACGTAGAAAAATTAAACAAATTTTTAAGTTTTAAAATTAGAAGTTTGTGGTCCACACAATCAAACGCTCTTGAATGGTCAAGCAAAGTTAGAAAGGTCGCATGGTTTTTATCAATATTGAGTCTAATATCGTCCGAAACTTTTAAGAGCGCCGTAGTGCAGCTTCTATTGGATCTGAACCCCGACTGGAAGGGGTTCACTAATGAGTTGTTGCTCAGGAAGGGGTTTATCTGGCGATGCATGATGCGCTCAAAAACTTTGGACAAAAATGGTAATATAGCAATCGGTCGATAGTCACCATTCGATTTCTTTTTTTTGGGATAATCTTAGCCCTCTTCCAAGAAATTGGAAAAATTGACGTGGTCAAAATGGTATTCAGAGCGTAAGTAAGATATGGTAAGATTTTTGGTAGTAAGCATCTGAGAAACTTGGGGTGTACACCATCTGCATTTGATTTGACACTAAGTATGGACTGAACCACTTCACAGTCGTCGACACATTTGAAACCAAAACTGGACATCACAACATTTGGATCCAAACTGTTACTGTCATAGCACACATTATTCACAGGAGTAGGCATACTCACAAATTGCTCATTTAACATATTTACATTAATTGATTCAGAGTCAGAGTGGTTTATGTTGCCAATTCCGATCTCACGTATTCTCTTCCAAGTCTGCTTCGAACCAACCGCCATACTGAACTGATGCTCGTAATATTGCAGTTTTCGTGATTTAATTGCTCTGGTAACATCACGTATGCAAGCCTTGAAGATATTGTAGTTTTCTACACCTTTAAATCGTTTCCATTTGCGATACGCATTGTTGCGCTTGTGAATTAAAAATTTAATATAGGTGTTGAACCAAGGTCGCTTTATATCCTTGTCTGCTTTGTAAACAATTGGTACAAACTGGTCAAAAAGTGAAGTAATGTTTGCTTCAAGAAAATTAATTTGATCATTACTGGATGTTAAGTTGCGAATAGATCCCCAGTCAACTTTATCTACAGCTTCTTCCAGATGCTTATAGTCAATATGTAAAAAGTCTCGATATGAATGGGAGCTAATGTTATAAGTCGATTGGAAGTCAAATGTCAAAAAAATTAAGTCGTGCTTAGAAAAAAGTGGGGTAGACAGTTGGTCGAAAAGAAGTATTTTTGTAGTGTCATTCACAAAAAACAAATCCAACAAAGTGCTACTTGTTTGTGTGAAATGTGTGGGCAATGAGTTGTTAGCAGGGTATAAACCCAGGTTCTGCATGGCTAACGCAAACTTACTTTCACAAAGTAGGTCACTGTTAAAATCCCCTGCTATAACAATGTTGTTATACTCAAGGGTCAAGTTTTCTATAAAGTCAACAAATGGGGCGTAGGCAATGTGCCTGTTTGGTCTGTACACACAACCAATAAGGATTTTATCATACTTAGATATTATTTCAATGAAAATGTATTCAATTAAGCTAGAAGTTCCTGAATTGCACTTAAGGGAGCAAGACAGGCTACTTCTAACAAAAACAGCAACACCACCACCATGCCTAACTCTATCCAAGCGGAAAGTTGTGTAACCAATAACACAAAACGAGGCATCATTATGCCACGTAGAGAACCATGTCTCAGATACACACACAACATCTACATTTGAAGACTCAAAGATATATCTAAATTCATCAATTTTAGGTGGCAGGCTCTGAGCATTAATATGACATATTTTTAATCCCGACTTTTGCTTACTCAATATGCGAATCATATTAAAGGTAGTATCTCTGTCCTTGGAATGGTATGTATCTTTACTAGTCATTATTAAAATAAGTACATAAGTGACATAAGTGAACATTGCACTTAAGAGACATTAAAGAGCAAACATTACCGAACGTTAGAGCTAGAACAATAGTTAGTAATAGAGCAATAGTTAAGAGAAAGTTTAAGTAGTGTACAAAGAGGAGAGAAAAAGAGAGACATAAATAGAGAAATTCACAAATTTTACTTAACACTAAAATCGATACTGATATAAATACGAGAAAACTAGAGTATGCAAAATGACATAGTCATTTGTTGCTGTCTAACATAACTTCAATGGCCTTTTTGGTAAGTACCTTGACGGCTGCTGCTCCAGGCTGCACACGGATGTATACTTCGCCTCTAACTGAGTAGGCAGATGTTAAACGCCTTTGTTTTCTCATCTGTGACGCGAACTGCATAATTTCACGATTACTTTTGGAGAGGCATTCATTCACATACACGTTCTCATCAGTTTTCCCTCCAATGTCACGAAGCTGAAAACATCTTTTATTCGTTTTGTAAAATCTGGCGACAGCTTTGAGTACCAGTGAACGGTCAAGCGGGGTGGTTAACTTGATGATGAGCGGCGCAGGTTTAGAGCTATCTTTTCTTCTGCGCACACGAAATGCCGAGCGAACAGGGGGAGTGTTTACCTCCATGGCTTTGCAAAGCTTGCCAAAAATATCACTCACGTCTTCCCCATTATTGTGCGGTATCCCGCTAACAATGATATCAGCAGAAACACTGTTGTTGTTGTGTACTGCAAGTTCTGCCTTGAGCTCACACATATCTTTACGCAGTTGTTCGAGTTGCGTGCATTCACTCTCGACTTTCACGAGCCTTACCGCAAAGTCACTCATACTCCGCTTAATATTGGACAGGTCAGCTGTCATCTCGCTTATTCTAGTTAGCACCTGCTCTTCAGATGCCTTCAGCCGTGCAGTTATCTGTTCCATTACGTTCTCAATTTTCGCTTCAAGACGTGTAATCCATACAGGCGGAGGGCAAGTCTCGTCTTTACCTACTTTGAGTTGAGGCGTAGGTGGCTTTGATGGCGAGGTGCTGATCAGGCGCGCAGATTTAGTACGAGTTGACATGCTTACACGAAACTACCAAACAAAGCAAGTACAAGTAAAGTAAAGCAAGCGAATGCACCGTACAGACGACAACAACAGGAATCAAAGGAGTGAGAGCAAGAAAACAGCAACTATGCCTAATTCAGCAAACGTTAGTGACGATAGTGTGAGTGTGAATGGCGACAGCGACAGCGGCAGCTTCGACAGTGACAGAGCAGGCAAAAATGCAGAAACGGCTACAGAAGTGATGTTTGTGCACAAATAAAGAAAAATTAGGCCAACGACAACACTTAATTTGTGGCAGGAACCAAAAATGACGTACTTAATGTGTAAATGGATCTTTTAACACTGTTTTTAGGATCTTATACGACAAAATTACACGTTGTATTAAAGACTTCACAGAGCGAAGAAAAACACGTCTGCTCTGCTCGATTACTTTTAAACTTAGTTTAAATTAAAACTAGTTTTCTTGTGCTCAATTAAATTTCTTGCAACCAAAACGAAATAGTCAACACACAGCTGATAAGTTAACAACTCTGGTTAATACCTTGTGTGGTTACCATTAGCATCAATAACGGCTTGCTCGGGTATCTTCACCAATTCCTTCTTAGGGTGCGTACAGAGTGGCCGCTTGTTGCCGAGCCGAGCCGACTGACGCTTATTGCGAGAACCAATGCGAGAAAACTGGTACTATACAAATTAGTACAAATAAGCGCGAACAGGTCATAGTGGGCGCCGAGCTGGTCAGAGCGCAAAGCTGATTGAGTGCGAGAAAACAGTTCCAAAGCGTATTTCAGCGCCGAAAACATTGTTTATTCTGCGAAAAGCTAGTTTTGGACATAAAATTCTTTGGAAAAAGTGAAATCAAAAATTATATATATATATTATTCTCCAAATTCACTTCGTTTATCATTTATTGGATGTTTTCCAAATGATTTTTTATTGATAAAATACTTTAAAACAGTAGCCGAAGCTAAATACTCATCATCTGACGAATCCATATCTTTTCACTTCAATTTCACAAACACGAATGAACAACAAACCAAGGCACATCAATGTGCCTTGCAACAAACCCAAATGCATACAAACATACATAAAACACAAATTATAGATAAAATATCAGCGCTGATTCTCGCATCCACTATGCACACTCAAACTTGTTTCTCGCATGAACAAGTTCTCGCAATAAGCGTCAGTCGGCTCGGCTCGGCAACAAGCGGCCACTCTGTACGCACCCTTATGTAATCTTTTTTTGTTGCTGTCTGTTTTTTCAACTTTTCTTTTTAAGTATGTCCGCAAATTTTAAATTGAGATATTGTGTGGACCTTGCGAAGGTGCGTCTATTACCTTGTTCGGGTATCTTTACCAATTCCTTTTTATGTAATCTTTTTTTGTTGGTGTCTGTTTTTTCAACTTTTCTTTTTAAGTATGCCCGCAAATTTTAAATTGAGTTATTGTGTGGACCTTGCGAAGGTGCGTCTATTACCTTGTTGCAATTATAAAGCAGCCAAGTCATACATAGCAGTGGCTTATGTTTGGGGGCGTTATCTAGATATAGCTTATATTTCAGTTTTTGTGGGTTTTGACGGTATTCAAAGCCAAACTTTGTGGGTTTTTAGTTACCTCGTGTGGTAAAAAATCCGAAAAAATTATTATTTTACCATTATTTCAAAGCGCTTACTAGAAATACATCCTTATACCATTACGGACAATATTCCCAATTTGACCCTGGGTATTATATTTTTATTTTGGAGAACTGTAAGCGATTTTCTCCAAAAATTTGTTGGGCCCATCGGGGTATACAGCATTTTTTTAGTGCACACTTTTTATACATATACTTTTTAAATAATGGTTGCCTTTCCAATTGTATCAATAATCCAGCTTTGTGGATATGCGGTCGGATCATTACCAGGTTAAGTGGCTATCGATAGCAGCACTAGGCATGTCAATTTCTGGATCCCGGATGCCGGCCTTTTTTAGCTCCCGAAAACAAAGAATTTAATAGCCATTTATTTGTCAAATTTGGATATCATTCTTAAAAAATCCCCTTTCAAGGGTAAAACAAAGCCTTTTGAGAGTTCACAATCGACAAATAACACAGTTTGTGAACTCCCTTAAGGCTTTCTTTTGCTCTTGCCATTATAAATGAGCTGGAGAACATCCTCCTTGAGTAGAAAAAGAGCCTTACTATGAAAGCGGTGTTAATAGAACTAACGGATAAGTTGATAAGGCAGAAAGTCTCAAAAAAAAATTGCATCAATTTTTAACGAGCAGATCGAAGCTCCAATAGTCGAAAGGCATACAATTTATCAGAAGGCTTGGTAAAAGAAATTAATAATTTTTGTAATGAGGCGATAACAGCTATGTCCTACAGAGAGCATTTAACTTTTTGTCGACAATCGTACCAACAAGTATTGAGGCGCAGCAGGGCTTTTTCTGTACCAAATATGTATATTTCTATTTGAAGTATAAATTATTTTGTATGCGTATCAAATTTTACGTGTATTTCCTTTTTTTCTTAAAAAGACCAATACATACATGATTTACAACAAATCGTTCTTCTTTGATATATTAATGTTAGTTTGTATACTTCTATAATACAGCGATTACAGACGTGTTACATTTTTTGGCATATTAAAAATTACGAGTTAAAACATCGTGAAGGTAGGGATTCCGGGATTGTCCCGGGATTTCGTTTTTAAATCTCGAAAATCCCGAATGTGTGCCTATTATGTGCCCTAGACGTAGGCGGACAAACGATTTAACATCGTTGCATCGACAGTTTGGTGGGTAGGTTGGTTATCTCCATTCCGGGTTGTTGCTGTGTATTGGTGCTGGGTATGTCTCCAACTCTCCATTAGTGAATCAAGTTGGTGTTGTGTGCCAGCTTATAAGTAGAAGTCATTTTTCTCAAGATATTCAAAAGTAAAGAGCGGATCCCTAGCAGGTAGCTTAGCGCGTTTATACTTGATTTGCTACAAATAATTGCTTTCAATTTGGAATTCGAAGCAAAATGATAGCGTTCAGGATCGCTGCGGCTTCTGCTGTGTAAACGAAGGCGTAGCTTGGCAGTATTCCTACTTTTATTGGTTGTCTTTTGTCATCGATAACGGCGAATGATATACTTGTGTCGGTTATGGATCCGTCAGTGAAGGGAAGTTGTATACTCAGCGTAGAATTAGTTTAAAAAAATTTCTATCTACACAAATTTAGATTTTATTTTTGCAGTTAAAGAAAAAATTCTTTTTCACAAGAAAAATGTTCTTTTTATAGTAATCATAAATGACATAAAAATTTTCTTTTTGAAAACAAAACTTATCAAATAATTCTTAAATCAATTTATTTAAAATACAAAGTAATATGCATATAAAGTAATTATGCAACAAATATAATATCCCTACAATACTCCAATACTTCCAGATAATTATTGTCAAATAAACTAAACGTAACTCTTTTCTTGTTTAGTCTAGTGATCTTAGAGTGACTGTTAGTGTTAGGATTTGATATTAATTAAATTTTGGCTGGTTTCAATCTGTCAGTAGGATTAGATTTACTCTCATTACTAATTCCTATCTTGAAGCATTTATTGTCTTTCTCAACAACTCTGACAGATTCAACAGTTGTTGAAGAGAATGTATATTCACAACCCGTACAAAAACAAATTTACAATTTTGTAGGTCCCTTGGAACCAAAATACCAGGATCCCTATGATGTTTAATATTAGATTTATCGTTTCTAAAACGTTCACGCAAACCACTTAAAACATCTGACGCAGTTGAATTTTCAGTGATTGGCACAACAAGTTCACCGGGTAATCGTAAGTTTTGACCGAAAACCATTTCAGCTGATGTAGCTGTATATGTGTCTGTCACCGTTGCTTCAGCGACCCACTTAGACCATGATTGGAGGCCCGTTGTGATACCACTAGCTAAGCGTTCATTCCCCTTTGCTGAACCATTTTGAGCTCTTGACGAATCTCGCCAAGCATCTTGGGTCTATAGAACCTAATTATCCGAGGTCTCCAAAAAGTGGTACCCCTAGAAAGCGTAGCCTGCTTCTTGCTAGCGCTGAACAGTTGCATAGAAGATGGAAAACAGTTTCATCCTCTTTATAATTTTTACAGCTTCTACAGCATCTGTGAAAGGGTACACCGAGACGACCCGCGTGGTTGCCTATGAGGCAGTGCCCCGTAAGGGCTCCAATGACCTGAGATATATCATCCCGTTTTAAGGTGTACAGACCACGCGACCGTTTTCAATCCCATCTAGGCCAAGTCTGCCTAGATATCCTACAAGTCGTGGCCCGTGCCCACCTCTCATTTGCACGAGCTGAAGCATATTCTTTTAAGAGTAGCCTGCAAGTACCAAAGGGCATAACAACGCGTTCTTTACCAGGAAGAATCTGCTTGGTTGTCCCTTCCCTCGCAAATTCATCCGCTATACAGTTACCCTCGATGTGCCTGTGGCCTGGAACCCAGATGAGGTTTAGTCTGTTCTGCTTAGCCATCTCCTGAAGAGATCGGCGGCAATCCAGTACAATCTTTGAAGTTATCGCAGCTGAGCTCACTGCTCCAATTGCCGCTTGGCTATCGCTAAATATAAACACGTTATTGCCTTTTAAGACGGTTTGCAACCTGTCCATAGCCTCCTTAATAGCTGAAACCTCAGCTTGAAAAACGCTACAGTGATTCGGCAGCCTAAAAGAACAGCTCAGAGATAAGTCCCGCGAGAAGACCCTTCCCCCACTCTGCCATTCAGCTTCGAACCATCTGTGAAAACCGTAATACTTCCAAGTGGAGTATAGAAATTTTTAGAACACTCCTCCCTACCTGGAATCAACATCGCGAAGTTTCTGTCTGGACCATGGCATCGACGCAGCGATTAGTGCAGTCCGGAAAAAAGCTATACTTACTCAGTATGCTTGAGTGTCCACATAGGCTAGACTCCCATTGATTTGTATCTCTTAGTCGAAGCGCGGCAAGAGCCGCCATCTGTTGACCCACTAAGTCGAACGCGTTGAAGGTCCAGAAAGACATTCAAAGCGTCTTTTGGTGTTGTTCGCAAAGCTCCACTAATGCAGATTATACTGGCTCTTTACACTTTACTAAGTAGATTGAGGTTAGCATTTTTGTTCAAGGCACCATACGAGGACTCCATAAAGAAGAATCGGTCTTACCACCGCTGGATAGATCCAGCGGCATACGCTTGGACTTAGACCCCATTTCTTTCCAATGGCCCTTTTGCAGGAGTATAGGGCCACAGAAGCCATCTGAGTGCGCTGAACAATATTTTTTTTCCAGCTTAGTTTCATATTTAGTGTGACGCCAAGAAACTTGGCTTCCTTCTTTAGATTTAAACGAATACCATTCGGTACCGGAGTAATTAACTCCGGTGTCTTATATTTTCTAGTGAAGAGTACCAACTCCACTTTTTGCGAGTTGACGCTAAGACCACATCGCGTGGACCAGTACCCTATAGCGCGGAGTGTTCCTTGCATCAAATCACACAAGGTCTGCGGGAACTTGCCCATGTATGCTATGGCGATGTCATTTGCATATGCGACAACCCTGGCGACAGCCCATTTCGTCTCTCGCAAGAGTGAATTTACAGGTAGATTCCAGAGTAGGGGTGAAAGTACACCACCCTGCGGCGTTCCGCGCGACACATGCCTCGAAACACGGTTTGCGCCGACTTCTGCTATAATCTTTCTATCTAAGAGCATTTGCTCTATAAATTGAACCAGGGAGTTCTCTACACCAAGTCCTCTTAAGGCCTGGGTTATGGCCTCCGGATTAATGTTGTTAAAAGCTCCCTCACTGTCAAGGCAAAATTCCTTGTAACTAAAAGATCTCTAAATATAGCTGATTAGGGAATGTAGCGCAGTGTCGGTGTACCTTCCCTTTAGGTAAGCATGCTGGTTATTTAACAAAAGTCTTTTATCGGTTGTGAAAGAGAGGTGGTTATTAATCAGCCTCTCTAGAGATTTGAGAACAAAGGATGAGAGGCTTATTGGTCTGAGATCCTTCGGGTTCGTATGTGATACTTTTCCGGCCTTGGGAATGAAGACCACTGAAACAGATCTCCATGCCGTTGGTACGTAGTTTAGTTTAAAGCAGGCCCTAAACATGCTTAGTAGCCAATTCGCAGAAGTGTCGATTGTTGCGGTCAGCTGCGCAGGTATAATGCCATCCGGCCCTGCTGTTTTATAAGGTTTAAAGCTTTTTATCGCTGAAATAATACTTTCTCTTGAGATAGGGAGATTAACGATTGCACCCGAAAGGGGACACACTACTTCCCTTGATTGTGAGTTTCCAGGAAAGGGCGTGCCAAGAAGCAGCTCGACCGTATCTTTTCCTGTAGCCGTCCAGGAGCCATGCTGTCTCTGTAAAGACCCAATCGGGTTTGTTGTGCCCGACAGAATTCTTCTTAGTCTGGCAGTTTCGTTGACGCCTTCAATGCCAGTACAAAAATTCCTCCATGAGGACCTCTTCGCTTCACGTAGGGCTTTTTTATAGACCCGCAAGAGCTGCTTATAAGTATACCATTCGAACTCCTGACTCAGCCTTTCGCCCTGTTAAATTGCCTCCGGCAATCTTTGCGCAGCGAGTCTAAGTCGCGGGACCACCAGTGTGGCCTACGCTTTCTCCAAGTTTTGGGGTCAGGGCAGGCTCTGACCAGGGCCTGCGAGCAGCTAGCAGTGAAAAAGTCCACCATGTCTTCCAGTTTACAGATGGTTTTGAGCTCTACCGGTACTGGATGTAGTAGGTTGCTTTCGAGAATTTCCCTATAGAGAAGCCAGTCAGTGTTTCTCAGGTTCTTACGAACCTTCGGAGCACTGGTGAACAGATCTAGAATTGTCTGAATATATCTATGGTCTGAAAAGGAGTGTTCATCAAGAACCTTCCAATTGGTTACCATATCATATAGCTTTTCACTACATAAAGTGAGGTCTATGACCTCCTGTCGATTTTTAACGATAAAGGTGGGATCTGTGCCCTATTGCATATAACTAGGTTAGTAGTTAAGAGGTAATTAAAGAGAGACTTACCTCGATTATTAACGTCGATGAACCCTCTGCGTGGTCGTCACTAGATCGCGGAGTAGATCTTGAGGGGGATCCTCAGCCTCGTACGCCATGTATGTGGAGGCCAGTAGCAAAGACTTGCCTCCGATCTCCAGCAGTGTTGTCATCATGTCTCCATTACCATAACAAGGTAAAAGAAAAATTTTCAGATCTTTCTTCGCCATTACACAGGTTCTTATTTTACCTTTACCACGCTCAATAAGCAGCCTATAGCCCATGGCACCTAGACCACAGAATCCCGAGTTATTAACCCAGGGTTCCTGGATAAGTGCGATGTCTATGTCGTCGCCAAGTAGGCAACTCAAGAGAGCAGCGGATGCTGTCCTAGACCGGTGTAGGTTGATCTGCTGAACCCTCATCATTTAAGGTTCCCATCATCTCCTCCACCGCAAAGACTGTGACGTCAGTGCTGTCTTCCCCTTCGCTAAAGAGCAGCTGCTCCTCAGCATACATTCTTTGCATCGCCGATGCCAAGTTTTATTGCGAGGGGGCTCCGCTCTCCGCATCGGAAAAGTCAGCCTCCGGTTCAGGTCCCTTAATGTCCGCCTGCATTGAGGCATCCGCCTCGGAGACACGCTGCGCATCACCACCGTACACTCGCAGAGTCACATAGTCAAGGCCGTAGTAAACACGGCCCTGTGTCTTCTCCAGGATCTCCAAAGAGTCCCTGTTCAGAGACAGGACTACTTGCTTTGACGGCCCCTCCAGCTCCTCTACTCGTAGGACCTTCCAGTCGCCCGTAGGTACTGTCGGGTTCATCACCTGGAGCATCTTTAAGATCGATAATTCTACCGCCTCCCTTGCACTCTGAGGCAACGTTTCCCAGGGCCCCATCGTACTTTTTGAGCGTTCTGGCAGCCCTCGCTTCTCAACGTGTGTGGACCGGCTCGGGGTCTCCTCCGGAGCAGAACCGGGAGTGCTCGCTATGGGGCGAAGCGATGCATTAGGCGCATGCGCCTGCACTGCCTTACCACGTGGAGGGGACGACGAATTCGTTTTTTTATTTGACCTTTTCATATTTAACTGGGTCCCGACTCGAAGCCGCTATCCTCACTCGGTGTTGTAGTCGCTATAGGATCCCATGGATATCTATGAAGCAGGGAGGCAAGGGTTGGCACCAACCCTTATGGGGTAAGGTGCTCAGAGCCAGATCCAGCGCAAAAGCGGGAGGGTCGCCTCAACCGATACCTACAACCACCAACTAAATGGCGACGAGATTGGAACGTACTTCGAGGCCTGCCAGGGTTTTGACGGGACGGAGGCAGTCACGGCCTTAGCCTGAAAGCCATTAGCATCACTTTCAAATAATTTAAGTAAAGTATCAGCCACAATATTACCTTGTCCTTTAATATATTGTATATCATTAGTAAACTGTGCTACAAACTCCAAGTGCCTTGTTTGTCCTGGACTACGGTTAGTTTTTGAATTCAGAGCAAAAATCAAGGGCTTATGGTCGGTGTAAACCGTAAACTGTCGTCCTTCTAAAATATATGTTTTATGGCTAAATAAATTGCTAATAACTCCCTATCAAAAGCACTTTATTTAATTTCCGTTGGAGAAAGTATTTTCGAGAAGAGCGCGAGTGGTTCACACTTGTTATTAAAATGCTGCTGTATGACACCACCAACTGCCATACTAGATCCATATACCATTAAAGACAATTTCGCATCTCTCTTAAAATGATTCAACAATATCGTCGATGCAAATTTTTCTTTAATGCATTCAAAAGCTGTAATTGAAGTGTCATCCCACTCTAATGTTCTACGAGTATTACGCTTTTTACTTGTCCTGTTGATCAAGTCGTAAATAACACCAGTAAGTTGTGCTAATTTTGGAATATATGTATGTATCTGTGGGAATAATTAATCATCCCTATAAATTTTTGTGCCTGCTTAATTGACATCGATCGCTCGAAATTATGAAAAGTTTCAAATCTGTTTTCAGAAGGTTGAATGCCAATTGCAGATATTTTATATCCCAAAAAGTCAATATTTGAAACAACGAAAATACATTTGCTTGGCTTAATACATATTTAGACTGTACTCCGATAGACGTTGGAAAATAACTCTAAGATATCTTACGTGCTGTTCTTCATTTTCGCTTGCAATAAGAAGATAATCAATATATGTAAAGACAAAGTCTAAATTACTAACTACTTCATTAATGAACCTTTGAAATGTCTGTGCTGAATTCCTAAGACCGAAAGGCATTTGCTAATTATTCTTGAAAATTATCATTTTGCAAATCAATATGCGAGTCATTTAAATAATGAGTACCTGTAGATATGAGTGTGTTATTATGTGGTGAGAGAAACATTTTAAATAATTTAATTATACAAATATGTATCTGGAAGAGGTGTCTGCAGATTAGCAATGAATAAAACTTAAATAAGTAAATATATTATTGTAGTTGCTGAGCTCGTGAGATTTTAGGGCTGGTGTCCAAAGGGCGTGAAAATAAAAAAGCATACAAATTGTGTTAGAAAATGTTTTATTAAAATCTTTGCAGGAACTCAACTTACCACCGTCTATCGTCTGTGAGGATCGCTAAGAGAAGAACCATCATCGGCTCTCTCACGAACTTCAGAAAATTCGAAGTTGTGAGCAGAGCTTTTTGACGAAAGTGGTAAGAGTTGCCAAATGGGCGAACGGAGTGAACAGTAGTATTTAATTTAGAAGTGACTTATATGTACTAGTATAACAATATAATAAACACGCTGAATAATAAGTTGAAATAATAATCTTGTTTAAACTGACAATATTTATTTACAAGGTCAGACGAAGATGATTCGAAATCTTCGGACAATGACTCTATTATAATGACGATTGGATAAGCCTATTCAATTAATATTCAACTAGTATTGTATCATCGACTGCAACTATATACGATACTGGGACTATGTGACCATATATGCGACTGGTACTGTATTTGCGATAATGATATTATCTCCGACAACAGGAACTAAATCTTCAAGCTTGCCATTATGTTGAACGATTTTATGTTTTGCTTCTAATGGTGCAATTTATTTGCGTTTGAAATGTTGGAAGTTTTTGTTGTAGTAGCAGCACAAAACATTCCACAGTAATTTGGAATGTGGCTGAGATGACAGTCTTTGACCGCGTAGTTTATGTAGTTGGTAGTGATAATTAGCACTGTTAACAAAGCTGCCGTAGAATTAATAAATGAAGTTAATGCTGAAAACAACACTGATACTGCTGCGCTTTATCAATTTATAACACCAACTTCATTCGTTGAAAAGAAAAAGGGGGAAATTTGCTCGTATCAACCAACTTTTAAAATTCGGCCATAAGACAGGATCGTCAATTGTAGAATTAGTTAAAACATTTATTGCCTACACAAAATTAGATTATATTTTTGCAGTTGAAGAAAATGTTTTTTTCACAAGAAAAATGTTCGTTTTGGAAAAATCTGAATATATAATTTAGAGGACCAGTGCGGCACAATCTTTTTATGGACTTTGGTCGTGGTTTGTGGGATAGAGAGATGAGCTGATATGTGAATAATTTTTTTGTAATTGTGGCAACTTCTCTGTTTAGATTTACAGAGTAAAAACGGTATGCGCAAAGTCTGCAAGCAACCGTTTCAAACATGTCTCAGTTAGCTATTTCTATAAGAAACCTTGGCTTCGGTGGGCTTTTAGAAGTGAAGGGAGTGGAAAGGGATGTAAGGATAGGATAATGATCACAACCGTGCACGTGGGAAAGAATGTTTGTGGTTAATATAGGTGCAATGTTAGAGAAACAGATTGTAAGGTCTACAGTGGTAAATGTTTTTTGTGAGGAAAAGTGTGTTGGTTTGTTATTAAAAGTAAAATATATCATTAAATAAATAAGTTATAAGATAATTACTAATAACTTATAACCACAGTATATACAGTACAAAAGCTGTGGTGAAGTCCTTCTCAGGGATACGATTTTTCATGGAGGAAAATGAAATGTAACTATAGCAGAGTTGCATGCAATGATATTTCATAATAAACTTTGAAAATCACATAAAAAATTTTGCGTGATGTGAGATATTTGCATTAATCAGTGAATAAACACTTTACAATTATTACTTAAAGCCAAAAATGTATAGCGAAAATGTGTGACGACTGTTTTTATTTGCATATTTGAATAATTATCCATTGGCTCACCACAATTATCCTACAGCCAACGTGTACAATCAAAAAAGCAACCCTGGATAGTAAACTTTTCGGTGGTGAGTTTTCTTCTTCATTTCATTCATTCGTTTCGGTTAACTTTGTAAACAAAAGTAGGTATTATTGTTAATAAATATATTAATTTCCTTATAACTGAAGCATTTTTACATTTACTACAAGGAAATAAATGCCTGGCATGGAGCTCAAGCGAAACTACACCTATAAATTGAAGCAGAGTATTCCTAGAATAGTTTAAGTGCCTCATCTGCATGCATAATCAAAAAAAAAGCTACTTTTTATGATTGCAGGGCCAATAAACCATCTGCGAAGGACTTTTGATACTTCAAGATCTTGGAATTTTTTTTTTTTTTTTTTTTTTTTCATGGGCGTTGTGGTAGCGCGCTACCCTCAAGTGGCCCTTCGAAACCAGGATAAGCCTGTTTTCCGTCGAATTCCACTCTCCACGGGACTGCCGTCAAGCATAACATCATGGGGGGGAAGGGCGGTTAGTCGCCGCTGCTACGCCATTGTTGCATCTGCTTTTGCAACACAAGCTGTATTTCATATTTTTTTTTTTTTTTTTTTTTGTTTTGTGAACACAAGCTGACGCAAAGGCAAATGGTCTCGTGGTCAGTTGTGTGGAAAAAAAAGGAATTAAAAGAAATTTATTAGTGGATCAATAATTATGTATTTCAATGGAAGTCTTTAAATGGATTTTATAACAAGTTATGTTTTGTTTTTACTTACACTAATTATAGCAGACGCTGTGTCATCCAATCCTCGTGAAAAGCAAAAATGGAATGAACAAACTACTGTTTTATATTAAGTCCGCCAACCCCCGTTTTATTCGCTAAGTCATTTCTTAACGAAGAAAACAGTTGATTGGAAGGAGCAACGAATGATCACCGTTATGTGCTGACAATCGTATTGAAAAAGGAACAGGGTGGCATGTATGTCGATTAAATGAGAAGGAAATTAGGCTGTTGGCCTAAACATACCGGCCCCCTTGCCTTGGCAAGAATATAATTTAGACAACGAGGTAAGTGACACAGCGTTTGCCTGAAAAACGATTCGTAAGCTAAAATTAGTTTGAAGTCTGCGTCAACGGGCCACATCACCATATTGTCCTGTTGAATGAGCTGCTTCGTTCTGAGCGAAGGTTTCCTAAACTCTTGGAGGAGAAAATAACTTTTAAGGTAATTGGAAATCAGCTGAAATTAAAAGGCCGTTAGTTTGAGTGAAATTTGCACATTTTAATTAAAGTTTTTTTTTTTTTTTTATATTATTGATTTTTTGTTTTTTTGTTTATATGTATGTATATATGGCTTATTGTTGAATGGCGCCAGATAAAACCAACCCAAAAATGGTAGCCTGTGTTAACAGACCGGAAACCAATGAGGGTGGCGTACCGCTCAGCATTATCTGGGCCGACAGATCGGCGCCCAAAGTTAACCTTACGGGCGAGGGCTTGAAAAAGTAGGGATCCGCCAACCTCAGAAACTGGAACGAGGCTGCGATTTTGGGATCCACTTGGGTCGCGGGCGTCAAGCGAAGATGCCTCTCCTCTACGATGGCCTGTGTGATTACCCGTTCCGTTACTCCGTATTTTCCGCGGAGAATTAAGGAGCATCTGCTGTGTCGCCCTTCGGTCGTACGTTCCAAATGAAGGTTTCGAACCAAATCGCCGTCAATAATGGTGTTCGGTGAACATGGGTCGATCATCGCGCGCACTAAATGTAAACGCCCACTAGCTTCAATCTTTACGATTGCTGTAGGCGCGAGTGACTCAAACGCCCTCATAATTGGCGCCGCCGTTCTCCCATTGGCTAATCGCCCTGCTCTGAAGCCTGCCGGTTGCATGCGATGCAGCTCCATTTGTTGGGTGCGGTGATGTTGCTCCGGGAAATTACGCCGGTAAGGATTAACGCGCCTGGTATTTTGAGGAGACGGTCAGAAAGGACGAGTTCCCGAGCCGCCCTGCTTTCTTGCGTTGGGTTGAGGCGCCGGTCGGGAAGGACGAGTTCCCGAGCCGTGCAAACGCGTATTCGACTGAGCAGGCGGTCTGTACGGACGGGGTACAGGGCCGCGCTGCTTGGGCGTTCGGAGAGAACTTGTCTCCGAACCGCTGCTCCACCACGAATGGGCTAAGCGCCGCTCAGTGTTGCTACTTTCGCTGTGGCTGTGCTTGCCTCCATTTCAGCCAGCTCTGCTTCCTCGACCTGCTCCGCCCAAGATTTTGTGCGCTCGTTTAATTCGATGGACAGAAACTTCAGCATCCTCGATCGGATCCTGAGCAGGTGGTTCTGGACTGCGGCTCACTTCATCTAGGTGCAAGGAGGTGTGGTGATTTTCTCCGCACCGGCGGCACCGGTCTGCGCTGCCACAAATTTCTACTCGATGGAAGGGCGACAAGCAGTTCGGACAGTACCGATACAGCAAAACGGCCCTCAACCGTTCTTCCACCGATTTCGCACGATAGATTGGGCAAAGCCTTATGCCGTGGTTCTTTTTGCACAATTGGCATGGGATAGGGAATTCTCCCTTGCGCTGCTCCGTCTTCTTACGGGCTACGGTATAGCGTGTCATTTTTCTGGAAAGGAAAATAAAATATGCCTCTTAGTAAGGAGGAGTATCTAATAGTTGGGTGGCGAGCTAATTTCAGTGGATCTTGCTGAACTGTTGATATTGTCCATTGGCAGCCGAACAAGTTTTACTATCGGTCTGGTGATCACTCCCTTTTCGGTGCGGATATCCACTACCCGGATGTGAGTGTCGTTTCCGCAGTGTACGTTGACGACTCGTCCTAGTCGCCATTGGTTTGGAGGCAGGTTGTCTTCTCGTATGAGAACCAAGTCATCCACCGTCATGTCTGGTTGCTGTCGCTTCCATTTGGTTCGTTTTTGAAGTTCGTTAAGATACTCTTTCTTCCATCGTTGACAGAATGAGTGATGGAGCGCCTTCATCTTCTGCCATCGGTTGACCACGGAAGCTGGATTCTCTGTGATTTCAATCTCAGGTGGAGCTAAAATATGGCTACCTACAAGAAAGTGTCCAGGAGTTAGTGGTTCTAAACTCGACGGATCATTAGACGCAGGACTAAGTGGTCTAGAATTAAGACATGCTTCTATTCGACAAAGTAAAGTGGTGAATTCTTCAAACGTGTATTTAATTTCTGAGGCTACTTTTCGAAAGTGGGACTTAAAACTTTTTACCCCTGCCTCCCATAACCCACCCATGTGTGGGGCAGCTGCTGGAATGAAATGCCATGAGATTTGTTGGTAAAAATATTTGGAAATGACTGCTTCACGAGTGTTAGACAGAAACGCTTTAAATTCAGTTTTTAAAGCTCGTGAGGCTCCTACGAAATTAGAACCATTGTCGGAGTATATGTTTTTTGGACACCCCCGACGTGCTATAAATCTCGACAATGCTGCCAGGAAAGTGGGAGTGCTCAAATCATTTGTTGCTTCCAAATGAATCGCTTTGGTTGCGAAGCAAACGAACAAACAGACATAACCCTTTGTGACGACACAACCTCTGCCTCTATAGTTTTTGATGTCGAAGGGTCCTGCGAAGTCAACTCCTGTATTGGTGAACGCTCTTGAGAACGTAGTGCGTTCGGATGGGAGTGAGGCCATAATTTGGTTTTGAACTCGCCTTTTGTGTATTGTACACACCTTACAGTTGTATATAATGGCTCTTATCATTATTTTGACCCGTGGTATCCAGTATTGCGTTCGAATCAGGCGCAACATTAGCTGATTTTCTCCGTGCAGGGAAATCTCATGAATGAATGCGGTAACAAGTCGCGAGAGATGACAATTGTATGGAAGCAGGATTGGATGCCGCTCATTGTAACTGAGATCTTGCGACGCACCGAGGCGTCCTCCTGCTCTCAATATTCCGCTAGAATCGATAAAGGGATTCAAGGTGAGAATTTCACTTTTAGGGTTTATTTTTTGCCCCGAGCTTAAACTTGAAAACTCGCTAGGGAAATGTTGATGTTGGCAAAGTGCGATTACACGCCGTGTCGTAGCCTTGATTTCCTCTGCCGAAATCGAGGTAGACGTCGCGGTAAATTCGAATTTTCTGATGGGATGCGTGCTTTGCAAGAATCGCAAGACATACGATAACACTCGCAAAGCTTTTGGGAGTGAGGAAAATCTATGGAGTATATCCGAAACCTCCACAGTGATTGTTGCGTGAACTTGTACGCGTTTTTCCTCTTCATCGGTTCGAAAAACCAACTCCTGCGAAGGCCATTCAGATTTGCCCTCCTGAAGCCAAGAAGGGCCCTGCCACCACAACGAACTTTCTACCAAGTCCGAGGCTGTTACTCCACGACGACCTAAATCTGCGGGATTTGAGGACGAATCTACGTGGTACCAATGGTGCTGTCCAACCCTTTCAATTATTTTTGTCACTCTGTGTGAAACAAATGTCGACCAGGAGCACGGTGGTTTCCTGAGCCACGCTAATACGATCGTGGAATCAGTCCACAGGTAGTAACGTAAAGATCGGAGATCCAAATTGTGTATGACCGATTCCACGATCTCTGCTAAAAGCACTGCGCCGCATAATTCCAGACGGGGAAGCGATATGGTTTTAACTGGTGCCACTCTTGTTTTCGCCAGTAACAAGTTAACGAAGATGCCAGACTCTTTTTCAACGCGCATATAGATGGCCGCCGCATACGCCTTCTCCGATGCATCGCAGAATCCATGGATTTCAACATTTTCCTTAGGTGAAAAATGAACCCATCGAGGTATTTTGATTTTGTCTATAGACGAATATGTGTTCGCAAACGCGTTCCATCGATTTAATGTTGTTGTGGAAACTTGGTCATCCCAATTGGTCCCTTCTAACCAAATATTTTGCATTAAAATCTTCGCAGTGATTATTATTGGCGCTAACCATCCTAAAGGATCAAAAAGTTTCGCGATGGCTGACAAAATCTTGCGTTTTGTCACAATTTGAATATGATCTAGCTCTTTCGCAGTGAAATAGAACTGATCTGTACATGCATTCCATTTAATACCGAGAGTTTTAATACTGCTTGTGTCTTCAAAATCTAGAAAGTCTTGGCTTAGCAGATGAGATGGAGGGATACCGCTCAAGACTTGTCTGCAATTAGCGGTCCACTTTCTGAGTGGGAAACCGGCTGAACCTAAAGCCTGGGAAATCTGATTTCTGGCTTGAATTGTGGATTCCATGTCGTGTCCTCCAGCTAGAACATCGTCGACATACATATGTCGCTGAAGAATGCGAGCAGCGACAGGATGTGACTCCTGAACATCATCTGCTAATTGGAGGAGCGTCCTTATAGCAAGGTAAGGAGCGCAATTTACTCCGAAGGTCACAGTATTTAATTGAAACTGACGTATTGGTTCGCCAGGTGTGTCGCGGAACAAGACTCTTTGAAATTTCCTCTGTTGAGGATGAATTAAGATCTGACGATACATTTTTTCAATATCGCTACTGAAAACATATTGGAAAAGTCTCCAACGAAGGATAAGAATCGTCAGATCGCTTTGAAGTATTGGGCCGGGGTAAAGCACGTCATTCAAGCTGACACCGTTATCGGACGGACAGGATGCATTAAACACGATCCGAACTTTTGTGGAAGTACTTTCGGGTTTACTAACCGCATGATGTGGTAAGTAAAAGTACTCGCTCGGAACTTCTGTAGGAGAAGGCCTAACCTCGGTCATGTGCCCTAATTGCTTGTATTCTCCAAGCACTCTTGAATACTCCTCTCGTAAAGAGGAGTTTTTTGCTAGCCTACCTTCACCGCGAAAAAATTGAGAAAACGCGGTTTTTCTGGAACACCCTAGCGAAATTTCTTGTGGCAAGTCAAGACGAAAAGGGAGAGAGACCATGTATCTACCCCCCTCTACTCGCGCAGTGGTATTTTTGAATACCTTTTCGCAGAAATCCTCCTCAGTTGTGTGAGTTCTACTCCGTGGAATGTCCTCCAGTTCCCAAAATGCACTGAGCTGTTTATCCAACGCGACTTCATTGAAAAAGGAGACCCACGAAGTGGTTGATTTCTCCTCATTAGTCCGTCCAGTCAGGATCCAACCGAAGATTGTTTCCTGAGCTAGCAATGAACCCAAGGTGTCCTTACGCAAGCCATTTAGTATAATTTGAGGATAGACGTCTCCTCCGAGTACAACGTCGACTGGTTCGTTGGCGAAGAACCGCTTATCCGCCAAAATCAGGTCTGGAAAAACTTGGCGTATCGCTGGATTAATTTCGCACGTGGGAAGATTCCCCGTCAGTTGGGGTAGAACTAACGCCATCGTTGACACTGCAACTGTTGAATCGATGAGTGAACCGATCCTGATGGAGCACGCTTGGCTTGCCTTTGCCGAAACAGAATTGCTGATCCCGGAAACTGTTGCATTCACCCGTTTGACCGGGAGGCCGATAAGACGCCTGAGCCGGTCAGTAATAAAGGAGCATTCGGATCCTGAATCAATCAATGCTCTTGCCGAAAAGGTGGAACCGCTGTATAATATATTAATTTGAGCAGTCCCCAGTAGAATTCCCTTTTTCATATTCGCGAAACATGACTGGACTTGACTTTGAGGGCCATATGCGGGTTCCGTGCTACTAGTGTCAGAAGTGATCCGATTTGAATTAGTATGCGACCAGTTTGGAAGTATTTGACGACTAGTGCTGGAAGTGGCCAGATTTGTACTAGTATGGGAGCCATTTGGATAGTCAGAGCGACTAGTACCAGAATTGGGAATTGGTATGGGACCAGTTTGAATTTCCAACATTTTTTGTTGGAACTTGCTGAACTGCATTCAAATGAAGCATTGAATGATGTCGCGAGTGGCAAATTGAACAATTGAACGCGCTCGTGCACTTTGCGACACCATGTCCGGAGGACAAACAGTCAGGCCCAGGTGATTCTTTTTTGCATAAATGCTCCTTTCGGAGGGAGGCATTTTTTGAAATTGCGAACAGGACCGTATGCTGTGTGCATCGCTATTGCACAGCTTACAACTTTTCCTTGCTACATTCGCTTGAAAAGTTTTAAATTTTCTTTGAGGATTTTCGGAGCTGAATTTAGAAGATTGTGGCCGTGAAGTACTAGGCCCTCTAATATCGAAGACAGTTTCTAAAGTCTGAAATCGACTTGTGAGAAATTTGTTCATATCCCCCCATTTTGGGATTTCGGTTTTATCCTGCACGGATTGTTCCCACATCGACAGCGTAGTCTCAGGTAACTTTGTAGAGCACAGGTAAGTAATTATCGCGTCCCAATTCGATATGTCAATATTATGAATCTGGAGTGCGGACATGCAATTATTTATTTCGCGCTGGAGTTCCTTAATTGCACTTCCAGATTCACTTCCTACCGGGGACAGGCTGAAAAGGATCTTCAATTGGCTATTTACTAAAATCCTCTTGTTCTCATAACGGTCTGTGAGATTTTTCCAAGCTGTAGAAAAACCTTCATTCGTAAGTGGACACTTACGAACGATCTCTTTCGCTTCACCCTGAGTTTTTTGAATAAGGTGGAATAGCTTCTCTACTGGACTGAGCCGTTTATTTAGAATATAGATGGCCGTGAACATGTCACGAAATGTTGGCCATGACATGTAATCTCCTTTAAAAACCTCGGTATCACAAGGCGGCAGCCGAATATTGTGATCCGTATTGATATGTTCCTCAGATTTTTCTTTTTCCCTTTTTTCTACGAATTTTGAGGATAGGTCACCGATCACTTCCATGCACTTTAAATAAGCAGAATAGGCTTGCTTGTGTTTTTTCTTTGCTGAAGCAGCTTCTTTGCTAATGCCTGCAGCATCGGTACCTAAAAATTCCAAATAGGCTCGTTTTACCCTACCCCACAACTCTTTTACCTCATCTTTTTGAATATCTACAACGGTTTGATTTTGTTCCGTTGAAGCAAACTCACGAAAATTGGTTTCGAATTCGATGAGCGAATCCGCTAGCTGTTGAAAACTCGCCATTTATTGAATATATTATTTGAAATTTTTTTAAGAACTGGATAAAGAGCGAAAACTCTAAGAAAAGGCGCAAAAATATTTGAATGAGGAGAATTGATAAAAGGGAAATGTAGTACGTAGTACCGAAACTTATTGAAAAATCGCAAAAAAAAATAAAAAATTGAAATAATTCCAAAAAAATATCACAAAACTAATGCGAAGATCGTTAAATGTGTGAAAGAGGAAAACACAGTCCAGGAAAAGGCCCCAAAATATTTGACAAACGAAAATATTGAGTATTGCACGTAGTACTGATAACTTTGAAGCCTCAAAAAATATTCCACGTGATTCGTAAAGTACGTAAAATTGTCACTAATTATTTGCCACACACTGTAGGAACACTGCTACTTGAATATTAAAACCCACTTAAAAAGAAAAAAAATCCAACCAACAGAAATAATGATTGCTGAAATAATATTCGGAGATGTTACAAACAATATAATTTTTATTATAATAATAATTGTTTTTACATCCACTTGTAATAACTTAATTAACTTCTTTTTATTTTTCGTATGCGAATTATTTATAACTTTAGAATTTTTAAATAAATTATTAGTATGCTCGCCACCCAACACTGGTATTTCGGCCGTAATGAATTCGCCGCAACTTATTGTATTATTTGTTTTATCGCGATTCGTTTTATTCACGTTGGCTTAAATAATTTATTTTTATGTGCATAATATTAATTATGCGATCGCAATATCGCTTTTAATTTCACTTGAATTCGCTTTACTGTTTTTTTTTTCTTTTCTTAAATATTGCGCGAAAGTGATTCCGTGTAGTTGAATTCAATTAATACTTAATGTGCAAATTCTTTGAATATTGGAATAGTTCGCGTACCGCGTACGTGAGTTGTTGTTGGTATGAAAATATTTCTGCAATTCTATGCTTGTAGAACGAATTGAAAAAAGAAAAAAAAGCTTAATTTGAATTTAAATTCCACTTGGTGGTAAAAATATTTATATTTTTAATTAAGTTGAACGAATTCTTCAAGAAAATTGAAAGGTATTACCCCAACAACAAACACTCGTGCGGCCCGAATGTACCACTTTTTGTGCCAGTGAAATGGCGGAACAACTACAACTTTCACTTTTTTAAAAAAAACTTTATGCACTTTGAATTCCAAAAATACACAAAATCACTCGCGCCTCTGTCCTCGACAGATTTTTCACCAAAAAAATGCACCGGCTTTTATTCACATATGTATGTATGTAATTGATTGTATTTATGTATGTTTGTATATGGATGTGCAAAATTCAAAAACTCAAACCACGTACCTTCTGATTTTCTATGTATGTAGATTTTGATGTTGTTGAAATTATGTATTTTAGAGTTGAGCTGATGTGTCTATGTATGTATGTATGATGTGTTCCGAATCCTGTCTTCCCAGATGTGTATATATATGTGATGTGGTAGGTGATTTATGTTTCCGAATGTATGTGGTTAAGTGATGTGATGGTGGTGTTAATTATGTTGGCGAATATTCCTGTTGGTCTGTTGAAAAATATTACCAATGAGACCTTTGTTTTGTTATGGCTCGTTTTTATTAACGGCGACGAAGGACCATGAACACAAGCTGACGCAAATGCAAATGGTCTCGTGGTCAGTTGTGTGGAAAGAAAAGGAATTAAAAGAAATTTATTAGTGGATCAATAATTATGTATTTCAATGGAAGTCTTTAAATGGATTTTATAACAAGTTATGTTTTGTTTTTACTTACACTAATTATAGCAGACGCTGTGTCATCCAATCCTCGTGAAAAGCAAAAATGGAATGAACAAACTACTGTTTTATATTAAGTCCGCCAACCCCCGTTTTATTCGCTAAGTCATTTCTTAACGAAGAAAACAGTTGATTGGAAGGAGCAACGAATGATCACCGTTATGTGCTGACAATCGTATTGAAAAAGGAACAGGGTGGCATGTATGTCGATTAAATGAGAAGGAAATTAGGCTGTTGGCCTAAACATTTTGTTCAAAGGGAAATATAGCCTAGCTTTTTGCGTCTGTAGTTCTTGGCGGTTGGAACGGCCTGGGTTCCAATCCGCCCCGACGCTTTGCATTCTTGATTCTTTGACTGCATTTATACCTGAGAAATATTAAACTTTTATGTTACTATGGCTTTTCGTTGCTTAATTTTACAGTTGGAACGTCCTAGGTTCCAATCCGCATTGACGGCTGAATGTGAATGTTTCGGTATCGCTCGTGAGCCTAGAAAATCAGTTCTATTTTCGCATACGCAGTCGGAAAGTCCAAGATTCCGATCTGCCCATTTTGTTGAGCCAGGCGAGCAATCTGAGAGCGCCATTTGGCGGTTGGAACGGCCTAGGTTCCACTACGCTGAGATGCCTAGGGCCTTTTTGGTAAGCTAAGTGCAGTCTTGGAATTTACATCGAATTATGTGTACCTCAATGTTCATGTTGAAGATTCCTGAATATGTACAAAAGTACAAAATTTAAAAGTGCATAGATTTGTAAAAACGTAAATAAATATATACATACACACATATCACGATGCTGCGAGCAGTTTTCTACCATTGGCATTGTCACACGTTCAGTATTTATTGACGTGATGCAAGTATCGTGTTATATCTTGAGCGTGTAGCCTGCAATATTTATGGACAAGAATAAGGATTGCAAAATAATTAGAAATTTTTAAATCCATGGATATGGATCGCAATACCATCAATAAATATTGTAGCATTTCTGTTTCGTCGATGCGACTAATTTCTACTCCAGTACCTTCTCTCTACTTGTTTTGTTTTTAATGAAAATGCCAGTATTATAGCTAAGCATGCACAAACTTTATTTTCTTGTTCCATTGAACCACACAGCCTGCAAAGTATATAAATACTGAAGGGATATACATATATACTGGGGATCAAAAGTGATTTTTCAGGGATCATTTTCCTTTGAAAATGTGTTTGCATTCTTTTCCGGTTGAAAAATTTAATCAAAAAAGAAAATAAATAAAAAATGATAAGCATTCGTGTATTAAAATATTTAATAATAATAATAATAAGTTGGCGCTTACACTATATAGCTCAGTGTTTGGCCGAGCTTCTCCTACCATTTGTGGTATGCGTCTTATCGAGTTATAGCACGCACCGCTACCAACTCCTATATTTTGCATGCAACTATCTAGAGGTAGGGTCAATATCCTATGTATGAATAATGCCTTGAAATGTTAATAAAATATTAAAATTTAGGTATAGTCTCTAAGTGTTTATGGTCATTGACTTCATAAACAATTAAATGAATATTTTAAAACAAATAAATAAATGATTATATTGCTATCTAAGCACTGGTTTTAAATATCCAGTTAAAATTCCAGCAGTTAATATTTTTAATAATTAATTTTCATTCTAATTATGACAAAAAAAATGAAAATAACATGCATATTACCTTTAGCACCATTTAAATATCAATTTAAAAGAAAACCAATTGATAATTTAAAACAAAACATATGCATGCTATTTTCGTTTTTTGTCATAATTAGAATGAAAATGAATTCTCAAAAATATTTACTGCTGGAATTTTAACTGGATATTTAAAACCGGCGCTTAGATAGCAATTCAGACTTACTCGCACACGGGTTGAGTTAAACATTAAGTATGTATTAATTTAATTGTTTATGAAGTCAATGAACATAAATTCTTACAGACTATACCTAAATTTTCATATTTCAATAACATTTCAAGGTGTATTTATACCTACCTAATAGTTGCATTCAAAATATATAATAAATTTTTCGGTGATACTTATTATACAAGTATATTTTTAATACACGAATGCTTATCATTTTTTATATATTTTCTTTTCTGATTAAATTTTTCAACCGGAAAAGAATGCAAACACATTTTCAAAGAAAAATTATCCCTGACATATCACTTTTGATACCCAGTATATATGTATATCCCTTCAGTATTTATATACTTTGCAGGCTGCGTGGTTCAATGGAACAAGAAAATAAAGTTTGTGCATGCTTAGCTATAATACTGGCATTTTCATTAAAAACAAAACAAGTATAGAGAAGGTACGGGAGTTGAAATTAGTCGCATCGACGAAAAAGAAATGCTACAATATTTATTGATGGTATTGCGATCCATATCCATGGATTTAATTATTTTGGAATCCTTATTCTTATCCATAAATATTGCATGCTACACGGTCAAGAAATAACACGATACTTGCAACACGTCAATAAATACTGAACGTATGAATATGCCCAATGGTAGAAAACTGCTCGCAGCATCGTGATATGTATGTATGTATATATTTATTTACGTTTCTACAAATCTATGCACTTTTAAATTTTGTATTTTTGTACATATTTAGGATTCTTCATTATGAACATTGAGCTACACATAATTCGATGTTAATTCAAAGATCTTGAAGTATCAAAATTTCTTCGCAGCTGTTTTATTGGCCCTGAAATCATAAAAAGTAGCTTTGTTTTTGATTATGCATGCAGATGAGGCACTTAAACAATTCTAGGAATACTCTGCTTCAATTTATAGGTGTAGTTTCGCTTGAGCTCCATGCCAGACATTTATTTCCTTGTAGTAAATGTAAAAATGCTTTAGTTATAAGGAAATTAATATATTTATTAACAAAAATACCTACTTTTGTTTATGTTCACTTAAGGAGTTCGCTGAGATGTTTGCCAAAAGTGCAGGGTGCACCCAATAAGAACAACTGATGCCGTTCAATTTGAAGGTATTAATTACAAAACGTATTTATTTGGTTATTAAATTTTGAGGTACAATTCAAAAGCAACTGACTGAAGCCGCTGATGGCAAAAAAAGTCAGTCTAAAAAAAATGTATTTTATTTTAAAATGATGATTCAAAAACGAGGTATTCACCGGCAGAGCGAGGAGCGGTGTTGATCGGGCCGTAGTTCAAGCGGAGTTATCCAAAAAAAGAAGCAAAAATGTAAAGACGTTGAAAAGGTGTTAGGTGCAAGTCACCCTTTGGCGGGCGTTGCCACCAGCCTTGAAACCTAGCTGGAATGAGCCAGCTGTTACTCCGAAAAGAGAATTAACTCCATGTCTTCAACATGGCGCCCCGCCTGTTTGGGTACCAACTGAATCGCTCTCTCCAACGTGTCAATAGCTTTACGTGCCGCGTGGACTAGCTGCTGCAATCGTTGTTTTTGTAGCCGTGCTGAACGGCTCTGCAGTGCCTCCGCTCGCTTCTTCGCTGTCTTCGCGCCACTGTTGGACCGCAGCTTGGTTCGATGCAGTAAAGCATGGTACCCCAGCGTACAGCGATGGCAACTGGCTCGTGAGTCACAGGCACCCGTGGCATGGGAGGTTGCAAGGCAATTAATGCAGTACTTATGCATTTTGGCGCATTCGTACCGTTCCTCGGGTGGCATGGCGAGAAATGCCGTACAATGGCGCAGCGAATGGGGTCGCCCGCACAATCGGCACTTGTGCGATACCCGACGGCGTGATGAAGACCTGTGAACGAATAAAAATAAAAAGGACTTTAGCGAAAAATAGTCATTAGAAGACATGAGCAGTCTTTATGTGATTTTTTCAATGAGAAATGGGCTATGGATAAGCAAAAATGGGGTGAACGAAGAAAGAGAGCGAGTGAGCATCACGTAGGGGGTAACACATACAATTTGACTATGCTTCTCGTGATGGTGCCGTTTTGCGTTCGTATGTCAACGACACGGGCTTTGCCATCCACTCCTAAATGTAGTTTGATTATACGTCCAAGTCGCCACTCGTTGGGAGGAAGTAGATCATCCTTGATGACGACCAAATCACCTTCTTGCACAGTTTTCTGAGGCCTCTTCCATTTATATCGCTTGTGTAACTCCTTTAAGTATTCATGCTTCCACCTAAGGCTAAATTGGTGATGGAGAACTTTGAGCTTCTGCCATTTGTTAGCCAGAGACATATTTTCAGCGGTTGGCTCAGGTGGTGAAAGTAGGGCAGTCCCACGCAGAAAATGTCCAGGAGTTAATGCAAGAAGATCCTGTGGATCTTGGGACATTGGGGAGAGTGGTCTGGAGTTGAGGACCGCCTCTATTCGGACAAGCAAAGTGGTCAGCTCTTCGAAGCTGTACTTGTGGTTACCTGCTACCTTAATAAAATGGGACTTAAAGCTTTTGACGGCTGCTTCCCATAGTTCTCCCATATGGGGGGCATACGGCGGAATAAATTGCCACAAGAAGCCATGTATTGCGTATTTGGTAGCGATATCGGTTGAAGTTTCCTTCAGAAAGGCGGAGAATTCACGGCATAGCGTACGTTGAGCTCCGACGAAATTTTTCCCATTATCCGACATGATCTTGTGCGGGAGTCCACGACGTCCAACGAATCTCCCAAAAGCTGCTAGAAATGCTTCGGAAGTCAGAGCAGAGCAAACTTCTAGATGGATAGCCTTTGTGGAGAAGCAGATAAATACGCAGACATATGCTTTGGAATATGCTGCTCGTCGAAGTGTTGACATTTTTACAAGGAACGGGCCAGCGAAGTCGATTCCAGTGGTATGGAAAGATAGCGTATAAGTTGCTCGCTCAGGGGGGAGAGCGGCCATGATTTGGGATCTCATTTTCTGCTTGTATATCGTACAAGTTTTGCAGTGAAAGATGCATTTTTTAACTTTAGGTTTGAGGCGAGGTATATAATACTCCTGTTGCACCATTCGCACCATCAATTGATTTCCGGCATGCAACATGGTGGTGTGGAGAAATTCTAAAAGCAACACACAAAATCGAGAATTTGGTGGGATGATTATGGGGTGCCGCTCATTGTAGCTGAGACTGGCATATTTGAGTCTCCCATTTACGCGCATTATACCTTTGCTATCGAGAAAAGGGTTAAGGGTAAGCAAAGTGTCTTTCTTGCTAATGAGGTTTGAAGCTTCGAGCTGTGCCATCGTTTCACCATAATAAGATCTTTGGGTTTGTAATATGAATTGCAGTTTGGCTTCTTTTACTTCTTCTTGAGTTACAGGTAATGTATGAGAAATTAGTAGTTTTCGGGACCTGCGGATGAAGCGATACATATATGTGAGTACTCTAAGTGCACGTGGCAGTGACGAAAATCTTTCGAGGAGGGTTGAGGATTCCACAGTGTGGAATACTTCTATGTGCTTCCGTTCCGGGGGAGATGAGTGGTGAGGTCGCGAGGTAGGCCAGAGGTTGGCCGATTTAGAGAGCCACTCCGGGCCTTTCCACCAAAGAGAATTTTCGGTGAGATCCTGAGGTCGGCATCCTCGTGTGCCTAAGTCGGCTGGGTTGTCGCTGCTGCAAACGTGACGCCAGGTGGCGTTGTTAACATTCTGCAGGATTTGAGATATCCTGTTCGCCACATAGGTCTTCCAATTGTGAGGGGGCTTTTCCAGCCAGGCTAAGACGATCGATGAATCTGTCCACAGAAATAACTCGTGAGATGGCAAATTGAGTTCAGCTTTAATCTGTCTTACCAATTTGGAGAGTATATTTGCTCCGCTGAGTTCCAGTCGTGGGAGACTTACGGTTTGGAGGGGGGCCACTTTGCTCTTTGCGGCAAGTAAATGAGATGTGAAAAGGGTTTCGCTAATATCATAATTGGCGTTAGCCATCCTGCCGGGTCGAAAAGTTTAGCTACAGCGGATAGGATTTGCCGTTTGGTTCTACAGTTTGTGGTGGGGTTTGGGTCGTAAGAATATGAGAAGTTATCTTGCAACGCATTCCATTGTATCCCTAAGGTTTTTGTTGAGCTTGCGTCGTGGAACTTCAGAAAATCAGCATCTAAGAGATCGGAGGGGGGTACAATTTCTAGAATATTCTCGTGATTTGCTGTTATTTTCCTGAGGGGAAAACCTGCTGACTTCAGCGCTTCGATAACCTGAGACATCGCTTTAATAGTGGACCGTATTTCATTACCACCAGAAAGTATGTCATCTACGTAAGTCTGTTGCAGTATGATACTACTGGCGAGAGGCTATTGAGACTTGCAATCCTCTGCTAGTTGGTGGAGAGTTCGGATTGCCAAGTAGGGGGCGCAATTAACCCCGAATGTTACGGTTTTCAACTTAAAATCTTGCATCGGCAAGTGAGAAGAGGGGCGAAAGAGACTTTCAGGTCTTCTTGGTGAATAAGGATTTGGCGGTACATTTTTTCAATGTCGCCATTAAAAACATATTTATGCATTCTCCATTTGAGAATAATTAGCATGAGATCGTTCTGAAGTATGGGTCCTGTATGTAACACGTCGTTCAACGAATTCCCTGAGTGGGACATTTTTGAGGCGTTGAATACGACTCGCACCTTTGTGGATTTGCTGTCGGGTTTGATGACAGCGTGATGAGGCAAGTAAAATGAGTGGTATTTCCCATTTTTTACTACTTCCCGGGGTGAAACCGTTGACATATGGTCCATAGTTAAATATTCTCCTAGGACCTCATTGTATTTATCACGCAGTTCCGGTTTCCGCTCCAGTGATCGCTCTATGCTGAGGTATTGCTGTTGTGCGGCTGGTCGGGAGTGACCGAGGGCTAATACTTCGGGAAAATCCGCTTTAAAGGGTAACTTCACTACGTATCTTCCGTCGTCTTGGCGGGTTGTGGTTGTCCGGAAGAGATCTTCGCAAAATTCATCGGATTCCGTTCGAGTTTGAGTAGAGATGATTTCCTCCTGTTCCCAGAACTTTTTCAATAAATTATTCAGCGACTCGTCTTCGGTTTCTCTAACTTGGGTGGTGAATGCTGATACCGATTTCTTGACTGGTCCGCTAATCACCCAACCGAAGATTGTGTTTTGGGCTACAAGAGTGCCGTTTGCTATGTGCTGCAAACCCTGCAGGAGAATCTGGGGTATGAGGTCGCTGCCGATTACCAAATCAATTCAGGAAGGGGTGAAACATTTGGCGTCGACTAGCGATAATTTAGAAAACTCCGCAATGTTTGGGTTTGACACTCTTGTAGTGGGGAGAAAGTGGGTTAGTTGAGGCAATATTATAGGTTGAGTAATAATTTTTTCTTTCAAGTTTGGTGAACAAATGGTTAACTCACAAATTTTTTTGGATTTTTGAACCACCAGTCCTCCCATTCCGGAGATTTCGTAGTGGAAGTCTTTGGTAGGTAAACCAAGGAGTTTTTGGGTTCTTGACGCAATAAAAGTTTTTTGCGAACCTTGGTCAATGAGGGCTCGGACCTTATAAATTTCACCAGCACAGTATACAGGAACTATTGCTGTGGGGAGTAGGGTTGTTACGTTACTGCTGGAGAAGTGAGTAGATACCTTCATTACGTTTTGTTGAGATGAGCTTTCAGAGGATTGAAAATGTGAAATGCCGTTCGAGGTAGACGGTATGTCATCGGCTATTCTCACTGGGGTCACTACGTGAGCTGTAGTCCTTTGATATTTAAATTTTGTTTGAGTGTTTAGATTTCGGGGTTGAAAATGGAGTAGGGAGTGATGTCGTTTTTGGCAATATACACAAAGGAAATTGCTTTGACATTCACTTTTCAGATGGGAATACGAGAGACAATTTTCACAATAATTGTTTTCTCTCACAAATTTGAGGCGTTCAGCTATTGAGAGGTCCTTGAACTTTATGCACGATTTCATTGCATGGTTGGATCTACATAATTTGCAAGCGAAAGGCTTTGTTAACTCGGAAACAAATGTTTGAGTTCGATTTTTGCTCGCAAATGTGGAATTTTGATTAGGCATCTTTGGGGTAAAGTGGCTAAAATTGGGTTTTGCCTTTGTTGGCCGATAGGTATCGAGTCTTTCTACCACTTCGTATCGGCTTGTGAGAAATTTATTCATTTCGAACCACTTAGGCAACTCTTTTCGAGAACTTAGAGATTGTTCCCATAGGGAGAGTGTTTCGTTCGGCAGTTTTGAAGAACAGAGGTAGACTAGAATGGGGTCCCAGTCACTTGTGGGAATTCCTTGGGCTGTGAGAGTAGAGATACAATTATTTATCGTGTTCTGAATTCTCTGTATTTGTTCACCGCTTTCTGAGTAAACTGGCTGAATATTAAATAGTGCTTTGAGTTGATTGTCAACCAATATTCTACGGTTTTCATATCTAGCTTTAAGAGCTTCCCAAGCTAGTTCGAAATTCTCATTGCTTAAAGGATATTGCTTTACAATGAGTCCTGCTTGGCCTTTTGTCTTTAACCTGAGATGGTAAAGTTTTTGCGCAGGAGTGAGTTTTGGGTGATTTTTATAGACTGCCGTGAACATATCTCGGAATCCCGGCCAGTCTTCGTATCCACCATGGAATACTTCGGTGTCACATGGTGGTACTTTGATATATGCTTCTTGAGTGTAAGAGGCAGGAGTGGTAATTGAGGCCGTTGAGGTATTTGTTTGGGACTGAGAGTTGTCCCCGGGAATTTGCAGCGCATCTAAAATCTGAGATTTGCAATTCTCATAGCTTTCTGAGCATTTGTTATATTTTTGCTCTATTGAACCGCTAGATTCTATAAGGTTCAAAGAGCGGGAGGCCGATTTGTATGAGCTAACTAGGGAGTCCCATAGTTTTTCGAGTTGCTCAATCTTTACCTTTAACAGAGAGGTGGAGTGGTCACTGAGGAGAGTGGCGGACCATTTTGAGTAGAAAGATTCTACTCTGTTGCTCTCAAAAATAAAATCTTGAAGCGCCCAGTCGCTATCAAGTTCATCGGGCGAGCTTTCTGGTTTATTTGGCATTTTTAATTGTAACGTATTTACTGGAATGAGGTATTAAACAAACTTTATAAAATAATTTTAAATGACTTTGATGTTTATAGCTCTTGTCGATTTGAGGTGCGGAAACGTTAAAAATTTTTTTTTTTTTTTTTTTTTTTTTTGTTGAGTGAGAGATGGGTTAATAAATAAACGTAAGAGAAACAAATTAAATATAAATATAATAATTATAATAAAATATAACGCGATTTAATATTTGCACTGATGCTCACTGTGCAAAGTAATTGTTAGTTTTTGGTCACTGTATTTCTGTGCCTTTTTTCGACGGTGGCGGCCCACTGTGCTTCTAAGCGCCGCCCCTTTTTTTCTTTTTGTTTTGCCTCAGCGCGTCTGAGTGCAATGTAAGTATGTGCGGGTATGTGCTGCGTGATTCTTCCACTACGTGATGGTGACAGAGATGAGATTTTGTGCTCTCTGCTGGTATATACGTACGTGTGTATATGTATGTGTACTGAAATATTAAGTTTTCAAGGGGAAGAGTTTATGAGATATCTCAGCGTGGTAGTATATTAGAAGATTAGCGTTATTTCTTTTTGCAATTTTTTTTTTTTTTTTTTTTTTTTTTTTTTGTACCGGTGACCACAAAAGTTTTATCAAAACGCTAATCTTTCAATATCCCGTACTATTGTGTGTACAAATGTGCATACATTTATTACGAGGTACGAGTATGCACATATGTATGTACACGTATGTATGTATATGTGTATGTATATACAAAATCAGCCGTTTGAGTCACAATTAGGCGGAGGAGTTTTTGAGATGGCCTGAGTATGAGTATATTAGAAGATTAGCGTTACTTCTCTCTGCAATTTTGGTACAGGAGACCACAAAGGTTTTAACGAAACGCTAATCTTTTAATGTTACTAACTATTGTGTGTACAAATGTGCATACATTTATTGAGAGATATGCACATTTGTATGTACACCTGTATATATGTATGTACGTGGGTTCGAGCATGTAGCTATGTACATACATATATATGTATATACATATATGTGTAGGAATTTTGCCAACTTACTCAGCCATAGGGGAGTCTACTTAGCCCTTGTTTGTGCGGTACTTTTCCACTTCGTACGTATGTATGTATGTATGTAGATGGTGGCGCCAAATGTGAGGTGGCGTGATTTGCTTACGGTAGTTTTGACCGTAGGGTGATGACGGTGAATTTCTGCACTGATTGTTAGGTGGCGTGATTCTTCCGTACTTTATTGCCGTTGATTTTATTTTTGTTTTTTTTTTTTTTTGTTGCGTTTGAAATTGTTTTTATTTTGTTAATAAATTTAGAAACGTATTTTTTGACTTTCAATTTTTTATCACCAAGTTTTATTTTATTAATATTTATTTCTCCAAAAAAAATATATTCTTTTTTTTTTTTTGACTTTGCTATATATTTCACTTTTTCGCACTTTTATTTTAAATGCTTTTAATTTTCTTTATTATTTCTCTATCCAAAATGTTCTTTCCAAAAAAAAATTTTTTTTTTTTTTCAATATTTATTTAGCTTTATACGCTACGCTTTCACTTCTTTTTTTTCTCTAAACTTTTTATTTTTATTATTATTATTTTTTTTTTTTTTTGTGTTCACACCACCTACTACTTTTTGCTTTTATGTATATTTTAAACTATTGATTTGATATTACTTTTTTCATCAAAACCCTTCTTGTTTGAATTTTTACACAGCACTTTAGGTTTAGTTCACTGCCGAAAATTGCTTTTAATTGAAATGTCTTCACTTTCAGGTTTTCATTTTTATTTCTCACAATTTTATTTCATGGAATTTTTGGTTTTTCCTTGAAACTTTCTTTCCGAATTTTTTGGTTTAGTAGGCTTTCCGATTTTTTTGAAATTTATGCGCTTACTTTTTAGCTTTTTGAAAACGTATAGCTTCTTTTATTTAGTACTTGCACACAAAAAATTTTTTTTTCTTCAATTACCGCACTTTGCGTTGGCACTTTTTATTTTAAATTTTTCTAAAAACTCTTTTTCCTTTATGTAAATTTTCCACTTTCTCTTATTTTTACTTTTTCACTTTGCATCCATCATTTATTTAACTAATTTTTCACACCGCTACCGAATTCGCTTTTGCACGCTCGCCCGTTTGTAAGTTTTTTTGAACTTTTTTGGATGGCCGCCGTAGCTTTGTTTGTTTGAACAGGTGTTGCCACTTGCTTACAACGGCGTCGTAAGGACCATGTTCACTTAAGGAGTTCGCTGAGATGTTTGCCAAAAGTGCAGGGTGCACCCAATAAGAGCAACTGATGCCGTTCAATTTGAAGGTATTAATTACAAAACGTATTTATTTGGTTATCAAATTTTGAGGTACAATTCAAAAGCAACTGACTGAAGCCGCTGATGGCAAAAAAAGTCAGTCTAAAAAAAATGTATTTTATTTTAAAATGATGATTCAAAAACGAGGTATTCACCGGGCCGTAGTTCAAGCGGAGTGATCCAAAAAAAGAAGCAAAAATGTAAAGACGTTAAAAAGGTGTTAGGTGCAAGTCACCCTCTGGCGGGCGTTGCCACCAGCCTTGAAACCTAGCTGGAATGAGCCAGCTGTTACTCCGAAAAGAGAATTAACTCCATGTCTTCAACAGTTTACAAAGTTAACCGAAACGAATGAATGAAATGAAAAAGAAAACTCACCACCGAAAAGTTTACTATCCAGGGTTGTTTTTTTTTTATCCTACACGTTGGTTATAAGAGAATTGTGGTGAGCCTTTGAATAATTATTCAAATATGTAAATAAAACGTCACAAAACAGTCGTCACATATTTCCGCTATAAAATTTTTGCTTTAAGTAATAATTGTAAAGTGTAGCTTCACTGATTAATGCAAACATTTCACATTCCGCAAAATTTTTAATATGAATCTCAAAGTTTATTATGAAATATCATTGCATGCAACTCTACTATAATTTATTTTCATTATCCACCATGAAAACTCTTATCCCTGAGAAGGACTTCACCTCAGTTTTACTACTGTAAATAATGTGCTCTTCACAATCTATTGAAATGGCCGAACAAGGTAAGAAATGGTTCAAAATCGCGTTTTTCCTTATATTGCTAGTTTCTGTCAATTAAACTACTTTTATTACAAATATCACCAAAATAACTACCAGGGAACAGGTAGACTGCTACCTGGAGTTTCTCCAATTACATCCGGAAAACAAAACAAATAAAAATGATCCCACACGGCCAAGAAGGATCCAAGAGCTGTGGGATCAGCTCGCAGAGCTGCTAAACGCTCTTAAAGGGCCGAGGCGAAGTCCGGCAAAATGGAAAGAGGTAGTGCTTATATTATTTGAAGATTGCTTATGTTTCAGAGTGTAACCCATTGGCGGAACCAACTACGTTCCAGAGCCCGGATCGTCAAAGTGAATAGATTGTTAACGGGCGGAGGTCCCCAAATGCTGGCGGACGCTACTGAAATGGAAGAAAGAGCCTTAACCACGTTCGGAACAGTTCGGGTTGATAGTATACCCGACGTTCCAACCATTGGTGTAGAGGTATGTTGACAATGTTTATATGTTTACATAAAGTGATGGATCCTATGACCCTGAGCCCTTACAAAAGTTTAGATATACACATTTATATATGTACACAATAACATAAAAACCAAATATGAATTGTATAAGAGGATGCGCATGTGGGCGTTTCCACTTGCTGATGCCCAAAACGAAAATGTTGAACGCCAAAGAAAACACAATGGTATAATAGCGATGCGATTTATTCATGAACATGCTTAGTGCACTGTTAGCCCGAATGAAACTCACTCGCCCCTTATATATTAAAATATTATTATGCCGTTGATCGATCGCCTTGAAATTTGCATATTGTCCATACATATTCACATTGCATCAGTGACCCATCAAATAATGGTACCGTTTTTCTTATTAATAAGGGCATCGCTTTGCCTTCGTAGCAGATATGCAGTGGCTGAGAACGATTTGCGAAGTTAAACATAGTTATGTACAATGATAAACGGAGTTATTGATAAGGAAAGCACCGCCTTGTGCCGCGATCTCTGCATGATGCTGCTCACCGCTATTTATGGTATAGCCATAGCGATCGGGTGATGTGCGAAGAGCGTCGCCAGTGCAGCTTGCTTATGTAGTCACCGCGACGATAATGTGGTTGTTGTAATGAACAGCGAAGAGCATCGCCGGTGCGTCTACCTATTTATGTTGAAACCGACTGTGTAGTTATGCGCAGGTGAATGTATATACATATACATATGTATGTTCATACAACCCTGTCGGAAATCAAAGCACTTTAAAAGCAATTTAAAAAGCATTTTTTTCTAACCACAAGTGGTTTCAATTCATTATATTTTCTTGTCATCAACTAACTTTTTTAACATGGCGATGTCCTAGGAGCAAGTCAATTATCCGACTCTGCATTTCATTTCAACCAGTTTCAAATATATTTGAAAGAAAGAACATTAAAATTACTTTTTTTGCAACTGCAATAAAATGTATTTATTTCCAGCTACTTTAAAACTGCTTTTTTTACAACTATTTTTAACTCAATTTGTTTTTAAACTTCTTTATTTTATTTTAAATATTTTTGAGCTGTAAGGCCGATTGGTTAATTGGAAAATTTTTAGGAAAAAACAACAATACTCAAAGCGGTAAAAATTATAGTACTATTTCGGAAATCACCACATTTCCTCATCAGACTTTTTCTTCTTGGCTTCTGCGGGAGTCGAACCCGCAACAACATGCGCCATACTTAAGCCGGCAGCTAAACGCATTCAGCTAAGCTTACGCTGTGTGAGCTGTTGTTTTTTTCCTGCTTTCCCCTCACAACTTACTTCAATCAAGTGCGGCTGTACGGCCGCTATTTTTACTTGACTGTGTAGTTGTTGTTTGTACAATTTCTATTATGTTAGAATTTGTTTGTATAAGGCTGGCTCTTCCTTTTATTTTTATTTATTTGTTATTTTTTGGCCATATAACTATTTATTTTAAATATTTTTGAGCTTTAAGGCCGATTGGTTAATTGGAAAATTATTAGGAAAAAACAACAATACTCAAAGCGGTAGAAGTTATAGTACTATTTCGGAAATCACCACATTTCCTCATCAGACTTCTTTCTTCTTGGCTTCTGCGGGAGTCGAACCCGCAACAACATGCGCAATACTTAAGCCAGCAGCTAAACGCATTCAGCTAAGCTTACGCTGTGTGAGCTGTTGTTATTTTTCCTGCTTTCCCCTCACAACTTACTTCAATCAAGTGCGGCTGTACGGCCGCTATTTCTACTTGACTGTGTAGTTGTTGTTTGTACAATTTCTATTATGTTAGAATTTGTTTGAATAAGGCTGGCTCTTCCTTTTATACGTTTTATTTGTTATTGTTTGGCCATATAACTATTTATTTTAAATATTTTTGAGCTGTAAGGCCGATTGGTTAATTGGAAAATTTTTAGGAAAAAACAACAATACTCAAAGCGGTAGAAGTTATAGTACTATTTCAGAAATCACCACATTTCCTCATCAGACTTCTTTCTTCTTGGCTTCTGCGGGAGTCGAACCCGCAACAACATGCGCAATACTTAAGCCAGCAGCTAAACGCATTCAGCTAAGCTTACGCTGTGTGAGCTGTTGTTATTTTTCCTGCTTTCCCCTCACAACTTACTTCAATCAAGTGCAGCTGTACGGCCGCTATTTCTACTTGACTGTGTAGTTGTTGTTTGTACAATTTCTATTATGTTAGAATTTGTTTGTATAAGGCTGGCTCTTCCTTTTATACATTTTATTTGTTATTGTTTGGCCATATAACTATTTATTTTTAATATTTTTGAGCTTTTATTTTATACCTACTCTTTTCTAACTTTTTAAAAATGCATTTTAGTTAAGTTTTTACTAAATATGTTTACATATGTATTTTTTTTTTAAACTAAGCAGGAATTTAGTTAATTTTTAACGTAATTTACACGTTTTAATTTAGTTTCTTCTGCATACATACTTCGTAAAAACATTGTTTTTTTACCGTCTGAATGGCCTTGCGAGTAAATTCCTCGGGGTCACGATTTTCGATATAAAACGCATCTTTGTATCTTTAAAACGATAAAAAAAATTTAAATATTTTAAGAATAACGCATTTTATGGTCTCGCCCACTGTCTTACCTTTCAAAGCGGCTAGAAATTAGCAAATTAGCAAAAGCTTTTAAAATTTTTTTCCCGTGAGTTTAAGGTTGAAACTCATTACAACGTCATTGGACAAAAGAGCGAAAACATCTCTTTAGGTTTTCCTTTCATTAGGCACTGCATTCCATTAAGCTATTGAATATATGGGAAAAAGCTTGAACAGATATTTAGAATTTTTTGAATATATCAGCTTCTCACGTTTGTTTTGTTTTCTTCGTAAATATATTCGCCAAGGGCTGTCAATTCGTCATCTGTTTTTATTGGAAATTGTAAGCGAATGACACCACAGCTTTCTGCTGTCGGATGAGAGTTTTCATGAGTACAGTGTATGTACATACATATATACTATACACATATGTTTCTCTTCACTACAAAAGTTTTTAAATTATTTTGTGTTACGCTTATATACATAAATATACGAGTACAAAGAATTAAAGACTCGCACGCTGCATTTGTTTCAAAGCAGTTAATTTCCAACTACTTTAAAATTGGTTAATTTTTCAGACTGTCTGCTTTTTTTTTTTTTTTTTTTTTTCCGACAGGGCAGTTACTGCCTATTGTTGATCTTGCAAACAGCTGACACGGCAAATACAGTAGAGGTTCTGAAATGTGGACACTTGGAGCAATATGTGCTCCAACATTCTCCCCCCCTTGAAGGAAGCGCCTTCAAAAACTACAACTAGAGCAAGTAAAAAATTGTTATGGATGTGTTTGTTTAATGTGCAGTTTACATAGCCCAGCAGCAGCCCGTTTATGAACTCCATCCGTAGTCTTTACAACTGCAACACGTACAGCTCCGTCATTACCTGGAATAGCATTCACGACCCTACCCAGTGGCCATTTCAATGGCGGTACATTCTCTTCCTTGAGTAGCACCAGATCGTTGCGTTGGACGTTTCTGCGCCAAAACCCTTGTTGAATTGCTTGAGCCAGTTGTAAACGTTTAAAGGGTACGGATAAACTTATGTCCGCCCTCTTGGACTCGGGACGTTGCTACGTCAAGTGGTTCTCCTTCCGTATGCGACTGGACACCCCGATGCCCGGCTGTTTCCGGTGCATGGGCTTTGACCACAGGGTGGCAGAGTGTAAGGCCAAAAAGGATGTTTGCCGGCGATGTGGCCAGGAAGGTCACCGCATGGCAAGTTGCGGTAGTGCCCCGCAAGGTAGGGCCTTTTCGTGGCATGTGCCACGTTCGGTGCTGCTGTCTGGTGGAGGACAGCCATGTCGGTCGCGGGCCGCAGGAGGGTACTGTCATGCCAAAGGACATTGTTGCTGGGTTGTCTTCCGGTGTGCCGCACTGTTTCGACGGACGCACTGCAGGTACTTATGGGGGTGCCCCCTCTTGACCTGGTGGTGATAGCGCGAGCTATCAAATTTAGGTTGAGAAGGGGGGCTGACATACCACCCCTGGCTGGGTGGTTATCGGACGGTGACATACAGAGGGGGTACTATGAGTGTAAGAGGTTGTTGGATGACAGACTCCTCGGTATGTGGCAGGAGCGTTGGGACAATAGCCCCAGCGGTCGCGTCACGTACCGGTTTATTCCGAATACGGGGTACGTGGGGGAGAACCCGGACTTTGGGCTTTGTCTGAGCCTGGGTTTTCTCCTGACAGGGCACGGTCCTCTCAATGCATTCTTGCATGAGAGGAACCTTCATGACTCTGAGGGATGTGAGTGTGGAGCGGGACTCGAGAATGTCGAGCACGTGCTCTGTGAGTGCCCAAGGTATTCGGACGTAAGGAATCTGGACAGCATGGGGATTAGTTGGACTGACGGACGTTATGACTTTAGTAGGGCACTTTCAACGCGACTGACTGTGACGAACATAAGGGGGTTTGCACGAGAAGTGTTTCGACGACGTAGACGGACGGACTAAGCAGTGCGTCGATGGTTACCAGTCCAGAGCAGTATGGTGGCTCAACTGGAAGTAGCTTCGGCTACGAAGTCTGACCGGAGACTTTAATCTGGTACCACGGGGAACAGGAGCCCTCAGAGCTTGCTCTGACCTGTTCTTGGGTACGGCCCTTCGGGGAGTATCGTGGTGGTTGTGGTTCATACCCAAATGCGGGTAGAGCTTGGCCTTGGCTAAAGCTCGATGTGGAGTTGCATTGCAACCGGGTGCCGGACCCATAGCACGGCAGAGGTTTAGATAGGCCTCGATCCCCACCAAGGAGGACGGTGTGACCATGCGACACCTCCAATTGGTACCGGCAATGCTTGCATTCCGGGGCGCTGATCAGCGCATTGATCTGATCCGCTGTGCTTTTGAGCGCCGTGGGGTTAGGCCGTCGTCGGTAGGTACACACGTAAAACACACCGACAGCTGTAAACGTTTAAGTAGGCCAACATTAACATCGGACATCGTTGGTTCGTTAATGGCTGTGAGAGTTCTTCCCACTAAAAAATGTGAGGGTGTGAGGGCGCAAAGGGCGCAAAGGGATTAGTTGACAGCGGTGTTAGAGGGCGGCTGTTTATCATTGCTTCTACTTGGCAGGTAATATTATGTATGCACTTTCCCATAAGCCACCAAAATGGGGCAACCGAGGAGGGATAAATTTCCACTCGATTCCTTCCTCTGCAAGCTTCTCCAGAACTGTTGCAATGTGTTGCTCTGAAATAAACGTTGATAACATTTCACGTAGTTCTTTGTTTGCACCAACAAAGTTTGTTGCATTGTCCGAGAAAATTGTTTTGCATTTGCCTCGCCTAGCGACGAAACGTTTCAAAGCGACAATGAAAGATATCGTTGTTAGGTCGGAAACCAACTCAAGGTGCACTTCCTTTATTGTGAAATAGGCGAACAAACAGATATACACTTTGAGAGGACCCCTGTTTCGAATTCGTTGAATGATTGCGAATGGGCCCCAGTAGGCGACTTACTCCATATCAGAAGTAGAGGTAGGTCCAACTCTCTGGCAGTAACAGCGCAATGATGATGTGAATCGATTGATGTAGGCGAAAATTAATAAAATTTTGTTGTAGCTGTTGACAAACTTGTGGTCGGCAACGATGTCTGTTTGACATGACGTCATCAGAGATAGGCAGTGTTTTCTTTGCTCAGGGATTCTGTCGACGGTGCATAATGTACTTGTGAGCCACTGGCTATTATCCTTGAGGTGGAATTCAGGCCCATGAAACCAAAAAGGATTGGCAGCAATTTCCCTTACAGTTGCACCACGCGACACCAAGTCTGCTGGATTTTCTTCTGACGGAACGTGATTCCAACTGAAATCACTAGTTAATTGCTGAACTTTCGCTACTCGATTTGACACGAACGAAGTCCAGTGACGCGGTTCACGCTGTAGCTATGATAGGGTAATGGTTGAGTCAGACCAACGATATACGTTGGTTGGCGTCACCTTGTACGAAAACGTTGAAATTACTGAGTGTAGTAATTCGGCAAGCAAGGTCGCAGCACACAACTCCAACCTTGGCAAAATTACTTCCTTTGTGGGTGCCACGCGTGACTTCGCGCAAAAAAGTGTTGATTGTGGGCCATCGTCTGTCTGAGATACCGCATATATACATGCACCTTGGCCTTCCTGCTTGCATCTGCGAAGGCGTGAACTATGGTGTCCGTATTATATACCACAAACCTTGGCACCTGAATGCCATCGATGAGTGATAGTTGATGGCACAAATTTTGCCAGTCAGTATGAATCGATTGTGGGACTCCTTCACCCCAAGAGATGCGCAGTTTCCACAGTTGCTGCATTGGGATTTTACATTTTACGATGATTGGATTAAGTAGTCCAAGGGATGTAAAAAGCTAGCAACTTGTGGCAGGATCGTCCGCTTCGTGATTTAAACACTGTTATGATCTGGAGGAGTATACGAAAACATGAAACGGTCCTTTGTTGGAGACCATTTTAGTCCTAGAGCCTTGACATACGTCATGTCATCAAGTTAGAGTTAGAAGCGAATTTTCAAAGTGGGAATCCACCAGTCTTTAGTAGGCTAACGATTTCGCTTATTATCGTATAGACTTCCTCGATTATTGAACCACCGGTCATGAGGTTTTCGACGTAAAAGTTACGAAGCGTTGTTGGTGCGCCAACTGAATATGCCAACATATTTTCATGTGCTAATTGTTGTAGGCATCAGACTGCCAAAAAAGGTGCGCGACTGGTTCCGTAAGTCACTGTTTGGAGTTGGTATGTAGCCAATGTTTCGCTTGATGTGTTGCGCCAAAGAATGCACTGCCATTTGACATCCACTGGGTCGACCTTATTTTGCCGATACATTTTGGCTATATCGGCCATTAGCACATATCGATGAATTCGAAACCTTAGTATAATTGTTACGATGTCATCTTGTAGATTTGGTCCGACACGAAGAATGCTGTTGAGAACCCTTCCGTTAGAGGTGCAGCACGATGCGTCAAACACAACTCGCAGCATGGTAGTCGAGCTGTCCACCTATGTGACGCAGTGGTGTGGAATGTAGGTGCCGACTTTAGCAGATAATTCATGTAGCTCTACTAATTTCATTTGCCCTAGCTCTATATAATCCTGCATGAAATTTGCATATTCGGCTTTGAGCGTTGTTTCACGTAGCATTTTTTTCCATTGCAAAAAATCGTCGTTTTGCGAAGTCAATAGATTGCCCGAGTACTGATAAACGGAAAATGGTAAACGAACGATAAATTTGTTCGTCAGAGAACAACGCTTTGTATTTTGATCAAAGTGAGTCTCGCATTCTTCTTCAGATGCTGTGCGCTTGTTTGTATCATGATGGCCTCTGTCTTCAAGTCGCCAAAACCGTTCTAAGCAAGCGTCGAAGGAGGTTTCTATAGGTGTTGGTATTTCGACAGATTCCAGCGATGTCGCTGCTGCTGATAGTGGTGATCATGATAGCGCTGAGCGGGAATTATTTGATCTAGCCACTATCCAAACAAGTTGCGTCTTCCGAAGTGTTGACAGGACCCTCCGATTCTAATTTGACCCACTGATAGCATATCGAAGAATATACTTGCTCCAATTAGCATGTCACATGGACCTGGGACGTAAAATGCTAAGGCGATATTTTTTTATATATTCCACAAAGCGATATTAATGGATGTTGTTAGCTGAAGAAATTGATGGCATGATTATTACTTCTGTCAGCGCTATGAATCCACTAAGCATGGATTTTAATTCGATGGTTGCTGCATACCTTGATTTGGTGGATAAGGAACCGATTCCATTAATTTCTGTGGTCACCTTTTTTTTGTTACCCTTAACATCTGGGCTATGCGTTAAGAGATAAAATTCAATTACGACCCAAAATCCAAGAGGGAGCGAGCTATAATCGTCGTTCCACGAGTGTTATGCAGCCGCACCAATGCAGTTTCAAGTACGACGTCGTTTTGTTGTCTGCTTGCATGCAACGCCAAAGGAGATGCTTGACTGAGTTTCTGATTGCATGGTGATGATTGTGAACTTCAATAAAGGCGAGTGTGATGTGTCTTCTTATACTCCTGATATCGATTGTTTGACGGACAACTCGGTACAGCGTGATTTGCTCCTAAGCAGTTAAAACTCAGGCGATTGTTCTTACAAAAACGTAACGCTGGATTGGATTTAGCGCAGTGAATTTGCTGCATTTGAAAGCAGCATGGTTGTTGTTGTCCTTGCATAGCGTTCATTCGTTGCGGAGTTTGTTGTTGCCGCAGTTGATGTGCTTCTGCCCAATACGCCTTTATTAGCTTCGTTGATATTTACTGCTTGGCATCTGCGTTCGATGAATTTCGCGAGATCATCCCACGAAGGTATCTGGATGTTTTGGGAACTCGCCTTGTCGGAGATTGCAGCAATCTCTTCCTCCCATTTTACCTGCATATCTGGCTCCAATTTTGCGACTATTAGTTGGAGTATGCCCTTGTACATATTTATGCTTGCTCGTATGCCCTTGATGTTAAAAATCGCTTTAAAATGCGATTGGAAGATATACCTCTTGTTGTCGTATCTGGTGACGAGAAAATCAATGGCACGTTTGTAGTTGGAGCTGGTTACCTCCAGCGACTGCACAAGGCGGAAGGCGCTATTAGTGAGGCACGAACGTAAGTACTGGAACTTCTCTATGTCCTCCAGTCCTGAATTGTTGTGTACCAGGGTTGTGAACATATTGTAGAAGTCCAGCCATTCTTTGTAGCTGCCGCTAAATTTTGTTAATTGTAGTTTCGGCAAACTGTGACGAGGCGAAGACATAGGTGCAGTTGTTGGTGCAACCACCCTTGTGCTGCTTAAGGTGTCCACTCTGCGCACTTCTGATATGCGCTCGACAATGGCACTTTTCATTCACAAAATAAATCTTCAAATGTTGTGCGGTGATCGCTTTCCAGCTGAGATTCGTCCAGACATTCAAGCTCTGTCTGCAACCTCTTAAATGTACTGAAGTGGTGTTCCACCATTTGAAGTTTCGTTTCTAGCTGATAGGACGACATGTTATCCAGTAGTTCGATGTTAGACTGCAGGTCCGTTATGCGTTCAATTACACGCTGCCGCTGTGAAGCCTTGATATGGATGTTCGTAACGCTAACCACTCTCGGCGGTGTAGCACAATCTGAATCCCCACCCATTTATAATTTGGTGTGTACCGCTTGGATCCGGCTCGAAAGACCTAATGGATGCGCAAGTGGGCGCTACCACTTGCTGATGCCCAAAAGGAAACTGTTGAACGCCAAAGAAAACACAATGGTATAATAGCGATGCGATTTATTCATGAACATGCTTATTGGACTGTTAGACCGAATGAAATTCACTCGCCCCTTATATATTAAAATATTATTATGATTTGTTCCGTTGATCGATGGCCTTGGAATTTGCATATTGTACATACATGTTTACATTTCATCAGTGATCCATCAAATAATGGTACCGTTTTCTTTATTAATAAGGTCATCACTTTGCCTTTGTAGTAGATATGCAGTGGCTGAGGCGATTTGCGAAGTTAAACATAGCTATGTACAATGATAAACGGAGTTATTTATAAGGAGAGCATCGCCTTGTGCCGCGATCTCTGCATGATGCTGCTGACCGCTATTTATGGTATGGCCATAGCGATCAGGTGATGTGCGAAGAGCGTCGCCAGTGCAGCTTGCTTATGAAGTAACTGCGACGATAATGTGGTTGTTGTATTGAACAGCGAAGAGCATCGCCGGTGCGTCTACCTATTGTAGCCACCGCGACCGAGTGCGTTTGTTACTATGCGTATATGAATGTATGTACATATTTATGTTGATAACCGACTTGTGTAGTTATGCGCAGGTGAATGTATATACGTATACATATGAATGTTCATACCAGCTACTGCCTATTGGTGCTCTTGCAAACAGCTGACACGGCAAATACAATAGAGGTTCTGAAATTGGGACACTTGGAGCAATATGTGCTCCACCAATTAGTTTAAACACACACACAAATATGTAAATCTACACATGTACATATGCATATACTTAACTTGTGTGTGTGTGATTACATGGCGATAAACTGGTGTTTTTTTGTGGTCTGCTGAAATAGCGAAAAATTCGCACATTAAGGCAGAGGAAGTTGGCCAATATAGCTTAATGCCAGAAGGACTTACCCAGGATTATCCGGTGAGTTCGTTTCAAGCTGCAGGCGGCCATTGCAGGCCCCGTGGCTAAGTTTTTTCACTGTGTTACTAGCCATTTTTCCATAGATTTTCCACAAATTTTATTAATTATATTTTTCATACTGGAGGCACACACGAACGAGACAAACAAAAAACCGTAAAAGCTGTGATTATTGTCAAATACAGCTGATCTTGCCGCCCACACTGGGAACAGATCGGCTTTGTCTATTTGATAATAGCGAAGCTACCCTGCGTATCTAATATTCACACCACCCACAGGAGTCTAAGACAGGGAGCGTCATAAAAAAAAAAAAAAAAAAAAAAATGAATAAAAAATAATAATAATATAATATAATTAACCTAATAATAAAACTTCGGATGACGCGACAATGGTCGTCGCGGGTATGACTCCCTTCGATATACTGGCTGAAGAAAGAAAGAGAATATTTCAGCGGAGAAAGCAGTTCGACAACGCACGGGTAATTGCTGTCCAAGAAAAAGCGTTATCCTTAGAAAAATGGCAGGAGCGCTAGGATAACTCCGAAAAAGGAAGATGGACACACACCCTTATCCCCAACATTCAGAAGTGGGTCAATCGAAAGCACGGGGAAGTCAACTTTCACCTAACCCAATTCCTTACTGGCCATGGCTGCTACAGATCCGCTTAGTCCGGATAATATAATCGATACAATGCTTAGCTCTATCCGAGATTGGGAAGCAATAAGTGGCGCTATAGCAGTAATACACAAAAAGCTAAGGTACGCGGAGTGGTCCCGAAAAAACCGGTGAGGTTTCTACCACTTACACAGCGTACTGCATCATTCGGTTTTGCTTGGAACCACGTTCGTTCCGACAGAACCGATCGCTAGGGAGATTTTAGGTAATTTACATCGTCAAAGTGTGAATAATACACGGGTTGGAACCGTACGCACTCCTCCCGTGCAATTAGGACGGATATGGATCTCGTTTGCCGGACCATCCAAACATAGTTTAGCCCCGTTAGATATAGCTCGGAACCTCGTCCGTTCCGACAGCTACGATTGAAGACATGCTCTGCGAATGACCAGCAAAACTACATCCGAGTCCTTCTACCTGCTGAACCGATGCTGCAGTAGAAATTGCCCACCAGGATCTACGGCTGAACAGCATACAACATAATGGGTGCCGCTTGGAACCAAGTTCGCTCCAACGGTTTTGCCAGGTTGTGGACGGCAAGGTAAAGTGAGAAGAAAACCCGGGTTGGAACCGAACGCTTTCCTCCAGCAAACACGATGCGGATCTGGATCTCGTTCGTTGGACCACCCACACAAAGCTTAGTTCCTGCTAGATGTTGCTCGGAATCTCGTCCGTTCCGACAAATATGACTGGATACAAGCTCTACGTTTGAGTAGGTAATCTTAAGCGTCAAAGTGAGGAAATTGTGAGGCTGGAACCAAACGCTCTTTAGCTGCAGTTTATTGAGGCTCCTGGTGTTCGTTTGCTGGACCACCTCGGTCATGCTACTCGCTGAGTCTGCGCAGCAAGGGAACTTGTTCATCAGGCTCGTTTTGTCTGCAGAGTTCATAGCCGGGCAAGAAGCCGCTCGGAACCAAGTCCGTTCCGACGGCCTCCGCTTACTATAGCGCTCTTTATAGTGTCAGCAATGCTGAGTAGGCGGAAATCAACTAACCTGTGAAATTGGCTGCTCGGATTCCCGTCCATTCCGACAGCCTCAATGAAATTCAACTTCGAATTATATAGATAATAGAATTAACTTAGAACATTTAAGTAGTGTCAGATGTCAGGCATATAAACGCAATTAGGCGGACATTACATAAGTGGGCGGGGACGACGGACCCGACACGGGTGGGCTAGTTAGACCAACAGAGGTGGTGCCAAGTAGATGCAACTCCCACGGACTGCATCAAGACGGTAACGAACTTCGAGCTTAGTGCTCAAACTGCCTCCCGACGAAATACTTGACGGTAGTATCGGGAGGGGAACGGTACGTGCCAGTAGGAGGTTTAGTGCAGGTTAAAGTCCCACACTGACGGGGAGAAGGCTTTCGATGCTTACTCCAAAAAAAAAACAAAAAAAAAAATCTTGCATTATTACTTTGTACATACAGCTTATGTAGTTATTACTTTTCACACACAATATATGAAATTGTTAGTATAAGGATAACTGTCTGCCTACGGGCAGTATAAAAGGAGTAATATCAAAATCAAATGGGCAGTCGTTAGGCATACATGACACGCGTCGCAAAGTCATACGAGTCATACGAGCAGTTAAAGAGAGATCAAACCTCTGAGACTATTTCTTTATATTCGAGGTGGGCTTAAACCACTGAGACGGGTGCTTCCTGTAGGACTTAAAACCTACTATAGCTCTACGCTTACGAGGTAGCATTACGCAAGAAGAATAATTAATAAAGATAAGCAAAGCGAAGGTGTATTAATTCATAGAGGAGATAGGGTTAATTTCTTTGTAGGTACCCTGGACAACCGAGAGCTACACCCAGCACCCCGGAAAGCCCATTACAATTGGCGCCCGAGCAGAGACTTTAAAAGAAAGTAACAGAACACAACATAAGAAAAAAAAAACAAGGAAGGGAAACTTATCCAGCGAAGGAAATAGCCTGAGAAATAATATGGTGAGGCGAAGGTGGGTGCATTTCCTCAACCGAGAGGAACTACTGACATATCTGGCAGATTTTGGCTTGGAACAAAACGGTACCGTCGAGGAGTCACGAAAACGATTTTCAACGTTCCTACAGGAAGAGAGCGACAATGAAGAATACCATACGTGGTTTGAAGAGTTGGAGGCGAGGCTCACAAAACCCGCACTGACCGTTACCACTCTGAGTGGAAGCCAGAAAGTCAGCGATAGACACGGACCGATGCAGGATGGTGCAGTACAAGAGGTCGAAACACCACAGCCACACGTAGCGTGTCCAACGTCAACTAGCCACCATCATGGACCGAGTCCGTAAGTGGGGTTTCAAATACGAACCGGGCCTTATTGCCGCTAGCGATGCCGGAGCTACTTAAAGAGAAGGCCCTGATATGGTTCCGCAGCAACAATAAGAACTGGCTACAATGGGAGGACTTCAAAAGGGATTTCCTGAGGTTCTTTCTAAACTCTCGCTATCACAAAATACTAGATGACGAGATCAGGCATCGTGTTCAACAGCCGAATGAGGATTTGGAAAATATCGCGCCGGTGAAAGACACACCCAGCGCCCCAGTGCGAACAATTCCACGAACCATGGAGAGGTACCAACACATGCGCGAGCTGTCTAGGAGAAGCAAAACAGCGAACACACAACGTTAACCCGACACGCGCAACAGCACTCCGGCGCCCCAGGCGGAGTACGTAAATCCATGGACGGCGTGTAGACATTGTGGGGAAGACGGCCATTTTGCACGCGACTTTAGAGCTGCGCGGAGGAAGTTTTACTGGACATGTGGCCGATGCAACATCCCAACTCGAAATTGCTGCTGTAACGCATCGGGAAATTGTCAGAGGCCACATTCACAGCGAAGGGTGAGGTCTCGATCGGAGCAATCTCGCACAGACTAAATAACGTGTTAAACGAAGACAAAGGGAGGATTATGGCTACCATCAAAGTAAACGAGATCCCTTAAGGAGCCGCAGTGGATACAAGAGCAACCAAAAGTTTTCTGAGCGAGGCGGGGAAACTAGAGCCGGGGAGGTTCAAACGCATAGAGACGCAAGTTAAAATGGGCGACGGCAGATCCAAGACCGTGCGGAAGGTAGTAACTGCAATATTGGTATTGGGGATCCTCGGAACGGATTATATGTCAATGGCAAGCGTTCGATTGAGTTGTGGGGACCAGAGCGTCACGTTCCGAGAGTCACGCTCAAAGAAGCGAGAAACTCACGGCGATACGGCAGAAATACACCGAGGGACCGGATAAAGGCGACAAACCGTCCTCTAAACCTACGTCGACAGAAGCCGCAACTACTTATGAAGTAAAGGAATTCTTAAAACAAGAGTTATGCATATTTGAGAAGATGTCGGGAGTAGCTAACATCGCTACTCACCGAATCGTCAGGAAGGATAACCGGCCGATCAAACAAAGGTGATGCCCAGAGAATCCGAAGATGCGGGAAATTATTAACGCGGATATCGACGACCTCATAGAGAAAGGGTGCATTGAACCTTCACACAGCCCACACAGCGCCCCCATAGTGTTGGCAAAGAAGAAGAACGGAAAGTGGAGACTCTGCGTAGATTATCGGCAGCTGAAGAAACATCAGTGCCTGAGGCGTACCCTCTACCGAGGATTCAACACATCCTCGAACGACTACGAAGTGCACGTTACATCAGTAGCCTAGACCTGAAAAACGGCAATTGGCAGATCCAAATGAAAGAGAAAAGCAAGCAGTACACGGCATTCACAATACCAGGACGCAGCGTTTTTCAATGGCGTGTAATGCCGCTTGGGCTTCCAGCGTGCTTTGGACCAGGTCATCGGTTAAGAGTTAGAGCCGCATGCATTTGCCTAGCTAGATGGTATTATCATTACCAGTGTAACCCTGCAGGAGCACGTCCAACCCCTGTCGCGGGTCTTCGAGCGACTAAGACGCGCGAATCTCAGGATCAACCCAGAGAAGTGTGAATTCTTCAAGAAGCGGCTGAAGTATCTGGGTCTCGTTGTAAGCGAAGAAGGCATCCACACAGACCCTGATAAGGTGGCGGCCATCAAAAATCTCACGCCACCGACCGGTATACGAGAGTTGCGCCGATTTCTAGGGATAGCATCTTGGTACCTTAGGTTCGTCCCCGACTTCTCCAAAGTGGCACATGTGTTGACGTCCATGCTGAAAAAGGGCCACAAGTGGAAATGGACATTTCAACGAAAACAACCACCACTATTCTAATATGTTGGTGTACAGGCATTGCAGCAGCAAAGAGTAGCTCGAGAGATAAGCAAGTGGTATGAGCGAGAGACGCTCAAAGCATGTACCACTCCGAGAACAAATATAAAGGCTTCGTGTGGTGATTTAATTTATCGCAACACAACATAGAGCTTTCTGTTGATGCTTGATATATAAAGCAACGAGTGGCAAGAGAGGTTGGTTTATGAGGATCAAGCAACGAGTGTGAAAAAAATTGGTTTTTTTAGGAGTTTTTCTACTGATTTTTTATTGGGAGAAAGAAAAAGTTTGCAATGGATACAGATCAAAGCGCATTAATCATCAGTAAAGTAAAATTTTCTTCACTGAAGGTGGAGCAGCTAAATAAATTGTTGCAACAACAAGCACTATCAGTCTCCGCCAACAAGTCTCATAAAATTGCAAGGCTGATGGAGGTTTATAAAACAGACGAAGTAGACCAGGAGGAGTTAGACGAGTGCCAGGTAACAGAGATGGGTTGGCACCAGCAACTTAAAAAAATGCGCGATTTGATAACTAACATGGCGCAGACGGTAAGTCAGTTAGCAGCAGTACAAACGGCACAAGTATCAGCAAACTCCGGCGCAACATGTAGCGGAGCACCACCGAACTCCGGCGCAACATGTAACGGAACAACAGCAACATGTGGCGTAGTTTCGTATTGTGCAGTTCCAGCAGCGGTTGATACGAAGCAAGCAACATCTGCAGTAGCCGTAGGTAACATAGTGCCTACAACATATGGCGGAGTGACAGCAACACAGCAGCAGTTAAGTTCAGACGGTAGGGGAGTCACAATGGGCTCGTCAATACCGGTGAATGGTCAATTGAATCATGACACAATACGCATCGTAAAACACACTATGCGAGAAATTATTGGCATTTTGCCTGAATTCAACCCGCTTAAGGGAAATTTGACAGCACAGCAATTCATAGATAAAATTGAACAATTGCGAACTATTTACGAGTGGAACGAAGGGGAAGTTCTTTTTGCAACTCAACACAAATTGAAGGGTGTAGCATCTGATTGGGCTGATGCTTAGTCTGCTTTCAGTTCTTGGCAATTTTTCGTCAATGCACTGAAGAGCGATTTTCCGAGCGGAGTCAACGTGGCAGAGGTACACCGTGAGATGGATAGATACAAGCGAAAGCACAACGAGACGTTGAAGGATTATTATTATAAAATGCTCAACATGGGCCGTAAGGCAAATATGGACCAGGCGTCTATAAACACGTACATTATTGGAGGGCTTAATGATTTGAATTTGTCGCGAACAGTATTAGCCATTAACCCGAAGACGTCCAACGATCTTCTGAAAGCGATCGTAAGTGTGTCAGCAACGCCCGTTGTGGGTAAGTCAGTGTTCAACGTACAGAAGCAACAACAACAACAACATAGTGAGAGTGATGTAACGGTGGGCCAAATGTGAAAGACTATACGATGCTTCAATTGCAACGAGACTGGCCTCATAGCAGCCAAAGTGTAGGAACTGCAATAAGATGGAGCATGATGCAAAGGCATGCAACTTAGGTAAAAGCACAGTGGCTAGTTTAGCTGAGCCGTACGCAACACCACAACCGATCATGGAGAGAGTTGAGGTTTGGGGTAAAGTAATGTCAGCATTTGTAGATACCGGAAGTGATTATTCACTGGTGGCAACTAAAGAACTTCCTTGTGATGTCCATCGTGAACCGGAAGTTCACAGACTTACTGGCTTCGGAGGCGGAGCAGTCGAGACTAGAGAAAAGGTGAAGGTCAATGCAGTACTGAATGGTCGTCGAGTTCAATTATCGTTATTGGTGGCACCTGATGATTTTATGCCATATCAATTGCTTTTGGGCCGCGGTATGTTGGGTCAAGCAAAAGTAGTCATCGATTCGGGTGTAATGAAACGGAATCAATCCATATTTTTTCATCAATAAATAGTTTGATCAATCGCGGTAACCATGAAGGAGTGAAGCAGTTGTTGGACACTTATAGCGACTGTTTCTCTGAAGATTTAAGAGGTCTTGGTCGATGTAATACCGCCGAAATGGAAATCAAAGTCACAACAGAAAATCCGATTGTTGGTAAGAGGTATCAGGTACCGTTAACCCAAAGGCCGGTATTATCATCGATAATCAAGGAGCTAATAATCACGACATTATTCAACCGAGCGCGTCACCACATGCAGCGCCAGTTGTTTTAGTTAAAAAGGCGAATGGTGAAGATCGAATGTGCGTCGACTTCAGGGCTCTAAATGCAGTGACCGTAAAGAAGCAGTTTCCCATGCCAATTGTGGAGGAGCAGTTGGCGCGAATGGGTGGTAACGAGTGGTTTACGACGTTGGATATGACAGCAGGTTACTACCAGATACCACTGAAAGAGGTGAGTCGACCGTACACAGCATTTTTGACTCCGGATGGCTCTTTCGAACATAAAGTCATGTCGTTTGGGTTAGTTAATGCACCCGTGGTGTTCCAGGAGATGATGGTCAATTTAGTAAGAGAACTTCAGCACCGAGAAAAGGTCATAACCTATGTAGACGAAGTAATCATCGCAACCGCAACTGAATGGGAAGGCATCGAGATTCTCGAAGAATTCTTGAGAGCGGTGAGGGCTGCCGGGCTGACATTACGGCCGTCAAAGTGTACATTTTTGGCTGGAAAAGTCAACTTCCTGGGGCACATGGTAAGCGGTGAAGGCATACGTCCAGGGTGAGACAAAATTAGATGTGTGGAGGAATTTCCCACCCCAGCCACAGCAACCAATATACGACAGGTTCTCGGATTAACAGGGTTTTCCGGAGATATATCCCAGATTATAGCATCATATCAAAACCGTTGACCAAATTTTTAAAGAAGGACGAGGTATTCATCTGGGGTGAAAAGGAGCAAAGAGCATGCGACGAGTTAAAGACGGCATTGACAAGTGATCCAGTGTTGGCAATGTTTAACAACGAGAATACACATGAGCTGCATACAGATGCAAGTAGCCATGGTTTATCAGGGGTATTGTTGCAACGTGAAGAAGCAGGTCTAAAGCCAGCAGAATACTTCAGTCGTCAATGCAGTGCAACAGAGTCAAAGTATGCGAGCCATGAGTTGGAGGTACTGGCGATCGTCGAAGCTTTGGAGCGATTTAGAGTATATCTACTGGGAAGGTCGTTTGTGGTAGTTACCGATTGCAACGCCGTAGCTGCAACTAAGGAAAGGACACTTCTTCAGCCGCGCATAGCTAGATGGTGGCTCAAGCTCCAAGAATTTGACTTCAAATGCATTCATCGGGCAGGTACACAAATGCCACATGTCGATGGGCTTAGTAGAGCTCCAGTACAGCCAGCAAGCGAAGTGTCGACTGTGGCAGAGAAAGTTATGAATATTAATTCAGACGATAGCAACAACGACTGGATATATGCTTTGCAAATCCGAGATGAGAAGGTGAAGAAAATTGCAGAGGTATTGAAAAATAATTGTCCACCAGATGGCGAAGACGAGAAGCAGATCCACATCGATTATCAATTGCAAAATGGGCGTGTATATCGAAACGTTAATGCAAACCGCAAATTGGTTATTCCACGGCCTATTAGATGGCGCATAACCAAAGCATGTCATGATGACATTGGACACTTTGGCGTCAAGAAGACAATAGAACGAATTGGGAAACATTTTTGGTTTCCGCGCATTAGGCGATATGTGAAGACCTATATTAACGCGTGCGAAGAATGCTGTTTTTTTAAGGCAAAAGGGAGAAGACCGGAGGGTCGATTGCATATCATTGAGGTCCTACCTATTCCGTTCAGAAGTAATAATGTCGATCATCTGGGTCCGTTCCCTTAAAGTCGTCGAGGCAACATCCATATACTGGTAATAGTTTGCAGTTTCAGCAAGTACATTGTGCTGAAACCTTCGCGAAACACTAAGTCAGAGCCAGTGATAAAAGCGTTAGCAGAAACCATGGCAACTTTTGGCCGCTGTGGTCGAGTTGGTAGCGGTGCGTGCTATAACTTGATATGCCGGTGATTTCGAGGTTCGAATCTCAGTCAGGGCAAGCAAAATCTTAATCATAGAAAAAGTTTTTTCTAATAGCGGTCACCTCTCGGCAGGCAATGGCAAACCTCCGAGGGTATTTCTGCCATGAAAAAGCTTCTCATTAAATACATCTGCCGTTCGGAGTTGGCACAAAACTGTAGGTCCCTCCATTTGTGGTATAATATAAAGACGCACACTACAAGTGGTAGAAGAAGCTCGGCCAAACACTGAGCTATATAGTGTATGCGCCAAAATTATATATTATATATATCACGCATCGTGTCGGACCAAAGTACCGCTTTTACATCCCAGCTGTTCCAAGAGTTTGTTAACAAATACGTTATCCAACATGTTAAGACTGCCGTAAGAACACCACGGGCCAATGGTCAAGCAGAGCGGGTCAACCGGACGATACTCAGCGCAATAAAGTGAAGCTCCAAATCCGAAAGAGAATGGGACTTGACCTTGCCAACAATCCAATGGGCAGTTAACTCACAATGTCACAGCGTAACCAAGTTCTGTCCAAACGAGCTCATTTTCAATTTGGTTCCACGATACGTTTCTAGAAATCGGGTGATTCAAGCGATTCATGATAATATCGACTCAACTGAAATCAGCATAGTTGAGAAGAGACAGATAGCAGTGAGGAAAATACTTGAAGAACGAAAGCGTTGGAAGAAAAGATACGACGAGAAACATCCTAAACCACATAGTTACGAAGTGAGCGATCTGGTATGTATTGACTATGTCTCCACAGCAACTGGCCAGTCCCACAAACTCGATCCAGCATTCAAAGGTCCGTATGTCATAACCAAGGTGTTGAATTACGATCGATATGTAGTGGAGGACTTGCCTGACAACACAGTCACCCAGCGACGATATTGCAACATAATGAGTAGCGATCACATCAAGCCATGGTGTATTTCGGGTCCCGAGCTCGACATCAGCGAAGAAGATGGCCAGGTGTCGTCCGAGACGGACGAGTGGTCAGGAGAGGCTGAGCTGTAAGAGGAGTCTATCGAGAGCGCTTGCCGAGAGAGGTCGTGTCGGAAGTGGATTGAAAACTAACAAGCAAGAGGGTCGTTGATTTATATTAAAGTTGTCACATCTACAAAATTTCTTATTCTTTTAAGTAAACATTTAAATTCATTAAATTATATCCGCATCGAGTCATTCTTGACATATATAAAAAATATATTTTTCCTAAATTTTATTTAATAGAAGGACATCATCATTTCGTGTGACCCTAATAGCGAACCTATTTCCGACATCCCATCAACAACCACGGAGAACAACTTCAGACACCGTTCTTCGCGAATTGTTACAACACATTAAGGAAAAGAACGAAGAAGGGAGCGTATGTAGACAAGAATCACTAAAATGTATGCGAGAATTCTCGAGCGCAGTTAGCTTGATGGCATATGCGATGCAGACGCTTGCAAATAATGTAAATATTTTATTTTATTTTACATGAGAACTTATTATCAATAATAGGTCCACTAAAGAAATAAGCGCTGGCTACTAGGGCCTTCGGCTCATGTTACTAACAATTTGAAATATAACTTATTATTTAAATTCTAAGCAACTAACTCAAATCTGGTTTTATTTATAAGGTAGATTTACGTAATTATATATCCAAGATATTACAAACTTTTAAGAATTTGTTGATTGCACTGATGTTATCTTTGTTCGGTGTCTTCAATTGGTTGGATGGTTTTGTGTTTCCAAATGTCTTTTCCCTGTTTAGCCGTAATGCGGGGCATTCGTCTAGTATATGATTTACCGACTGATTTGCTGAATTGCAATGTGCACATCTTGGTTTAGGAGAACTATTCAGAAGGTGGCCGTGTGTTCTCAAAGTGTGGCCTATTCTAAGGCGCACAATATTTCTGATGTCGTGACAAGAAGCATTTGTTGGGTAGTTTGGTTTCACACCGGTGGGGTTTTTCTCTTTGTATTGGTGGTTGAAGTTTGTCCACTCTCTAGCCTTTAAGGACTTGAGAATTTTTTTTACTAGGTTACGTATGTCTCTTCGGCTGTAAGTACAGAGCAGTACGAGGGTAAAGCACCGACAGCTATTGTGACGCCTTCAGCGTTTGTCACGGCAAACATTGTGTTGGTGTCTGATTTTGACCCATCGGTGTATATGATTTCCCACTCTGATTTATAAGGCTCAATAGTGTCACTAAAGAACTGGATGTATTGTTCAGCGTTGGTTTTCGGCTTTTGATGTTTGTAGAGTGTATCTATGATGAAGGATTTTAGCGTCAGCCACTGCGGATGAGTGCTTTCCTTTGTCAACTGGGGTGTTGATATAATATCGAGCTGATGAACAAATGCCATACATTTCATTATTGTTGACGGCTTGTTTGTTGCACGTAGTGGTGTTTTCGTTGCTTCGAAGAGGAGTTTGTTTTTGCATTGGAGGAATTTTGGAGTAAGCATCATTGTGTTGTGTGTTGTGCTGTGCTGGATGTCTGGAAGTCCTGCTTCGGTTAGCACGGTTTTGATTGGAGATGTAGGGAATGCCCGAATACTTCTTCTCGCCGCCGTGTGGTATGGCGCATGAATTAGCGTAAGGTGTTTCTTAGCACAGTGTCCATAAATTGGAAGACCGAAGTCGATTTTAGATAACATCAGCGTATTAGTGTATTACCAAGGAAGAGGTTGGGGAAGGTGCAATTTTGTTTTCTGCAAATGTGGAAGGTTGCGCTTTTATTTGCTGAAATTTGGGTCCCTGATGCCTTAGACCAATCTGCAATTTCTGTTAGTATTTGAGAAAAGGTAGCTTTGACTTGAGTTAAGTCTTTCAAGGCCGAGAAAATTAAAACGTCGTCAGCGTATATCATATGATCTACATATGGAATTGAGGATATTAAAAAGCTGAGTTGATTAAACGCTATAATGAAAAGTGTTGCCGAGAGAGGAGATCCCTGCGGTATTCCATTGTGTAGGGGGTGAGTGGTGGAGTTGTTTTTGAGAGTTGTTTTCTGTTTGAGAGAAATGCTTTGATAAGATTGAACATTTTTTCTCCAATACTCCCTTCTTTGAAATTTTGTAGTACCACATGGGCTCCAATTATATCAAAAGCTTTTTCAAAGTCAAGGCTAAGGACTGATAAGTGGTTTTTGTCAGATAGTGTTTTTAAGGCGCAGTGTTCGAAGTAAAGTAATGGATCGATAACACTTAAACCCTTTTGAAACGCGAATTGGTGTTGGCTTATTAATCCATTTTCTTTGGCATACCACAAGACCCTTTTTGAAATAATTTTTTCAAGAACTTTTGACATACAGGGAATAAGGGATATAGGTCTGAAGTTTGGGACAGATGTATTGGATTTGTTGGGTTTGGGGATAGGGATGACAGTGGCTTTTTTCCAGTACTGAGGAAACACGCCTTGAGCTAGAATACAATTATATAGTGTTGTTAGCCTGTGATTTAGAAGGTGGGGGAGGTTTTTTAGAAGCGGATATGATATTTTGTCTGAACCGGGTGTTTTTCCAGTCATACTGGTAATTGTAGAGTCAAACTCTTCTATTGTGATTGGTGATTCAATTAGTAAAACCACAGGGAAAGGAGTGGGATTGTGATACGGGTAAGAACTAATTTGTTTTGAGAAATTAATGAAATCACAGTGGAAATTAGTGCTGTGGGAATTGCTTGACCATGTTGACGCAAAGTTTTCTGCTATGTCTTGAGGATTATAGAAGGGTCCTTGCGCCCCGTGTATAAAGTCAATCTTGTTGGGTTTATTTCCTCCTGAAAGCATTTTTATGTCACCCCATATTCTTTTGGGACTTGAGTTGGGTGTTATGTTAGCTGTGAGTCTCTCAAAAGATTGATTTTTAGCAAACTTTCTAAATTTAGCATTTGCCTTTTTATAATTAACTAGATTGTCTGTTGTTCTATTGTGTTTAAACGTTGCCCAGAGCGATTGCTTTGTGCTTCTTAAAACAGCTAAAATGTTCGTCCAATATGGAAGTTTAGTGTTGAATTTTCTAGTGTTCGATTGTGGTATTGCCATTTGAGCAGCGGACCGCACTATCGTTTTTATCGTACAAGCTTCTGCATTTATGTTTTTTGAAATGGGTTTTGCATTTGCTAAAGTAATAGCTAGGGAGCAGTATTTTGGCCAATCAGCCTTTTCCGTAAGAAATTTTGATCTCAGTTTGATGGTACATAGTTTAGGGGAGGATCGTTATAATGGGGAAGTGGTCACTATTATGGAGATCGCCTAGCGTGTGGGAAGAAAGTTTAGGGGCTAAAGGTGCTAAATATCGACGTGGGAGAAGGAATTGTGGGGGGAAAAATGGGTAGGGGCTCCGTCATTGAGCACAACGAGGTTTTTCGACAAGATAACATCTTCAATTGCTTGACCCCTGCGGTTTGAGAAATTTGATCCCCAAAGTGGGCTCCATGCGTTGCAATCGCCTACAATTATAGTAGGTGTAGGGAGTGCATTTGTAATTTGTATAAGCTCTCCACTGTTGAATTTTTGGTGCGGCGGGATGTAGAAGTTGGCTACAGATAGCTTGAAGCCTATGTCAATTTCTATGACAATGACGGAAATATTGGATGAAATTGGGATTCGTTTATGGTTTATGGATTTTTCAATCAAAAGGGCAATGCCTTGTTTAGCAGATTTGTTTTGCGGAAGATTGTGAAAATAGCCACTGTATTTGTGAGGGGTGTATGCTGTTTTGTTTGCTGGGAGGTGTGTTTCTTGTAATTGTAAAGCAATAATGTGTGGTGAAAACTCATTTATGAGTATGTTTTAATCAATGTAGTTGTTAAATAGGCCTTTTAAATTCCACTGGAGAATTCGCATGATCTATTCTGTGAGTAGGTTATAGGTGGGAGAAGGGGTGGCGAGCGGATTGTTAAGGTGTGAGATCAAGTTTGAGATGAGTGGGATTGTTGTTGCGAGATCAAATGACGTTGATGGAGCGTAATCAGAGGGCATAGTCAAAGAGTCATCGACTGCATTTGTTTTTGGAATAGACTGCGGTTGACTTCTTGTGTTTTTTTCGTTAGTTTCGTTTACATTTGCTTTGTTGTAAATATAATTTTCTTTTGTGCTTGAGCAAGTAAGAGAGTTGTGTGCTTCAGTTTGTGTGTTATGTGTGGGTTTTGTAGTGTGTGTGTGTTCGTTGGATTGCTAGCTACGCTAGCGAAAGAGACTCATGATGAGTTGAGAGTAGGTGGTATTTGCGCTTTGTAGATATTCACTGCTTCGCGATAAGAGCATTTATTGTCTGTTTGTATTGTTACTATTCTCTTCATTTGGGCGAACTTTGGGTAAATTTTGTCGGAAGAGGAGTGTTCATCAGCGCAGTTTACGCATTGGATACGGGTGCATGGTTGGGGGCTGTGGGAAGGCAGAGCGCACGTATCGCAAACAGAGGGCTTATTGCATCGTTTTTTTGTGTGCCCAAGGGATTGACAGTTCTTGCACCTCATGGGATTAGGGTAATACGGTCTTACCTTGGTCGTATACCACGACACATCAATTTTTTCCGGAAGGTAATAGCGATCAAAAGTCAGGAGGACTACGCCACTTGGAATTGGTTGACCATTTACAAATTTGGGAAATTTGTAAATTTCAACAACACCCTGTTCTTTTAAATTTTCTATTATTTCATTGTCCGCGACTTCGTTTAAGCACGGAGCGTAAATAGTACCTTTTGAAGAGTTAAGACTTTTGTGCAGTTCGATTTTCACATTACCTATCCCGATAAGTTGTTTTGTTGTTGTGAACTTTTTGGCTATAGTACAATTTTTCCCAAGAAGTAGCAAGTTTCCGTCTCTAAATTCAGTGATTTTTATTATATCCGAGCTAATATTATTTAAAGCTTTATGCACAGCGAAGCAAGAAAACTTATTCATTGGCTTGTTCGATTCGGTTGAGCTTACCACTAAGTATTTAGGGCTTTCTCTTATTGTTGTTGGTAACTTGGGGAAAAGTTTGTCTTTGGGTATTTGGGTATTAGTTTTTTTTTTCTTTTTGGTTGGGAACTAGAAGACAATAGGGCGAACCTATTGTTCTCTGTCGGGGTTCCCCAGGGGGACATTTTTCACAAATTCTTTTTCTGTTTAGTTTTAAATTGAATGTCTATTAGCACGTGTTTTAAACGAATAATAACGAAAAGAAAGAGATGTTTGTGTGTATGTCACTTTCGCAAAACAAATGTATGAAACAGAATATCACTGAGCACAACCGTATACGTCTAGTGGCAGTCGATGACTGATAATGTAAATAAAAAATACTAAAAAACTTTATTTTTTTATACTCAAGAACATTTTTTTTTATTTTATGTTTTTTTTTTAATGTACCTGTAAATTATTCTATATAAATATGAATTGAAATTAGATATGTATATTTTGAATTTAAGACTGAATTTTTAATTTACCTGTGTATTATTTTTTATGTATATCTGAATTTAATTCTGATATGTAAGTGGTCGCTGTGGTCGAGTTGGTAGCGGTACGTGCTATAACTTGATATGCCGGAGAGTTCGAGGTTCGAATCTCAGTCAGGGCAAGCAAAATCTTAATCATAGAAAAAGTTTTTTCTAATAGTGGTAACCCCTCGGCAGGCAATGGCAAACCTCCGAGGGTATTTCTGCCATGAAAAAGCTTCTCATTAAATACATCTGCCGTTCGGAGTCGGCACAAAACTGTAGGTCCCTCCATTTGTGGTATAATATATAAGAGTTCGAAAATTCAAAAATTGCTATATTTCAGTAGCTCAGAAGCTAATTTGCTCAAATTTGGTATGTAGTGTTGTATTCGAGCAGGAAGTCCGACTGTATATAAATGTTGTACAGGGGCGTGGCAGCCCACTTATAAGCTCATATGTATATCTCTGGAACCAACCCCCCCCCCCCATTTTGTTCAATTTTGATATACGTATTACACTATGCCTATTAAAGCGATACTTGGACATTATCAAAATCTGACCATAACCACGCCCACCCGCCATATAACGGTAATTTTCGAAAACACTCAAAATAGGAAAATTCAATTAATGTTGGAGGGAAATATCTCAGTTGAGTATGTGGTGTTGTATTGCAGCCAGAAATCCGACTATATGCAAATTTTGGAAAAGGGGCGTGTCACCAGCCACTTTTGAGATCATATGTATTTGTCTGGAACTACTTTATCGATTTCGTCCAAACTTTGCACACATGTTAGCTTGTACCTAGTTAAGTGAGATTATGAAAATGCTTGAAATCGGACGAAAACTGCGCCCGTCTCTCATATAACGGTAATTTTCCAAAACTATGAAAATTTAATACTTCAGCAACTATTGGAAATAAGTCAACAAATCTATTTAAACGAACATTTTGGAAAAGGTAAATAGTACCGCCCACTTAAAAGTTCATATGTACATATATCTCTGGAAATCCTTTATCGATTTTGCCCAAATTTAGTACAGATATTTTATTATGTCTAAATAAGCAATATTTTTAAAATCACTAAAACTGGACCAGACCCAGTAAGTTTTTGAAACCCGCAAAAATCGGATACTTCTGTAACTAGTGAAGCTAATTTGCTCAAATTTGGTATGTGGTTTTGTATTAAATCAAGAAATCCGATTATATGAAAATTTTGAACAAAGAGGCTTACATCAAGTTCGGTTTTGCCCTAACTTAGTCTCTGCTTTATTAATTTAAAAATTTAGCTGAAAGTGTGCGTCGGGTATATAAAGTTCGATCGAACTTAGCCACTTCTTTACTTGTTTTTCATATACATTCACATGTATGTTAAAATGCATTTTTAAAATTAATGCGTTTAGGCTATATTTGTATCTGGTTCATCTGGAGAGGAGTCTTCTTTCAATATGACTTCCTCCTCAAAGAAAATCCCTTGCTTTTGTAAAATATTATGAAGTATGGCGCGTGTATGTATATATAAAATATGAGGCACTTTTATCGGAATATCTGAGAGCTCGCTCTTTGAATAAACAACGGAAGCGCTTAATGCTTAATGCTGTTGTAACGATCAACCGAATTCGGAAAATTTATTTCAAAGCTTTTGTGTTCAACAACAAGCTTACATATGGATATTATGTTCCTTCACATGCTCGGTTGGTTTATTGCTGAGAAGTGGCTATTTGCCATGCAGCTTTGGTAGGAGCCATTTGATAAAAAATAGTGTGCTGAAATGAACTAGAAGGAGAATACTCTTTAGCACATAATTTTGTGGTCAAACGCTAACTTCACTCGAAGCTCAAACGGAATTCTTGATTTCCTAATGTTTTTATCATGCATTTTTAAATCCTGTTGAAAGTCATAGAAAAATTTTTTTGGAAATCTAAAAAACCTTTTATCTGCGTAAATGGATACTTCCTATCACGTAAGCTTGCCAGGACTTTCCTACGAGCATTCCTAAATTATTAACAAAACTCTAATTATTTTATATTTTTTTCAAAATATTAATTTTAAAATATATATCCTCTGTTCATTTTTGCGATTTCTTGATATTAAATACAAAGCGATTTACCTCATTGTTTTTCTTTTTGTGGACTGCTCAAAGTAAGCTGACAAATTAGAGACTTTTTTTTAGACTTGAGACGTGAGACGGCTTGTGGAATACCGAATTGTCTCAAAATCAATATCACCACAGAAAAGTCTCAATTAGTGAATTGAGACTGCTTACAGAATTCGGGTATAAGTCTTCTAACACAGCGCCCCTGATGTTTGTAGTAGCAGAGCCCCAAAAATTATTTTTCATATCGCTGCAAGAGAAATTTTGTAGTAGTGGTATATATGTAGAGTGAAATAACAGTAAATTTGAAAGAGTGAGATTTCTATTGCTATTGTGGCTATATTTGAAGTTATAGTGAGATTTTGAGACAAGATTTAAAAAAAAAGCTTTGGTATTGATTAGGCGCTGCCGCAGACTTGTCCACAGGTTAAAGTGAACGTTGTTGTAGTATCCGTGCATATTTCACTGTTAGATATTAAACATTGATCGTTGTTTGCTTTGTTATCTAAACTGTTTTGCGAGAGACAGACAGATATTGATAACTCTGCGTTATTTGGATAAGAGTTGGCATTGAGGTGTAGTTGTGTGTTAGTAAATGACTGTGAAACACGAGTGAAAAAGGAGGCTGAGCTATTCCTGGCTTGTTGGTTGTTGATTCTTTGAGGTGAGTTTTCGGGTAGTGAAAAGCTGGGGAGTGGAGAGTTCTTGGAAGAAAGATCGGGTGGAAGTGGTAATGGGCGATTTGTTGACTAAAGCGTGTGTAGGTATAGCAAGAGAATTGCGGGTTGACATAGTGTTACTATTTGACAATTGTTTTTCTTTAGCAACTACGGCGAAAGAAGAGTTCAACATTGATGGTATTTATGATTTATAAAGTTTAATAGCTTCCCTCATGGAGCATTTATTTTGACATTTAATTTTTAGTATCTCCTTCGTTCGTACATATTTGGGGCAAGTGTTGGCAAAGGACGGGTGATCTTCGGAGCAGTTTGCACATAGTGTGCGTGTGCATGGTAAGAGTGAATAGGAAGGCTCCATGTATCACACAAGGGAGCCCAATTACGGCGTTTCGCGGTATGACCAAGCAGTTGGCAATATTTGCATCGCATTAGGTTAGGATAGTTGGGTTTTACTTCTACGGGAGTTGGGTTGGGGTAGTGGCACTCCCTCCGTACGTCTCGAGAATTTGTACACATCGACTACACATTGTTTTCTATTATCTCTTTTTCGCTGACATTGTTAAGACAGGGAGTAAAAATCGTACCTTTCACACTATTGATATTTCGCTATTGTATTTTGCTTTACTTTTACACACACCAGGTAGTTTTTTTGGTTGAAATAAACTTTTGGGCAATTATATCGTTTTTTACAAGCAGCAGAAGACTTCCAGCACGCAACTCGGAAAACGAAATGATTTCTTTGCTAATTGAAATTGGTCTGTTTTAGTCAGTTTCATTAATTAGAGTAAACTTCGTTTTTTCTTTCTTGGACTGTGGCTAGCCAGGAAAGTTGAGTGGGGAGTAGGTGGGTTCATTTCTTTTTGGTTGGGTTCTAGGAGCAGCAATGCAAACCTGTTATCCCCAAGGTTGGCCAGCCTGGAGGCCATGCTAAACAAATCTTAACACTTGATGTACTTGTCTGCAATACACTTACATATAACAGAATTCAAAAAGATTGGAATGTAAACACGTGCACGTCTTTCATCATGGATTTCAAATTCACAAGACAATACTTTTTTTGTTATGAGGAATGACGTCTTGATAAGCGAGGGGTGGTATTGCGCATAACCGCAAGAAGTTACAACACAATATAGTTTATAAGTCAAACCACTGAACTTGTCGAGTATTTAATGATTTAATTTTTTTTATAAATTTTAACGATTTACGTTATTTAATTTAACAGATCAATAAATTTAGCTTAATTTATAACATATACTATTAAAGATGGACTCGTAAAAATGAGCGGGCTAAGGATATTTGAAAATATTCCAAGTGTTGGTTTAAATGTAATAAATTTTTCTTAGTCGCTGTAGTCAGGAATAATTGAATGTATGTCTGAAATGTGCTGTTTATTAGATTTTTGCCAACTATTTCCAAGTGCATTTGGCAACCATATTCTAATTTTTCTAAGTTATAATATAAGGTTAAAGGAAGCACTATATAGAAGATGTACCCTTTTGAATCTTCTTTCCTTCCTTGGAACGACTGCTGACGTTAATAAAAATGTTGAGCATTGCGCGGCTGTACATATACACTCGCCACCTTCTCTTTAAGCTTAAATTTTTTTTTAGCTAACAATTTTTTCGTTATTTTTAGAGTTTACAATTATATTTAAGTTTATATTTTTATCATATATATTATTGTAATAAATGTATTTTGGTTTTATTTATATATAAATTTTCAACTCCTTACTAAATCAAAAAAAAAATAACTTGTACATATTAAACAAAGCCAGTTATAGGGGGAAGTCAAATTGACAGCTCATGATAGTTCCGCCCACGAGCTTTCTTCCTCTTTGTATGCAGAGCTGGGAGTGATAACACCGTCGTGGTCGCGCGTAATTGCAAGTAAACAACACTGTAAAGTTGAAGACATAATATTTTTAGTCGGTCGAGTTAATCACTGTTTATCCCGCAAATCAAGTCACAAGCAAAAGCTTTAAAAAAGAAACGAAGCTGATAGAAAAATGTTTTAAAACGGTTGCGAGGTAAACCTTATTTTTTTTCGAATCGTCGAATTTGCGAAATTCTAAAGCCACATGTCCTAACGCAGATGGTAGTTTCGGCATTAAGTTGCAACTAGCTCTATACGGCATCAACCACCCACGTGGCCAGTTATCACATCGGTGAAATTTTTCTGATCCAATCAGCGCATTAATCTGCAGAACATGGTGAACGTTCGATGGATAAGCACCAATCACTGACAACAAGGGACCGCCTATCGCAGTCCAAAGGTTTGGTGTCTCTATATTTTAATGCGCAGTAACAAATAAAAAAAAAGGTTTTTTGTTGCAAGATACTTAAGACGTCGCATAAAGCAAAAGAAAAAAAAACCAAATATCAAGGTCCGAGGCGCGTTATATTTAATTAAAAAACATGAATTATAGATAATTATACGAAAAAATAATAGGCTATGTATTGTGAGCGCGATTTTCTTTTTGCCTACTCGTATTTCATTTTTTAGAAAAATGTTCTTGCTTTCAACACTTTAAAGGCAGCAAAATTAGTTTTGGCCGCAAATAAATAAAATATATTGAATTCGAATTTTCATTGTTGGGAAAAAAAGAAAAAATCCTATCGCGATGCTAAGTGGTAACACCATTCCAACAAGAAGCTTGGAAATGTCATATAGAGATACCCGCAAGATAAACAGAAAAGAAAAACGTCAAGATCGACTTCCGAAAGGTTGGCTTCCGGTTTTGCTTTCCCCTTTTGGACAGAGATCATCAACGGATCAATACGTATTCCGCGAGCATAAAATTAAATTTTTTTCTTTGAAGGTGTATGGTCACTGCTTTGACATACACTTCAAATTAAGTGAAAATCCAATAAAGTGTGAAGTTTCTTTTAAACGGTTTAGAGACAGTTTCCCGCAACGAACTGATTGTTCCGGCTCAGTAAACTTTCCTGCGATCTCTCTAAGACTGCAAAGCACGTGTACCTGCGTCTACGAAGCCACCGCACCGATTTCATCCTTACGCTTCTCAAATCAGGATCAGCAGGCTTAGACAGAGGCATCCACCATCAAAAGGAAACCTGCGTCTTCAAACCATGTGGTTACCGGTGACTCCTCCATATAATTTTTATAGAAATATTTCATTAAATTGTATTTGATAACCTTAATGTAAATATTTCGCAACACAGGTTGTCATAGTTTGCGTTAAAGCATATTTAAAAATCATATCCATAATTTGCTAGAAAAAAAACTCACGTACTCGGCATTAAAACTGCCAAATTTGCCTAATGGTTACGTTGCGCCTACTACCGAGTGTATTCTCAATACTCAGTATCAGTAAAATAGTAAAAGTAACTTAAAAGGGTCCGCAATAAACTATAAATACATTAATATGCTTAGATCTAAGACATATTATAATTATCTTAAACTGATATAATTGATAAAAGTTTTCGGTTGGAAATGTATTTACCTATTGAATTATAATGTGTGTATATACATATATTTCTGCGTAGAAAAAAAACCAACAAAAAAAAATGTTTCATCTATATATAATATTACCCTAAAGTTTTTCTTTTAATTGTACTCGTATACTTTCCATATACATACATATACTAAATCTAGAGTTTTGCATCAAATTAAGCTCAACATTTACGCATACAATTTTCGATTTCAATATTCTACCTTTTTTTTCTCATGCATTAATGGGTTAAAGTTTGTTAAATTTATTTGTAAATACATTCATACATATATACCCACCAACCTATTGTAACATTTAATGTACAAACGTACAAATATGCATAATTACGAATAGAAGAGAATTTCCAATAAGAGTTTAGAGAAATAACATAACGAAAAATTCCAATTAGAAAGAGAACCTAATAACATATTTTAGATCACCAACGCAAATCATCAGGCGCCTGCTGACATCGTTGGAGAACAACAAAATGTAAGTACTCCTTAAACTTCGCTCTCTTATTAAACATCTATTTACAATTTTTTTGCAACCACCAAAATATTTATGTGTACTTACGTTTGCTTAAAAGAGAAGGAGTAACATGTTAAGAAAAAATTTTATTTGTACATATGTAAGTACAAACGTATATACATATGTAAGTCTAGTGATTGATATTTAATCTCTGACCACGTTACTCTCTTTCTGTCAACATTCTATTTCGTTAACATCGATTTGGTCGTTGCCACGGTTAACTTTTGTTTTCTGTAATTATTTTTTTTCTAATAAGAATTGCTTAATATGGCTGAAATAAAATTATTCTAACTAGATTTCTTTTATGTTTGTATTGGAAATTTCCTTTCATGCGTTATAATTTCCTGTTATAAGAATGTATTGGTAGGCTATATTAATTATTATACGCATTTGCATTAGTATGAATTCAAATTTAAAAATTAAGTGAATTGTTAATAAATATGTAATTGCGTTCGAAATTGAAATGAGTCGGTGTTAATATTTCTAATAGATTGTGAGATGGGGTAGGCATTCGTTTGATTATGGTTGGGATCGGTGATAATAGAGAGGTAAAATTATTTCTTGATTGGTTGGATAGGGAAGAGAAGAGAAGCGGGTGACTATGCTTCTCTAGTTCGACTGGCAGCATTTCCGGATTTCTTTCTGTCCGTCTGCATGACGATTAATGGGGGTTGTGTGGTTCATAATGTTTTCTTTGGTGTTTCAGGTTTATACCACTATGTGCATAATATTTTTTTGTAAGGGTAATCCCTGTACACAGGTGGCAAGCAAGAACCACCCCAATCCGGCGAGCTGAGACCTTGTTTAAAACTAGCATGCACGCTTAGCCACGTACAAGGCTCCCGCCAGGGAGACGATTACCAAGCATCTTACAGTATACCTACATTTGACCACACATTGATACGCAACACTCGCTGTTTTCTATATTACCATTACAGACAACGAATTTAATAACAGCTTTATAGTTTCTGAAATTATGTTGACCTTCCATCGATTTCAAACCCGATTTTTCGAACATCAGTTTTACATTCTGATGCAATGTGCGCACACAAACATTTTGCTGGTTTCCAACCCCAAGTTTGATACAATTCTCTGGTCGCAACATGGTAAATTTTGTAAATCCTAATTGAAGTGAAGGATTTTTTTTTCTAAATTCATAGTAAGTTTCACGAAGCGATGACAGCATTAGTCTTTTTTGAAGTTTCTCGCGTATGTTTCCTTGTCTTACTACAATTGAGTCCTGTGACCCAGGCATGATTCGGCTGATTTCATCATCTTCATAAAACAATTTTACTGTGTTTAAAGTTTGTTCAGGTAAACTACGTCTGTCCATGCTAAAGCGTTTGACGTCCGAAAACTTTGTTTTATTTTTTTGTATATCTTTGCTAATTTTTATCAATTTGTAAGATAAATCATGCCCAAAAATGTCTTTAATTTCCTTAGATGTCATGGTGTTTGGTAATAGAGATAATATTTTTTGCTTATCCAAATTATTTGAGCAGTTTTCGATTTGATATTTCATGTTCTCCAAAATTTGTTCGTAGTAAGCTTTGATCTTCTTTTGGTCTTCTGATAAAGTTGACAGTGAACCACCTCCAAGTGAATCCGAAATACCTTGCGCAAATCGGCGATGGATGGCTTGCAAGATGAGGAATAACATGCTTATTTATATTGTCGACGAGTTCGTTGCGTTCGAGTGATTTAGTATAGCTGCTGCATGTTGGAACTTCCTTATATTCTTGATACAATTCACCGCTAGCCAAGTCATGTAAATCCTCAATTTCCGTTTCAGTAGAACGCTGATTATCAGCAATCTTGATAGCATCCTTCAGTTTAAAGCGACAATTTTCGCAAGTACGGCAACAATGAGTGTTGGAGACTGCTGGAAAATGCTCAGATATCACCGCTGCTTCGTTTAAGCTAATTTTTCGAAGTTTGGAGGAACATTTTGTTGATAGCTGCACACATCTGTATTTATTAGTTGATTCCATATCTATTTGTAATTTAAGGAGAAACTAAGCACGAAGTATAACAGCCGTTTAAACACAACTAAAATTTTTACTAGACGAAATTAACGCACAGGGTATTTTTTTGAAAGCTTATTTCAATACCTTTCTAATGGTATGAAGATCTTTGAAATCGGTAAAGCCATTCCGTAGTAATCACAGTTTAAAAGTACCTATTATCGTAATTTTTCGAATATTTTCGAATATTTCGATACCTTGCCACGCCCACAATTTTTCGAAAATCCATTTTCTAAAAATAAGGTTGTGTTTGGGTAGGTAAGATGTACCAATATGCAAAATTTCATCAAATTCTGAGGGGGTCGGGTTCAAAATGTACGTTTTTTTCAGCCTTTGAAATGAAATTCATCATATTCGCTACAATTAATCGCCTCTTCGAATGTGTTTGGTACGTTTGCATTTATATAATTTACATATATACAATGTGTTATTGGGTTTCCAAACCGGTCTACCGGTATTCTCTTTCTATTCGATTTTCTTTCAGCTGTATTTAGTTCTTGATTTCTATCATTCGTATTTTCATTTAATTCTTTCTTAATATGATTTTCGTTTATAGCATTCATGTTATCACACTCGGAATTCTCATCATTTGCCTGTTCATATCTCTTAACATCGTTTTCATTTTCGTTTCTTGCACTTTCTGGTTCACTTTCGTAGCTGTCATCCTTTTCTTTATCTAATATATCTAAACAAATGAGCCGATCATATTCTTTAACAACTTTTACTTGCCTAGCATTAATTACTTTATTGTTTACCAAAACTCTGTAACCATTATTTGTGAATCCTACCAATACACCCATTTCAGCTCTATTGTCCCATTTAGATTTCCTCTTCACTTCAGAAACTCTTACAAAAACCCTGCCTTCGTAAATTTCTAAATTTTCAACATTGGGTCTCTTATTAAAAAGGATTTCATAAGGACTTTTGCTCTCTACTGTGTTTGCTATAGTTCTGTTTTTCAAATATGCTACCGTGTTCATTACTTCCGGCCAATACTTACTATTTATTCTTGCTTCTTTCATCAAACACCTACCAATATCCATAGCAGATCTATTGTATCTTTCAGCTACACCGTTTAGTTCATGCACATAAGGTGGACATGGCAATAATTGTATACCTTTAAACTTGATAAAGTCGAATATTTCTTTGTTCATATATTCTTTCCCATTATCACATTGTAGTTTCTTTACTCGCCTATTAAACTGATTTTCAACTAAATTAACATAATCAATTAAAAAGCCTGCAGTTTCAGCTTTGCTTCTAATGCAATATATTCTTGCGCATTTGCTATAATCGTCTATAAACGTTAAAAAGTATTTTTCACCACAATAACCAGTTGCGTTATGTGGACCATTTAAATCAGTATGTATCAGTTCTAGCGTTGCTGTTGTTTTAGACTGATTATTCTTAAACGATGCATTTGACATTTTACTTTCAATACAATTAGCACATTTCATTTCTATATTTTCGAGTTCTTTGGGTAATCCGTCCAGCAATTTATTCTTCACTATTTTATTCAGATATTGAAAATTTACGTGCCCTAACGCGCTATGCCATTTCTCTTTTCTGTTAGTTTTGTTAAGTTTGTATATATCCTCTTCTCCCTTTCTGTAAAGTAACTATTAATTTTATACAAGTTATTTTCTTTATATGCAACAGCTAGTAGCTTTCCATTTTCATCATAAAACTTTGCGTTATTATTCTTTGCGATAAAAGTGCAATTCGATTGTGTTATTTTAGATAAACTTAGTAAATTTTGATTAATGTCTTTAACATAGTAAACATTTTTTATATTAATTTCATTTTCGTTGTTATAAGTTTTGAAAGTTGTTTTTACATTGGCAATTTTCGTAGCTTTTAAAATTTTTCCGTCGGGCAGTTCAACATTAACAGGTTCTTTTAAATTAACTTATTTATTGAAAAATGTACTATTCATTATTATATGGTCTGAACAACCACTATCTACTAACCAGTTTATTTCGTTCGGTTTATCCGAATTTTCTCTATCCCGTTTTACCTCTGAATTGTACACTTTGGTAACCCACTCTTGTGCGGAGCTTGAATTGTTGGTACTCTGATTTTGTGAATTCTCTCCTCTTGATCGTGCTGACTGGAAACCTCTTCCTCGTCCGCGACTGCTGTACCCACCACCTTTGCTGTAGCTTGCTTGATAATTCCTTTGACTTCGTTCTTTATCTCTGTTCTCTCCTCCATTACTCTTTTTTGCTTCTGTTTACCAACAATCCCTCTTGATATGTCCCAGCTTTTTGCATGTAAAACAAACGCCTATCGTTGTTGCGGAAAATGTACTTACGCTGTTCCTCTTTTCAGTTTGGTTTCTGTTCAAGTTCTTCTCTATGATTTTTGATTTTACGTATTCCACAGTTCTCTGCTCTTCTGGTATGACATCCAAAAAATCTCCGATATAGCTATGGCTCGGCGGTAATGCTTTCAACAAATATCTCATTTTTTCTTGTTCTTCCATCTTCCCGCCTGCTGCTTTGAATTCATTTACAGACTTTTCAAACTCTAAAAAGAATTCATCAGCAGTATCGTAATTTTTTAATTTAATTTCATCAATATTGTTTCTACGTAAAATTTGTAATGCCGTTGATTAGGTATTGTACATCTTGTCCAATTTATTGATCATATCCAAAGATCAGTCACAGTCGCAAATGTACTCTAACTGTTTGTCTGAGATTGTGCTAATTAATTTGGTTTTCGATTTTAGATCTTTCCTTTTCCACTGTACCTCATCATCTTTTTCTGCTCTTCTTCTCGTAGCCGGCTCTTTGCACTCCTTATACTCCAAAAGCATCATAAGTCGTATTTTCCAGCTCAAAAAATTTGCGCCATCAAAAATTGGTATGGCAATATCTTCGAATTTTGTAGTGGCCATTGTAAATTTGTATTGACACGTGTACACGTTTTATAATATATATGAGTTAGTTTTAATCTGAAGACAACGGTCTTCGGTTAATTTTTCGAAAATTAACTAATTATTTTTATCAAAGGAAGGTATATTTTTTCACTACTTCTGTTTGTTCATAATTTTAATCTTTAATCTCGACCACGTGTCTATACATACATTTTTTGTTCATAAACTTAAGTTCTGTACCACACTGTATTACATTTTTATGGTATTTTCAACATTTCACCACTTTTTTTGATTGTCTTTATTTATTTATGCGAACTTTTATCATTAAAAAATTATTTTAAATTAATAACAATGCGCTGCTACCATGTTGGATTTATTAGTTATATTGATTGTTTAACCAAAATAAATGTATAGTAAGTCCGAGTTACATGAGTAAGTTTCTTAAACTGAGAACTTCTGCTCTCGATCTTATTATTCAAAATTAAACTTATATATGTATGTACACATCTATGCAAGTATACGGTAACAAACATGTATATAATAATTTAATACATATGTATATATTAATATACATATGTTCAGGCTTTTCATATGTACTTACATTTCCAACAGTTTTATTAATAATTCATTTTGAATGGTTCCAAATTTTTTTTTTTTTTTTACTTTTGTTTTTATTTTAATGAATTTTTGAACTAATTATTTTGTGAACATTTCTTATTTTTTAGGTTATGATTTAATTTCTTATGGATTAATTTTATTAAGATTATGAATTTGTACTCTTATTATTAATATGTTCTCTAATATTAATAAATATAATAATTATAGAAATTTATTTTTTTTAATGTTTTAATACTTTTATTATTTTTGGTTTTAAGTTTTAGTAGAATAAATTTATTTATATTTTATTTATATTTTATAATTTTTATTGAGCTCAAGGCCAGTTTATGGAAGATTTGTTAGTGAAAAAACAACAACAGCTTTCAATGGTTGAAGTTATAGTACTATTTCGGAAATCACCACATTTCCTCATCAGACTTATTTTTTTTGATTATTAAATTAAATTATTTTAAATTTAATTTTCATAACCACTTCTCTCAGGCTTTGAACCCGCGAGCTCGGAGTTGCAGAGCCAATACGCTACCTATTGTGCTACGCTAGCCGAGTTGGCTGTTGTGTTTATTTCATCTTCCTTAAACAAACCAACTACAAACAAGAGCAACTGATCTGCCGCTATTTAACTTGTTTGTGTGGTTGTTGTTTGTGTTTTTATAAAAATTATAAAATATTAACATTTTACTAGGCCAACAGAAAAATGAACAAACATTGTAGACAAGGATGAGCACGCCTTAAAAATGCATACATATAATATAGAATTTGCATTGCAATTGTGTTTATTTATTATTTTATACATTATTAGTTTACCTATATTATTAGGAATTTTTTATTTATACAATAATTTTAATAAGTAATTACATAATAAATTATGATATATTATACAGAAACAGTTTTTTCTAATAGCGGTCACCCCTAGGCAGGCAATGGCGAACCTCCGAGGGTATTTCTGCCATGAAAATGCTTCTCATTAAATACATCTGCCGTTCGGAGTCGGCACAAAATTGTAGGTCCCTGCGGTAGAATATAAAGACGCACACCACAAATGGTAGGAGAAGCTCGCCAAACACTGAGCTATATAGTGTACGCGCTAAATTTTATTATTATTAATATTACATATGAACGATTACGTAGTCGTAGTTTATTAATTAATAAAGGTTTATTAAATTTTATACCTCCTATGACTTTTATTAAGTTCTTGTAATATAGCTGCTCCACCTTCATTCAATTTATTAGGAGAAATTTCTTTATTTAATAGAATTGTAAGTTGATCTTGATAACTTTAATATCTTTATCTTTTTTGTCTTTTTTAGTGCAGCTTATACTTTATATTTGTATGCTTATAGACGACAAGGCAAAATATTTTCTGGAATTTATTCATTTAGAAGAGGAAAAATTCGAGAATTTTTTTTATTATTTCTACATTGATTTCCTTTAAGTTTATTAATTTTAAAAAGAGATATTTATATACTTTGGCTTTAATTTAAAAAGTTTATTATAAAATATTGATTTGTGGTGTGAATGTTATGATTTTTATCATTTTAAATTGTGAAAAATTATTTATCAATTTGTAGAATTATATTTTAAATTTTAATTATATTCAGATACATTTTTTTTCCCCTATTTTTTTTAATAAATGATTTAGTTTATTTTTATTTGTTTGATTTATTGGAATAGACTAAAAAGTACGACAAAAAGGATTACAAACTAGAATGTAAAGAGACGAGGATAACGAAAATAGTGATGGGAAGTATTGCCCAGAAACATATTTCCAACACTCCTTCTCAACACTTTACAAAACTAATTTACATATATTAAAAAATACCCATCTCTTTTGCGAATTTTACATGCTTTAAGTTTTGCAAATTTTTAGTTAACATATCTGACATCATATTGTTTGTTGAAATGTAATTAAGATCTATTTCATTATTAATGTACATCTGCCGGATATGATGAAACTTAATGTCGATATGCTTACTCCGTGCATGGTAAACTGGATTCTTCACCAGACTTTGCGAACTCAGATTGTCGTTGTTTATGACCATTGGTCCGCTCTTGCCAAAACCCATTTCTTTGAGAAGCTTGTTAATGTAAGCTGCCTCTTTTGCTGCAGCAGATAACGCGATATACTTAGCTTCTGTGCTACTTAGAGCTACGACGCTCTGTTTTTTGGATTCCCAAGAGAATACGCCACCAGCTGCTATGAAAACATAGCCTGTATAGGACTTACGGTCACTTGGGTCACCATCTCAGTCAGCATCTGCAAATCCCTCAATATCTTTGCCGGTTTTTGCGTAGTGCAATTTAAAACCTGGCGTCTTCTTCAAATACCGTAGTAAATGCTTCACTCCTGCTTCATGCTCTTCATGCGGATCTGTATTACGCTGTGATAACTTGCTCCTTGATACTGTACTTTATCGACCTTCTTGCATATTTCGTTACTGCAATGCACCTTAAACCCAGCATCTAATGGAGTTGTAGCGTCCCTGCAATCTTCCATGTTGTACTCTTCAAGCAACGTTAAGATGTACTGCTTCTGACTTAACGTCGCACTACCAGTTTCACCGCAACGCTCAATTTCCGTGCCCAAGAAATGCGTTAACTGACCTCCATCAACGATGTCAAACTTGCTTGCTATGTCAGCTTTAATCTGGATTAGTTCCTATTTATTCGAACAAGCAATGATTAAATCATATACGTGCACTGCAATTAAGTTCGTTACACTTTTCGAACTTCTAACATAAATGCATGGCTCACTGAGACATGGCTTAAATCCCATACCTTGCAGAATAGAATCTAATTTCACGTTCCATTCACGACCGCTTTGCTTTAAACCGTATAAAGACTTATTTAGTGTCAGTACGCGATCTGGATACTTTCTATAGACAAAACTCTCTGGCTGCTGCATATAAACTTCATCATGCAATTCGCTGTTGAGATACGCTGATGATACATCAATTTGGTGTAAGAACAAATTATATTCCACCGCCAATGCGATTACCATTCGAATATTTGCGTACCTGACTACTGGAGAAAATGTCTCAAAATAGTTTACGCCATACCGCTGGCTGCAGCCCTTGGCTACCAAACGCGCCTTATATTGTTTAATGTCGCCGAGTTTGTCACGTTTAACCGTGTACACCCACTTGCAACCAACCACCTTTTGACCTTGCGGCAAATCAGCAAGTGTCCACGTGTAATTTTTCACGAGTGCTGCATACTCCTTCTCCATCGCGGTTCTCCATTCGCTGCAATAATCGCTATTTAACGCCTCTTCAACACTGCTTGGTGCCTCTACTGACTCTTTACACATTAAATGCAGTTCATTATATTGTTTTCGCGGACGTCCTCTCGAGTCAGTACGCAACAATCTTGGCCGACCTCGACCAATTACCACTGTGTCTGGCACATTATTGGTGTCGTCGTCACCTTGATCAGATTCTACACCTTCGCAGTTTATTGTGTGAGTATCTGCTACTTCATCATCATTGCGCTGTAACTGCACTGTAGACAACACAACGCCCTGCAGTTCACCTTCATCGAAATCTATGAGTTTTGTATCTGCCTGTTGACTAACATTAGGCTTTTCGATGAAAATTACATCACGACTGACAAAAACTTTTCTGTTTTCTTGATCGTACAGACGATAACCCTTACTTATTTCTGAATACCCGATCATAATGCATTCTTTACCTTTAGTGCGAAACTTCTTTGATTGTTTTTTATCGAGGGCCACTGCCGTCGAACCGAAAATTTTAAAATGCGATACACTGGGCTTCATACCCACCCACAATTCATGTGGAGTTTTGTTCACGAGAATTTTTGTGACAGTTCGATTACGTATATATGCAGCCGTTTTTACTGCCTCCGCCAATTTTCGCATAATCTAACATTGCCCTAGCCATTTCTACCAATGTCCTATTTGCACGTTCCGCTACGCCGTTCTGCTGCGGAGTATAAGGCACAGTTAACTGTCTCATTATATCGTTTTGCTTTAAATACGAATCAAACACATTTGATATGTATTCGCGACCGTTATCGCTTCTCAAGTTTTTAATTTTACACCCGGTTTGCTTTTCAGCCATTGCCTTGTACTCTTTAAATGCATCAAAAACAGCATATTTCGTTTTTAAAAAATATACACTCATGTGTCGCGATTTTTCATCAATTAAAATGGCAAAATATCGTGAACCACCGAGATGTGTTTTTGTATGCATCATAAAACAAGACCGTTGTTTTCTTGCTTACACTCACTATTTTTCGGCTGTCTACACACTGCTGCGAAATGTCCACGCCGACCGCAATTGAAACACTTGTCATTTTTACTGTTCTTACTGTTTTTGTTATTGTTTCCTAAACCGTTTGCTATGCTTCCTTTGTTTTTGTTCTGGAAATTACCAGACGCGCATGTCTTAGCTTGCATTAGCACTTCTGTACTTTTTTCGAATTTTTCTACACTTGCACATTGTCGCGCAGTAATTTCACTTTTCACGCATTAAAATTTGGCAATGCGTCTCGTGTTTCCATTGCAACAACAAAATTTTCATATTGCACCGGCAAACTTGATAATAAAATTATCACTAATATTTCTTCTGGTATTTCAACCTCTATTTCAGCGAGACCTTCGCGAATTCCACAAAATTCGTTTAAGTGGTTTGCAACAGCAGTCCCCTCAGACATAAATAAAAAATCTTTCGCGCAGGCCCTTTTGGCTGATGTATTTCCCGGAACTTATTCCATGCTACCAATGCGCATGTCAAATGCTTCACATGATTTAGTTGTGACGGTTTTACACACAGTAAAATTGATGCCAATGCTTTTCATTTTTTATATCAAACGCCGCTTTTTCCGCAATCGTCATAATGTCCGATTTGAGCGTCGATTGGTACGTTCAACTGTGCAGACGTGTTTTTTTTTATCGCTCCAATTTCTATTCTAATATTTGCTATTCTACAATTAAATAAAAAGTTTTCGTGTTTAAATAAAAAAAAATTCTTGTTTGGGATTAGTATGGTGTTAACTGCTAATATTGAAACAGTGACTCTTGTAATTTAATTTAATTGCAATATTCTATTTTGTAAAATTGAATTGAATTAACATGGCTTGCTTTTGCGGTCAAAAGGTTGATCGATCTCAACCGAAGGTGCTGTGTGCTAAGTGCAAAGAGTACTTTCATTTAATCTGTGTTGGTGTGTTGCCTGCTGATTTAGAATTCCTTCTCGCGTCTGACAAGCCCTTCTTTTGTAAAAGCTGTATGGCTGAGCGGCGTAATTCTATTCGCTCGCCTCCTCCTTCTTTTGTTTCGGCTGAGAAAGAAACAATTTTTGTCGACTCAGCATCATCCGACTTACAAAAAAACAAAGCAATCGGGCCTACAAATGAAAGTGATATTAAGCAGCAAAACACCTTGCTCAAAATTGTGAAAGAAATTGCTGCTCTTCGTAGTGAAAATACGCGAGTGCTCTCGTTAGTAAATACTTTGCATGAGAAAGAAATAAGCTAATGCAAAAGTTCGATGCCCTGCATGCAGTAACAACTTTAATGCAGACTAAAATCGCCAATTCTGATACTAACATTTCGTTTTTAAAATCAAAACTAATAGATCTCAGTGACATTGTTACTAGTGCTATTAACAACAAGAATTACGACATTGGCACAGCTGGTACTGCTTGCTCATTGCCCGCTGCTTGTGCGGGTTCCGCTTCGTATGCTGCTTCTTTATCAGTCTCCTCTGCTTCAAGTGCTCCCCACGACAATTCTGCGCCGCGATCGACAAGCAGCGATGTTAAGGGGAGTGTAAATACTTTTGCGATCTCCGCAGTACCCATTACTGTGTGCTCTACGGCCACTGATAAGAGTCGCTCTTCGCGCTCTGCTCGTTCTCGCGAATCCGATGCTGTTGCTGTTCCTGTGTGTCGACCGCCGGCTGCTGCTTTATCTTCGTTATTGCCAGTATCTTCGCTTTCAAAGTCATTGGCTAACGTGGCTGCTCACTCACCAATATCGTCGCCTTTACCATCTGCTGACACTAACGCAATTGCTGTATATGCCAGCTCTGCTCACTCAAATGCAATTAACACGTCATCTTATGCTAGTGTTGCTGCGCATACGCCGATTTCATCGCCAACGCCAACTGTTGAAAATGCTCATGTTTCCATGCCTGATAAAAACCCCACTTGGAAAAGTGTCTCAAAACATTATAGTCGCAAACTAAAGCAACCATTAGTTATTGGTTCATGTGACGATAATGAATTGAGTGTTGTAAAGAAAATGAAATGGTTGCACCTATCACCCTTTTCGTCTTCAGTTACAGCCGATAATATCATTGAATATATTGCTAAACGCACTGGTATTGAGAAAAACTGCTTATCTTGTTACAGACTTATAAAAAATGGTGTTCAACCTAATACTCTGAAGAGCATTAACTTCAAATTGGGAGTTAACGCAAATCACTATTCAAAGCTATTAACACCGGAGCTCTGGCCTACAAATGTCGTTGTTCGCCCTTTTAATTTTTTATCAAAAAACGACGAGCGGCAACAGATGTCCAATGGAAATCGATCGGTTCAGTCGGAGATCCTAACCGCCTAAAGATTTATTTGCATAACATGTCTGGGATCAGAACTAAATCTCACCTCGTGCGACTATTTAGTTCACATCGTGAATATGACATTATCGTCCTCATAGAGACGTGGTTAAACGAAAGCTTTTTTAGTGATGAGTACTTTGACTCTAATATTTACAACGTCTTTCGTAAAGACAGAAATTCTAATTTAACTGGATGTTTTAGAGGAGGAGGGGTTCTTATCGCTGTGAAATGTAAACATCATGCTTCTGTGGTAGTGCTTGATAACGAGAACGCGCTACTTGATCAACTTTGTGTAAAAGTGCGTGGAATTGCTGACTCCATATTTGTTTGTGCCTCTTATATTCCGCCAAACAGTGCCTACGACCTCTATGCAGCTCACGTCGACAACGTTACATCCTTGGCATTGAATAAAGTGGGAAGTGATCATCTTTGCGTGCTGGGTGACTTTAATCTTTGTAATGTGAAATGGTCAAACACTATCTCTAAATCGGCACTTATTGCCTGTAATGTAAATAGCTCTAGTGAAATATGTTTAGTTGATAGCTTCTTAAGTATTGATATCATGCAAATTAATTGCTTCCAGAATAATCTTGGTCGAACTCTAGACTTAATATTTTTAAACAAAAGTATAAATTTTTCCATAAATGAATGTACGTCACCAATTATAAAATCGGACATGCATCATGTACCTCTTGTACTTGATTTCGAATTTTATGAATATTCTAATACTGATTATGCTAATCACAATACTTCTTTTAATTTTAAGTTGTGCGATTTTTTGAAACTGGATAATCTCTTGTTAAACGTTAACTTGGATGACTTGTTTCATCATCTTGACATCACTGAGTGCTTTGAGACTTTTAAATCTACTGTAGTAGACATTTGTATGAGGGTAATTCCTTTGGTAACAAATAAGCAATATAAGGTGCCCTGGCACAATGCTGCTTTGATGAAACTGCGAAATAAGAAAAATAAATGTTTGCGTAAATTCAATAAAAGTAATAATACCGCTTATTTCGATTTGTATAAAGAGTATAATAAGAAATTTACGTGTCTGGATAAATTTTTGCACCGGAACTATGTGTTAAGATTTGAACAAAACTTAAAATCGAATCCAAAAGCTTTTTGGAATTTTATTAATTCGAAGAAGTCTGCTTCTAACATTCCATCAAATCTTTTCCTCGGCGATAAAACTGCTAGTACACCTGCTGATGCCGCTAACCTTTTTTCCGAGTTTTTTTTGTCCAATTTCGCTTCGAAGTCTGATAGTGATGACAACGTTTTCTTTAAGATTCAACCATCTCTCGACTTTGGAAAGTTAGTATTGTCCTTTGAGGATATCTTCAGTGGCATTACTCGACTTAAACCCTCTTCAAACACTGATGCTGATGGTCTGTCTGCAATACTGTTCAAGCAGTGTGGTTCTTTAGTGTACCCACTGATGACAATTTTTAACAAAGCTCTTTCTTCGGGTACCTTTGTTGATGCTTGGAAATTAGCTTTCATCACTCCGATTTTTAAGAGTGGTAATAAAAACGATATAAGCAATTATAGGCCTATTTCAAAGCTTTCTGCAACTGCAAAGCTCTTTGAATGCGTTATCCAAGACAAACTGTTTTTTTCTGTTAAGAATATGCTGTGCCCGGAGCAACATGGATTTTTTAGGGGCCGATCAACTGTGTCAAATTTAACTGTATTCTCAGATGATTGTATAGCGGCTTTTAAATCGGGTAATCAAGTTGACACCGTTTATACAGATTTCTCCAAAGCTTTTGATCGGGTCTCCCACGTTATTCTAATAAAGAAATTGGCCAGCATTGGTTTCCACTCAGTTTTTTTAAAATGGATTGCATCTTACTTGCATAAGCGTCGTTGTGTGGTTGTAGTGAATAATGTAAAGTCTACTCCTTTCGTTGCTTGCTCCGGGGTTCCGCAAGGTAGTATTCTGGGACCTATATTTTTTGTTTTGTTTATCAATGACATTTGTTCCTGTTTCTCTTCAGCAAAATTTCTGCTTTATGCGGATGATCTTAAAATCTATTCCTTGATCAAAAGTCGTCATGACTCTGAATTGATGCAATTGGACTTAGATAAGGTTGGAAACTGGTGCGTCAACAATCAGCTATTCCTGAACATAAAAAAGTGTTTCCAAATTACCTTTTCTAAACGAATCGATGTCATTGATACCTCTTATCATATCTCAAACTCGCCTCTGACTCGAGTTAGTGAAATTAAAGACTTGGGAATAATATTTGACTCGAAGTTCACTTTTGTCAGTCATATAAATTTCATAATTACTAAGTCTTATGCTATGCTTGCTTTTGTTAGGCGTCATAGTATGGATTTTACCGACCCGTATACGCTGAAACTTTTGTATACGTCTTTTGTGCGGTCCAAACTTGAGTACGCATCATTCATTTGGTCACCCTATTATATGTGCCACATTGCCAGAATTGAACGCATCCAAAAAATATTTTTACATTTCGCATTGCGTAAATTTCGATTTTCTGATCCTATCCCAACCTATGAATCGCGGTGTTTATTGATAAACTTGAAATCATTGCAGAACAGGAGAACAATACTATCTTTGTCTTTCATTTTCGATTTGCTCCGTGGGGCTGTGGACTGTACACCGCTCCTTGAGAGAATTTTCTTTCATATTCCGGCCAGGGCACTTAGAAGCTCGGAAATTTTTAATGTTGGGGTTTTTAAATCTCTTTATGCTCAAAAGGCTCCTATTTCTAGAGCTCTGATTGAGTTCAATAGAGTCTCTAAACTTATCGAGATAGATTTTTCATATTCAAAAGATCGCTTTTTGAATTCACTAAATTTATTTTATAAATAGCATATTTATACTTTTTTTTTCATAACTGCATATTAAACTTAACTTATGTCTACTTAGCCTATAAGAACTTAATTGTACTACTTGGCTTAAATAAATAAATAAATAATATTATTAATTATCAGTCCTTATTTAATTATAATTTTATTGAGTTGGCTTTGGTTTAATTTCTTATTGTTTAGTCATTCATTTTCAAAATGTTAAGTCATACAATGCAGATATATTAACTGCTTTATCTAATCGTATTGGAGATGTTGGTTTTTTACTTGCTATTGCTTGAATATTAAATTTTGGAAGTTGAAATTATACTTTTTGTTTAGAATTAATAAAAAATATATTTGAGATAGAAATTATTGGGGGTTTAATAATATTAGCAGCAATAAATAAAAGTGCTCATATTCCCTTTTAATCTTCATTACCTGCTACAATAGCGGCTCCTACTCCAGTTTCAGCTTTAGTTCATTCTTCAACTCTTGTAACGGCAGGAGTTTATTTATACATTCGATTTAATATTTTATTATGCGATAATTGATTAGGGTAAATTCTTTTGTTATTATCTGGATTAACAATATTTATAGCTGGTTTGGGAGCTAATTTTGAATTTGATTTTAAAAAAATTATTGCACTGTCTACTTTAAGACAATTGGGTTTAATAATAAGAATTTTATCTATAGGTTATTATAAATTGGCATTTTTTCGTTTATTAACTCCTGCTTTATTTAAGGCTTTATTATTTATAAGTATGTGCTGTAGCTATTATTCATAATATAAATAATTCTTAAGATATTCGGTTAATAGGTGGGTTAGGAATTCACATACCCTTGACAAGAGCTTGTTTTAATGTAGTAAATTTAACTTTATGTGGTATACCTTTTTTAGCTGGGTTTTATTCTAAAGATATGATTTTAGAAATTGTTACGAACAACGATAATTTATATCTTACTATTATTGCTGTACCATTGTAAATACGTAGTCCTGCCTCTGGATTGCGACTGAGTGTAGTAAAAGCTAAATGTGCATTAGACAACCCTGGCGCGATTGTCATGAATAAAAGGACCGCGAGAAGCATTTAAATTAATATCGGTTTTTCTTGGTCGCACCAGCAGCAGGAGGGCGCACAAAAGCGTAAGTAAACTTGCTTACTCATAGTTACCAAATATTAAAACATTTACTGTAAAAGAAATAAAACTTTACTAAGTACACTTACAAGGTAACACAGTTCTTATTTGCAACTCAGGCGCGACAGGAACAGAAATTGTTTGCTTAAGTTATTTAAATATTTTTTTTATATTTTCTTTCTTCTGGTTAACCTGTTTGTTATTCTTTTCGATTAATTTATTATTCCAAAACAGGTAAATTAAATTGTAGATCTTTAAATATATTAAATAATGAAAGATGAAAGATGAATTATACATCGTGGAATAAGAGGATAATTATTTATAAGAATTATTGGTGGTAGAATTTTAAGGTGATTAATTTTTCCAACTCCTTATATAATGTGTTTATCAATTTATATAAAATTACTATGAATGTTAGTATTTTAGGAGGTTTTTTAGGACATATAATTTCTAACGCTTCTTTATTTTATTTAAATAAGTCATTAAATAATTATTTAATAGTTTATTTTTTTGGTTCTATGTGATTTATATCTTATATTCCTACATATGGAATTAATAAATATCCTTTAATTTTAGATAATATTGTAATTAAATCATTTGATCATGGTTGATCTGAACATATAGGGGATAAAAATTTCTATAATACATTTGCTAATTACTCTCAACAAATTTATATATTTCATAATAATAATTTTAAAATTTATCTTTTATTAAAGAAACCATAAGAACCAATCTGATATAAACGTCGTCGATCCTAAAAGGTTGACTAAGTAGAAGTTAGCGAGAATTGCGGTGACGAAGAAAGACACTTCTGCTCTTTTATAATTTATGAGTTTTCTAAGCATCTAAAAACATTAAAGCAACCAGTTTTATTCGACCGAAATTTGTAACCCCAAACCCCACCCCTGAGTGTTTTACTAAGATGAAATATGTATGGATGCGTTAGAATTACAAAGTTTATTGCAATCCGCAGTAAATACTGCTTTACACTTACAAAGGAGCGAGTTTTATAGAAGATGGGGTGCTAGCGTCCTTTAATACGGCGCTACATTTTAAAGCCATAGTGGCAAGATTAAATTTTGCGTATGCCGACAAGCGGCCTGCAGTATTACGACGAAATCGAAAAAAAACTAACGTTACTGAAAATTAAAACTATGGTATGGCGAACTGACAAACTCTTTTAATACTACATAGTATATACTAATAGAGGGGATGCTCTCCGGGTTTTCATATCTGAACTAAAGAAACCCTTAAGCGATGTTTTATTTGCGTCACAACCAAATGATTTGCCTGCTGCTTTAGCCTTTGCTTAGGAACTTGAGTCAAATGATGAAAGATATATGTTTGCAATGATATGTGGCATTCCAAATGAAAGGCAAGGGCGAAATCTGCAATTTTCTTCAAAATTGGCATAATTGTAATACTTTGTGTCTAGAAAATTTTATTCAAATTCTTAATATTTGTGATTTTATTAAGATTGGCAAGATTTTGACACACTTTTTTTAAGTTAAAAAATCGGCTAACGTATTAGTTTTAGCAAAAAAATTTATTTAACAAAAATTCTTTGAATATGATTAAATTTTAAGAAAAATTTTTTTTTTTTTTTTAATTTTTTTAAATTAAATTATATTTTTAATATATTAATAATTTTTTTTTTAATTGAAAACTATGGAGGAGACCACCGATTTTCTTTAAAAAATACATATAATCTTTAAAGTGTCCTTAAAACGCTAGACAAATTTAAAAGACGTGTTATTTTTGTTTTCGAGTACTAAATTTTTTAAAATTTTGTGACGAGTTTCTCTCTGTGCTACAATCAAATTGCGTATATAGTTTATAGCATATTTAAATGACAATATCATTAAGAAGCAATGTTTCTCACATTTTTTTATTCATATTTCGTTTTTATTTAATTAATTTTATTGCACAGATTTAATAATATTGCATTTCTTAATAGATACATATGATTGATCTGAATTAAATTTATTACATTACATTATTATATTATTAGTTACATTATTTTAAAAATTATAGAATCGGGGTCATCATTCGTAGACACTATTTTACGTTTTATTTCGTTTTCTTGCAAGGGTATAAAGCAATGATATGACCGCGTGTCCTTGATTGGAATTGCGCTAGGAAATCGATATTTTAAAAATTCTTTTTCCCTTTGATAATTATAATCTGCATTAGAGCAAAAATCAAACTTTATTCAATTAAATTCATCTTTAACAATACTAAAGAAATGAATTGGTGTAGTAATAGTTGAGGAATCAGGACGATGTAAACTCTCTCGTCTTACAAATCTTTTAACAGTCCCACCGATTCCATCACAAGAATTTTTACCACGTGGTGTAGCAAAAAATGCCATTCAGCTTTTCTATTAAAGTCTTTGAAATGGTAAGCCAAATTAAGAAAATTGTATTAATTTTTATATTGCGAAGCTACACCATCTGAGAAGTAATATATTTTGTTAACATTAGATTTGCTATAATTTAATGTAAGCCAGTTAATAATTTTCTTTTGAAACAAAAAAAGAGCAGTAGTATCATGTATATTACACTCGGAGATAAGAACAAAACTAGCATGATTTATTTCATTATTTAATAACAAAAGGACCGGCAGAACTAACTTCGCGGTTGTTAAGGCCGATGATGTCAATGTCATCGGCGTACGCCAACAATTGCACACTCTTATAAAAGATGATACCTGACCGATTTAGTTCTGCGGCTCGAATTATCTTCTCCAGCATCAGGTTAAAGAAATCGCACGACAAAGAGTCACCCTGTCTGAAACCTCTTTTGGTATAAAACGGCTCGGAGATTTTCTTCCCAATTCTGATGAAGCTGGTGGTGTTGCTCAACGTCATTTTACATAGCAATATAAGTTTTGCCGGGATCCTAAATTCAGACATTGCGGCATATAGGAAACTTATTTTCGTTCTGTCGAAGGCGGCTTTGAAGTCGGCAAAAAGATGGTGTGTGTCGATTCTTCTTTCTCGGGTCTTTTCCAAGATCTGGCGTATTGTGAATATCTGGTCGGTGGTAGATTTACCAGGTCTAAAGCCACACTGATAAGGTCCAATCAGTTCATTGACGGTGGGCTTAAGTCTTTCACACAATACATTTGACAGAACCTTATACGCGATGTTAATAAGACTATCCCCGCGATAATTGGCACAGACTGCAGGATCACCCTTTCTGTGGATTGGGCAGAGCACACTTAAGTTCCAATCAGTAGGCATGCGTTCTTCCGACCATATTCTAGAGATGAGCTCGTGCATGCACTTAAAAATTGGCATAATTGTAATACTTTGTGTCTAGAAAATTTTATTCAAATTCTTAATATTTGTGATTTTATTAAGATTGGCAAAATTTTGACACACTTTTTTTAAGTTAAAAAATCGGCTAAAGTATTAGTTATAGCAAAAAAATTTATTTAACATAAATTCTTTGAATATGATTAAATTTTAAGAAAAAAATTTTTTTTTTTAATTTTTTTAAATTAAATTATATTTTTAATATATTAATAATTTTTTTTTTAATTAAAAACTATGGAGGAGACCACCGATTTTCTTTAAAAAATACATATAATCTTTAAAGTGTCCTTAAAACGCTAGACAAATTTAAAAGACGTGTTATTTTTTGTTTTCGAGTAATAAATTTTTTGGCGTAGAATACGTCTTACCTTACGGTATGGGCACCCATGTCAGGTTTTTATTGTTGTAATCTCTATTTCTTTAATTACAAGGAAACGGCACGGTAACTTTTTTTAAAAATTTTTTTGTAGTCAAATGAAGATGTTAGCTTTCGTTTGACATACATTTCATGTTGGTTGATATCTTCCTAATATTTAAATTTCGCAAATGAAAATTGTATAAACACATGCACACAAATATGTGTGTGGTGTTTGGTTGAGTGTTTGCTGTTGGGCGATTTAAATGTACTCGTGCAGCCCTTTCTTTGTATTGCATAATTTTAGGCGGGCAAGTTAAAGTAGAGTAAAGGCAGAGAAAGCGCTGCCAACTACTGCTTATTGGTGGTGATTTTAACACAGAAATCACTTCAAATACTAGATTGGCGAAATTTATGAGCGATACGTTTAATTTGGATTATATTCGAAATGATGCTCCCACAACTATTGATAACACAACCATTGACTTAGTTTTTGCGAGAAATTTAAATGTTAATTTAAAAACATATTTATCTTATTTTTCCCATCATAAGCCTATATTCTCAAAAGTAACTTTCAAATAATCAAATAGATTTGGGTCTGTTATTTATCATTTATCTTTACTATTGATAACTACCATTGACTTCGTTTTTGCGAGAAATTTAATTGATAATTTAAAAACATTTTTATCCTATTTTCCTATCATAAGCTTATGTATATCATCAAAAGTAACTATCAAATAAAGAAATTCATTTGCTTGCATTATTTATCATTATAAATTATCATTACACATATGTTTTCTGTCTTATCGGATTGCGTATTCTACGTTAAACTTAATGGCCGTGTCTCTGGCACAGCCTCCTTCTTTTTTAAAATTTTGTGACGAGTTTCTCTCTGTGCTACAATCAAATTGCGTTTCTCATACAAACCCCCCTACGGTTTATAGCATATTTAAATGACAATATCATTAAGAAGCAATGTTTCTCACATTTTTTTATTCATATTTCGTTTTTATTTAATTAATTTTATTGCACAGATTTAATAGTATTACATTTCTTAATAGATACATATGATTGATCTGAATTAAATTTATTACATTACATTATTATATTATTAGTTACATTATTTTAAAAATTTTAGAATCGGGGTAATCATTCGTAGACACTATTTTACGTTTTATTTCGTTTTCTTGCAAGGGTATAAAGCAATGATATGACCGCGTGTCCTTGATTGGAATTGCGCTAGGAAATCGATATTTTAAAAATTATTTTTCCCTTTGATAATTATAATCTGCATTAGAGCAAAAATCGAACTTTATTCAATTAAATTCATCTTTAACAATACTAAAGAAATGAATTGGTGTAGTAATAGTTGAGGAATCAGGACGATGTAAACTCTCTCGTCTTACAAATCTTTTAACAGTCCCACCGATTCCATCACAAGTATTTTTACCACGTGGTGTAGCAAAAAATGCCATTCAGCTTTTCTATTAAAGTCTTTGAAATGGTAAGCCAAATTAAGAAAATTGTATTAATTTTTATATTGCGAAGCTACACCATCTAAGAAATAATATATTTTGTTAACATTAGATTTGCTATAATTTAATGTAAGCCAGTTAATAATTTTCTTTTGAAACAAAAAAAGAGCAGTAGTATCATGTATATTACACTCGGAGATAAGAACAAAACTAGCATGATTTATTTCATTATTTAATAACAAAAGGACCGGCAGAACTAACTTCGCGGTTGTTAAGGCCGATGATGTCAATGTCATCGGCGTACGCCAACAATTGCACACTCTTATAAAAGATGATACCTGACCGATTTAGTTCTGCGGCTCGAATTATCTTCTCCAGCATCAGGTTAAAGAAATCGCACGACAAAGAGTCACCCTGTCTGAAACCTCGTTTGGTATCAAACGGCTCGGAGATTTTCTTCCCAATTCTGATGGAGCTGGTGGTGTTGCTCAACGTCATTTTACATAGCCATATAAGTTTTGCCGGGATCCTAAATTCAGACATTGCGGCATATAGGAAACTTCTTTTCGTTCTGTCGAAGGCGGCTTTGAAGTCGACAAAAAGATGGTGTGTGTCGATTCTTCTTTCTCGGGTCTTTTCCAAGATCTGGCGTATTGTGAATATCTGGTCGGTGGTAGATTTACCAGGTCTAAAACCACACTGATAAGGTCCAATCAGTTCATTGACGGTGGGCTTAAGTCTTTCACACAATACATTTTACAGAACCTTATACTTCAATAACTCAGCTGGTAACCCGTCAGCCCCGGGGCTTTGTTGTTCTTCAGCCGTGCTATCGCGTTCCGAATTTCGTCATAGTCGGGTGATGGTACATCACGTCCTTCATCATTGATTGGGAATTCGGGTTTAACATCTTCTCCATCGTTGTTGCAGCTGCTTCCATTAAGCAGTGTGAAGAAGTGCTCCCTCCATAATTTAAGTATGCTGTGGACATCAGTCACCAAGTCGCCGTTTTCATTCTTACAGGAATTCGCCCTGGTATTAAAACCTTCTCTTAGCCGCCGTACTTTCTGAAAACATTTTCGGGCGCTTTTCCTGTCCTGTCGGTCACAGCTCGCGTTGCGCCCGATCGCAGTGTGGCCCTGTAGGCAGCGTCTTTACGTTCCGTAGCGGCGCGACACTCCTCGTCATACCAGTTGTTCTTTAGGGCTCGCTGAAATCCGATGGATTCTTCAGTGGCGGTATGTAGACAGCGAGAAATATGGTTCCACTGCTCGGAAATATCGTTCTGTTGATTGTTGCTCTCAGAGAGCAGGAGTGCAAATCTAGTGGCGAAGTGGGTGGCTGTCTGTTGCGATTACAGCTTTCCAACGTCGAGCTTTCATTGTGTCCATTTCCGTGCGCTTTTTGCTGCACACAGGCGCGTGCGGACCTTAGCTGCCACAAAAAAAATTATCCGCGTCGATGTTGGCTCCTCGGATCGTGCGCAAATTGAGGACACTGGAAGCATGCCTTCCGTCTATCACAACGTGGTCGATTTGGTTTCGTGTCTTACCATCTGAAGACAGCCATGTTGCTTGGTGAATCTTTTTATTCTGGAACATGGTACTACAGACTACCATGTTTCGGGCCCCGGCGAAGTCGATCAGTCTCAACCCGTTATCGGACGTTTCGTCGTGGAGACTGAATTTTCCGACTGTGGAACCAAAGATGCCCTCCTTGTCCACCTTGGCATTAAAATCGCCAAGCACGATTTTTTTATCTAGGTGGGGGCACCGTTCATACGTGCGGCCAAGGAGTTCGTCCTTCCCTTCCGTTGGGGCGTGGGCGCAAGTCAGGGAGAAGTTTAAGAATCTCCCTTTGTGGCGAGATGTTCATCCACTGCAGTGAACGACAGTACTTTACGGCGCAGTCTCTCTCCCACCACCAATCGGACACCAAATTTGCGCTCCTTTACATGGCAACTGTAGTAGATGTCGCAAGGGCCTATCGATTTTTTCCCTTGCCCCGTCCATCGCATCTCTTGGATGGCGGTTATGTCAGCCTTCGCTCTGCTGAGGGCATCAACCAGCCGGGCAGAGGCACCTTCCCAATTAAGGGTCCGGACATTCCAGATGCATGCCCTCAAATCATTGTCCTTAATACGTTTGCCGTGGTCATCATCATAAAAGGGGGGTCTCATCCGAGGCTTTGTCTTCATTTTCATTGGAAGTTGTTTTTTACGGGGCGGGTTCCAAGTCCTGCGCATAACCCATTGCTGGGGGTGAAAAGTTTAAGTTCGTTTATATAGCGAGCCGCTTGCTCCAAGACAGACGCCCGCTTGCTGAACAGACGCTGCGGGTTTTAGTGGACCCTTAAACCGAATATGTTGGAGTGGCTCCACTTAAGCTCCCTCTCTATTAGCCGTGACCCATGGCTCCACACGGGTTGGTTTCCGTATCTCGCACATGGGTTGCTCACGTTGCCCAGGGGGCACGAACGTGGACGTAAGAGTAGGGATTGAGTACATCCGTGCAACTGTAACCGCATACCCATTGCACCCCTTACAGGACATTTAACAGTTCTAATTACATTAGTAAAAGATTCTTGACTATGAGAAGTACAATGATTTTGAATAAATTGCCTTGATATAGCATCAGCTACCTTATTCTCTCTGCCTGGTTTATTGTAAAATGTGGGTGAGAATTCTTCTATATCATTTAATTTTTGTGTTAGGATTTCTTTCAGAAATTGAAAAATTTAGTGGCTGATGGTCAGTATAAATTTTAAAGTTTTTGACACCATATAAATAATGACGAAGAGTTTTCAACGCCCAAACAATAGGCAACATTTTACGTTTATTCGTAGCATAATTTTGTTCTGTTGAAGAAACTGTTCGGGAAATCATCGTTATATGTAGGTCTATTATTTTGAGACAAAACAGCTCCAAAAGCGTTTAATGATGCGTCAGTCATCAGTTCAAATAGAAGGTTGAATCCGGTTATAGTAAAAGAAAATCCTCGGAGGCCAGTATTTTCTTAACTTTTTCAAAAGCGGACAAAGCTTACGAATCCAAGTTAATTTTAACACTTTTTGAATTTTTCGCAACAATGTTATCATTCTCTCCTCGCAAACGTTTTATTAGTGCTTTAACTATTGCAGCATAGTCCCTTACAAATCTACCATTATAACCAGAAAGACCGAGAAAAGAGCGCAAACTGCGTAATGTCTCCGGTAACTTATAATTTATAATATCTTTAACTTTATCCGGACATGTCTGGATACCATTTTGTGAAACTAAAAATCCTATTAATTCAACATCTGTCTTGAAGAACCGTGACTTCTCTGGTAAAACCCTCATTCCACTGCTTTCTTACATTTTCAAAACTGTATCTACATCTTTTATATGTGTCTTCATCCCTTGAAGAGATAATTATTACATCAATATAAAGATGGCAAGTTTTTCATATCTCTTCACGCAAAACATCGTCAATTGCACGCTGAAAAATGCTTAGTGCATTTTGTAGGCCAATGGGTAAACGACAAAACTCGTATTTCTCATTATTTTCACTAAAAGCTGTTTTTTGTCTATCTTTTTCCTACAAGTTTATTTGATGAAAACAGGATTTTAAGTCTAGTGTTGTTAAGAATCGTGATTTTCCTATATTGGCCAAAATTACCGAAATAGCGGGTATGGGATATTTGTCAGATATAGTTTTATCGTTAAGCTTTCGGAAATCAATGACCATTCGAAGCTTCTGCTTTCCATTTTCATCAACACCCTTTTTTGTAACAACATGAATTGGTGAATTATATAGGGAACACGATTTCCGGATTATTCCATCCAGCAGGAGATTACATATTTCTTTATTAATAAATTTTGCCACTAATATTGGATACGGATAACTTCTACTAAATGTAGGCTTATCTGTAGGAGTTCATATATAAGCTCCTACATTTGTATTGTAAGGCAAAGAACGATCCGGATGGGCAAAAGCATTTAAATTTGTATTTATTATTTTATGGAACTGACTATGAACATGACCTGGAACATATTTATCTGCGATTGTAATTAAATTCACTTGATGACAATATACATGCTGAAGTTCTATTCTACTATTTCGGTAGTATAAATATCCAGCTTATATCGATTCTTGCATCTATTTCTTTAAGAAAATCATAACCGACTTTACCGTCAAACGTACTTAAATTTTCCAACAAATAAAACGTTGAAGTGTATTTAAGTAAGTTGATATGACATTTTTTATTTATTTATATAATTTAAATGGTCTTCCCATTACCTTAACGCCATGAAGACAAGGAAGGCTCTTTATATAATTTTTAGATGTACCAGTGTCAATTAATATAATAAGCTCCTAACCATTAACGGTCTTTTTCGTATTGAATGGCAGGAGCGATTTTAGTTTAAAAAATTGATTTCTTAATAAATTCGGAAACATTGCTTTAGAACCCGTCCTTATAATCTTTCCCACTGAAATTTTAATTATCATTATTGGCATATTCATCCTAACTCTTCAATTTCTACATCTTGCTCTGATTACGCTGAGAAGTTTTTGTATTGTTTCTCAGAACCTTCATTATAATATTTAATTGCAAAATTCGCAGCAGAGCGCCAAGCTTGAAAAGAAGATGGATCGCCGTTAAACTCTGGAAATGATTTTATTAAATCCAAACTGCAATCCCCAGAGTCTGTCAAAGGATTTATTGTAACAGGTAAATAAGAATGAAAATGTATTGGTTCTAGTTGATGAAAAGCTGATGTAAGACTATTTATTTGTACTTATAATTATTTTCTAGCTTGATCACTTGCTTCCAATTGTGCTATTTCTTTCACATGTTGCCTGGAATATATCCATAATCTACTCCCTCGAGACACTCATTGATAAGCTCGGGAGGATTTAAAGGGCTGGTGTTCCAAAAGGCGTGAAAATAAAAAGCATACAAGTTCTATAAGTAAATGGTTTATTAAAATATTTGCAGGAACTATACTTACCACTGTATATCATCTGTGTGGCCGCTGTGGTCGAGTTGGTAGCGGTGCGAGCTATAACTCGATACGCCGGTGAGTTCGAGGTTCGAATGTCAGTCAGGGCAAGCAAAATCTTAATGATAGACAAAGTTTTTTCTAATAGCGGCCACCCCTCGGCAGGCAATGGCAAACCTCCGAGGGTATTTCTGCCATGAAAAAGCTTCTCATTAAATACATCTGCCGTTCGGAGTCGGCACAAAACTGTAGGTCCCTCCATTTGTGGTATAAAATAAAGACGCACACCACAAATGGTAGGATAAGCTCGGCCAAACACTGAGCTATATAGTGTACGCGCCAAAATTATATATATATATCATCTGTAAGGAATGCTAATAAGAAGCTACAATCATCGGCTCTCTCACAAACTTTAGAAATTCGAAGTTGTGAGCAGAGCTTTTTGACGAAAGTGGTAAGCGTAGCCACATGGGCGAACGGAGTAAACATTCCGCCCGCCTTGCAGTATTACTCCGAACATTATTCTAATTAAAATTTCAGTTTATAATATATACGTAAAGCTAATTAATGCGTATCGCTCACTGGGTCACGTCAGATATTAAAAATCCGAGGCGCGTGTTTTGGGCAACCATTTGTCCTGCCACCATAAGGGGTATCACGCTGGGCAGCATTATTCTTGAGTATAGATCAGCGTCTAACACCATTTTTATCGGAGCAGCCTTATGAAAGGATGGTTCAGCCAATTGTAACTTTGTAAATGCTCCCACCGCCTGTCGGTTTCAACGTTTCTACCTTCGCACACACAAATATCTCCTCCTGTCCACTCAGGTTATCACGAAGTATGATGTCACATTGACATCAAATTGACAAAGTCGTAATCTTGCAACCGTGGCCGCGGAGATGCTCGTCGCCGGGACAAGAACCGTTGAAAACCACTCTCAGTTTCGAAGTAGTACTGTCTGGTTTATGCACAGCATGGTGTGGAAGGTAGTAAGAGTTTGAAGACTCTTTACCTTTAATATATTTGACTTCATGCATATGACCCAAATCAGCAAATTCTCGAAGTACCTTATTATATTCCTCCATTATTAGGGGTTTTTTGCACAAAGACGTTTCACTTCTGAGCAAGAGGCGCCTATGTGTGCATTTGGAGGCGAGAGTTTGAACGGGAGCGAAACTACATACCTACCTTCATTATTGCGAAAAGTGGTATCTGTGAAGAGTCGTTCGCACTGTTCTTCTTCGACCGTTAGAAGCTTGTTTTTTGGTACTTCTACCAACTTCAAAAATTATGTGAGTTGTTGATCTAATGAGACCTCATTGAAATAAGTGAAATAGTTTGTTGGTTTAAGGTTCTTTCCACTTGGTATGGGTGCGGTTAAAATCTATCCGAACACCGTACGTTGAACAATCAGTGAGCCAAGAATATATGTTTTTACTCCATTTAAAATGATTTTTGGATAAAGATCCCCACCGATTAATAAGTCAATTTGTTGAATTTTAAAGAAGTTATTATCTGCCAATGGTAAATCAGGAAGCGATTTTAAGATTTGTTACGAGGGTGCCTATCGGTAAGGGTAGGTGGCATACAGGCATGGTTTCTCAGGCCCAGCTCCGCTCGCCGGATGGGGTGGGTCTCCGCCACCCGCCCTACCTACCTCACATAAACAAAATTTATTCATGCTTGATTACTACAATGACATGGATGGAAATACAAACTTGAAGAAAGAGAAAAGGAACAGAGGAAAGAGGATACGTCCGTCCCGTCAGGTGGAGTCGTCCCACCCTCTCTGCACGCCTAACATGCACAGCCATGAGCGTTGCGTATACTCCTAGCATTTTTTTTCTTTTGCAACGCCCCCAATCCCTGACTTTGGTTTGTCCGTCTATTTGTCTACTGGTCTTGTCCCCCGCCGAGTCATCATCGGTCTACGCCCTCATTTCTCTTCATGGGCCCTAGTGTAACACCCACACCAAAAATAAAAAAACTAGCAATCCATGTCAATGTCGTTAGCCTTCACCTATTCTTCAGAAAAATGCTCAAGGAATCCATGTAATAATTATTTTTGTTTTATTTTTGCTATATTTAGCCTAAATTACAATTGCAATTCCATTATTTGATTTTTATCCGCTATCATAGTTACGTATATACTCTAATTATTATATATCTGCATTCTAACTTCTTCAACAGATTGTAATAGAAGACTAAACCCAATATAAAAATACTTCTTATTATTATAAGTTATTTGTTTTGAAATTTGGACAAAAAAAAAACCAAACCATATATTTAAATGAAATTCAATACGCTTCTTCTTCCTACAAACTTGGAATAAAAGCCGTAACTAAATCAGTAAAAAAAATGCATACACAAAAAAAACTTATCTTTAGCCGCTTAGACAACCTTTTATTTCAGCGCGGATATCTTTATGTATGTTATTAAATGTAATTGATCGCGAGAGAAAAGAAGCAAAAAATGTAAATGTAATCAAAACAAACCTAGGATGTAAATATGTATGCGCTATGTACATACATATGTATATATAAATAAAAATGTTCTTTCTCACTTACCTTATCACTCCCACGATGATGGTACCAACACTGATGAGAGGACGCTGGAAAGGGCTGAGAAGATTCATACATACGTACATTCGACTATGTAAGTTTGCCAGTTGACAGCTGAAGGCTGTCGCCTAGCGTGGCTAAATTCCGCTGATCACTTGCTCGTGTTTGCGGGCAACGAGCAAGTCGTCTTATCAGCAGCAAAAATTATTTGTATAAAAAAAGAAACCGAAATGTTAATCAAAAAAAAAGAAGAAGAACAATAGCGTATTAAAACGTGCGAAAGAAAAGAAAAGAACCACACAAAAAAAAAGGAGGAACATATGATCCACCGTGTGCGGTTGTGCGAACAAAAGAAAATCACAATATTGAACTAAGGTAAATACCTATACTTGGGTGTTTGCCACGATATAGCGAATAAAAAAAAACTATGATAGAAAGGCTAAGTATTCGCCTACGCAAACACGAAAAGAATAAAAAAAAGGAGTATTTCAAAAAAAAAAACAAAGGAAAAGAGTTCCAAATAAAACTAAATCAATATACCGATATACGTATATGCGTGGAAATTTAAATAAAAGACTGCTGCTCCGCTCCGCTCCGCTCACGCGATGCACCATGTGCGCAGGCCAGGTCGCTCTGCTGTTGGCTGCGACGTACTATGTATGTATGCCTATGTATTTGTCGTTTCGTGAGTGTTCCCTCGATGGAATTCAGCTCACTTTCCCTCAGATATTTTCAGCTGTTTGGACTCTTCTCCTGGTTCCGTTTTTTTTTGTGTAGCGGGCGTTGAACTATTCCATATCGCATGCGATTGCCCAGCTGATTTCTGCTTGATGTGTTTCTTTGCCTGTACGCTTGTGTGTACGCCTGTGTATGTGTTTTTTTTTTTTTTTTGCTGCCCTTGCGCGTGTGCTGTGGCAAGTTTACTGTACCCCTTTTCTCTTGCAATGCGAGGTCCTTTCGTACTTGGGTGTACTGTCCTAACACGAAATAGAGGAAGCGTAAGTATTTTAGCGTAACTAGTTTTCGGCACTGCCTTACCGATCCGACAACAAACAAAGTTTTAAACCCTTGAGCTTCGTTCGGTGGCGTAGAACGATTATGGTTACTTTCACATCCGGCAGATACTAATACCATCTCAGTCATACTAAAGAAAAGCTGTCGTTACAGATTGCTTCACTGATCGAATGTGATGGCAGTGAACCCGTTAGCTTTGGAAGAACTAAGGCATCCCATTTGATGCGGAAACCTTTATTACGGGAGTTGATACTAAAGCTACAGACCTTTTGAACTTTCCCAGATATGGCTTCATTTAGACCCGATACTTGTGCAGATATACCTTTACTGGGCAAATTCAGGCGCTTTTGTCAGCGTTCAGAGACAAATGTGCCTTAAGATCCGGAATCTATCAAGGCTCCGACAGTGTGTGTATTATTTTGATGACAAATGGTCACCATAGCAGTCCCTAGTAGCATACTTCTCGCATCTAAAAGGCAGTTAATGCAGAGGTGATACTTTCTGACGGCAGAAAGCCTTGCATTCGGGCTCATTTCTGGATACTTTTGGCATGTCTTTAGTATATGAGCTCGAGAAGAACAAACTTTGCATCCTATATTGTTTACATGATGGGTATTTATTCTCTTATTTTGTATACTATTATACGGCCTGAACTTATTTTGCCGGGTATTGTTTACTGTCCTACTAGGTTTGAGGTGGACGTTAGAATTACCCTTGAGATCAGATACTGTTTCAAGGGTTTGGAACCTGTTGGTTAGAAATGCATCTAAGTGCACCCATTTTGGAATCTCTGTTTTTATTTTCAGAGTCTGTTCCCATAGAGCAAGCGTGTTTTCTGGGAGCCTGGTTGAACACAAATAGGTGAAAATTGCATCCCAATGTTCATCGCATATGCCCTGAAGTTGTAGCGCTGAAAGGCAAATATTAATTTCATGCTGCATTTTCTTTAGCGCTGGCCCAAACTCTGAAGAGATATGTGACAGATTGAATAATATTTTTAATTGAGAATTTATTCAAATTCTTTTATTTTCATACCTATCAGTTAAGTTCGCCAATGCTAACGCAAACCCATCATTAGTGAGGGAGCCTTTTGAACTATTTCCCTTGCCTCATCTCGAGTTTTTTTAATAAGGTCGAAAAGCTTTTCCACTGGCGATAATCGTGCGTTATTCCGATAAATGGCGGTGAACATGTCCCTAAATACGGACCATTTCAAATAGTCACCATGTAATATTTCGGTATCGCATGGGGGCAGGTGGAGACTAGGCAGCACTGGCGGTTCAACCAACCATTCAGGTTGAATTATAGTTGAATTTGTATTTTGGTTGAACGTCGTCAGGTTATGAATTTGTTCACCCGTCATAGCTCCGCAACAAACATATGGTTGATAGCAGTTTGAATATTTGAGCTTGATGGATTCAACTGCACTCTCATTACGCTCTGAACTTATATCAGACAAATAATTTTTATAGTCAGTCTTTACTTTAGCCCAAAGCGACTTTAATTCCTCTTGCTGGATTTCAAGGGAGAAAGTGCTTTTATTTGCGGCGTTAGGCGAAATGTTTGTTTCAAATTCCAAAAGCGCATTTGCTGCTTGATAAAATTTATTTGTCAATGCCATTATAATTTCAGAAGAATTTAAAAGTTGTTAAATGGCAAAGCAAAATCGAAAAAATTATTTAAAAATGTTAAATCAATTAATTAAATTTTATTGCGAAAATAGACTAGCGATTGTTTATTCAAACGTGAATAAATAGATCAATAAACGATCGGAATCTCCACAGAAATATTTAAAATGTAAATTAAGTTCCAGAAAAATTTTATAAATTGTCAAAATGTTCGATAAATGATCGACTTGACACGCAAGGCAAGTGTAAAAATATAACAAAAATGTTGCTCAATATAAATTGCATTCAACAAAAGTTGGCGGAATAAATCAAAAATGTAATATATAAATATTATTATTTCACTACAGCAAAGGCACAATGAAATTATGCATGCACATGTGTCGATAGATGATATATAACTTAAAACCTTAGAAGGCAGCAAACCAAACAATTCTTTATAAAGTATTTCTGTTCCAGCGAAATATTGTTGAAATATAAAATTTGGAAAATTATTTTAATTTAAGCACTCGGGAATTTTATTTCTCTAAATATTTAAATTATTGTCGTGTAAATTTATTGCCGCGAATTAAATTTTATGAAAATAAAAATATTTTAAAATTTTTCTTTATTAAATCGCGTTTATATTTAATTTCCAGTATCGCAATGAAATCTAAAAGAAGTCGTCACAAAAAGATCGAGAAAAAAACCAAATCAATATGAATAATTGCAAGCTTTTTTGCAATGCTCGAAATAAAATTATCGAGAATGTGAGAGCTGAATTAAGTGCGGAGAAATAAAAAATGCAGGTGCTGCTCCGTTCGAGTGAGACAAAGAAGTGGCCGAGTTTATTATGCAGCAATTTCTTCGAAGTACATATACATATTTCATTTTTATAGATTGGAAGTTATAGTAAGCAAATATTGTAATAGTTCAAAATTCATATCTTTAGGCTCTATATATATTCGATGCATTTAACGCAAGTATTAATTTCGTAACTTATAATAAACTATGAAATATGTTAAATAATAAATTCAAATTAATTCATTAAAGAAATTGTAGGAAAAGTATTATTAAATGAAAAGCAAACATGTTTAGATTGCATGTGCGCCAACATTCTGGCCGCGTTGAAGAACTGTGTTTTCAAACATTTGGAAGGACGCCCACTTTGTGGATGGCTCTTCTATAAATACCAGTTTTGGTCCTCACGTCGACTACTCTTATTTTTCCATCCTTTCCGGGTATTACTGCCTCGATTCGGCCGACCATCCACTGCTGAGGTGGCAAGTTGTCCTCGTGCACTACGACCATTTGCCCGATTGCCACGTTCGGTTGCGAACTTGTCCATTTGGTTCGAGGTTGTAAGCTGAGGACGTAGTCCTTCGACCAACGCTGCCACAGCTTCTGCTTGAGAGCGCACAACAGCTGCGACCTTTTTGTATAAGTAAGTTTGTTCTCGGGCACTTCGGGCACGGATTCTGGCGGTAGCGAAATGAGTGGCGCGCCGATTAGCAGATGACCTGGAGTCAAAGCTTCGCCATCGTTTGGATCCTGGCTGGATGGTGCGATTGGCCGCGAATTCAGCAACGATTCTGTTTCCGCAAGCACTGTCTGCATTTCTTCTGACGTTAATAATACACTGCCTACTGATCGTATCAGGTGATGTTTTGCGCTTTTCACCGCGGATTCCCACAGGCCGCCGAAGTGGGGCGCTCTTGGGGGTATGAAGACAAACTCTATTCCCTTTTCTGCAGCAAACAATTGAAGACTGTCCTTCTGAGCGTTGAAAGCCTCTTGAAGGTCGCGGAGTTTCCTCTCTGCTCCGACAAAATTTGTCGCGTTGTCGCAGTAAATCCTTGTTGGACGCCCTCTCCGTGCGATGAACCTTTTGAGAGTAGAAATAAATGCATTAGTGCTTAAATCGCAAACGAGTTCAAGATGAACGGCTTTCGATGTAAAGCACACGAACACCGCAATGTACATTTTTGTTGGTGGTCGTCCCCTTATCTTAGATGTCACAAGTATAGGTCCCCAAAAATCTACGCCAGTCACTATGAATGGCCGAATGCCCCTTAACCTATCGGCTGGCAAATTTCCCATTATCTGGTTTAATAATTTAGGCTTGTAGCGAAAGCAGTGAATACAGTTTCTTACTACTTTGCTGCATATTTCTCTAGCATTGATAAGCCAGATTTCTTGACGCATTAAGGCAATGAGTGCCTTTGGGCCTGCGTGGCAATTTGCTGTGTGAAGGTGTCTCAAATAAAGCATGACGAAATCACTATTTTTAGGCATCAGCAGGGGAAATTTTGCATCTAAAGGAATTGGGGCTTCTAACAATCTGCCTCCAACGCGTATTAATGAAAATTTAATGTGTTCTTGCGTAAACTCGTGTAAAAATGGATTCAGTCTCTGTATATTATTCGGTAGGTCTTGAGATTTTTTAAGTAGTTTTATCTCATTGGCAAATTCATGATACTGAATTAACTGTACAATTTTAAGAAATGCGCATTTTAACTCTTTCGCTCGCGGGATTAAAGAATCGTGTTTATGTTTCAATATCGTCGAGATGCGTAGTATATAAGAAAATATTCGAAGCAGCTTAGGATAGGAGGAATGTTTTGCCATCAGTTCAAACAGCAAATTGTCATTTATATTGGTTGCAATTAAAGTTAGAGCACTTTTCTTAATCTCTAGATTTTGTAGCTCAGCATTCATTTCAAAATGCGTATTTTTTGGCCACTCCGAATTATTCTGACACAGAAACGTTGGTCCTTCGAACCAAATTGATTTATTGATTTCATCCACACTACACCCTCTGGAGACAAGGTCTGCAGGATTTTGTTTTGATGGCACATGAGACCATTGGACATCCATAGACAATTCTTTCAACTCTGACACCCGATTTGCTACGAATGTCGTTAAAGTTGATGGGTGTCTCTTCATCCAAAATAAAACGATCTCAGAATCCGTCCAGAAATATGTGCTTTCAATAGGAAAATCTAACAGACATTTTACTGTGGACCAAAGTTTTACCAGTAGATGTGCAGCACATAGTTCAAGTCTAGGAAGTGACTGAGTTTTTAATGGTGCAACTCTAGACTTGGCAGTGAGAAGGCGACAATGCAGACCACTTTCATCGTGGGTGCGAACGTAGATGCAGCATCCATAAGCTCGAATGGACGCGTCTGAAAACCCATGAATTTGACACCTCGCGTTTGAGTGAGAATTTACAAAACGCGGAATTTCTAAAGTGTTCAATAAGATCAAATTATCTTTAAATGTTTGCCAACTTGTATGGAGTGTCTCCGGTATAGACTCGTCCCAGTCGAGCTTTTGCAGCCAAACTTCTTGCAAAAGAATTTTGGCTCGTGTGATGATTGGACACAATAGTCCCAGAGGATCGAATAATCGCGCTGACACGGACAGAATGTTTCTTTTCGTAGCGTTGACGTGATCAAAATTTAATTTTAAATGAAATTTGAATCTATCCGATTGAGGCAGCCACGTAATTCCCAGGGTCGTCGTTGAGTTTCCATCGTTAAAGTCCAACGTTTTTTCAGTAGCTTCACTATATAAAGCGGAATAGTTGGAGAACCACTTGGCCAGCCGAAACCCTGCAGAGTTTAATATTTGCGTAACTTCTTCTTTAATTAGCATTAAATCGTTGAGGTTGTCGGCGCCAGTTAACATATCATCAACGTAAAAGTCTCGACGGATAACTTTAGATCCAGTCGGATGTGTCGGTTTAAACTTGTCACTTAAGTAGAACAGGCATCGTATGGCTAGAAATGGCGCCGGGGATGTCCCATATGTGACTGTGTTTAATTGATAAACTTGGAGGGGTTCTGATGGATTTTCTCTCCAGAGTATCAATTGAAACTTTCGATCGTTCTCGTCAATCAAAATTTGACGGTACATTTTTGATATATCAGCTGTCATTGCATATTTGTGTAAGCGAAATCGAAGTAAAGTTGAAAAAAGGTCTTTTTGAATAGTTGGTCCCACCATAAGAACTTCATTTAATGACACCCCAGAAGAAGATTTACTCGAAGCATCGAATACTACTCGGAGTTTAGTTGTTGTACTCTGAGGTCTTAACACACACTGATGTGGTATGAAGTAATGGGCCGTATTTGGAATTTTGCTATCAATGGCTGTCATGTGACCCAGACTTATGTATTCTTTCATAAAGTCTGTATAAAGTCGTTCCATTTGAGGATCTCTTGATAATTTACGTTCTAACGAAAGAAAACGTCTTTTAGCTATTTCAAAGGACTTACCCAAACATAATGGATTTTTCTTGAAAGGAAGAGAAACCTCAAATCTACCGGAAGGCACTCGGTGAACTGACTTGATATATTTTGCTTCACAAGCTTCATGCTCATCTGATTTTAGTATTTTTCGGTTCGGCACCTCCTCCAGCTCCCAAAATTTTTGAATTAGGGTATCGATTGGAGTAGATTCTTCTGCTAAATTGATAGAGGCGCATAAAGATGCTGACGAGATTTCAGGGGGGTTATGTTTTCCTGAAATTATCCATCCTAACAAGGTTTTTTGAATGACAAGGCTATCTGAGCCTAATTTGATTTGGCCAACGCATAACATGCCAAAGAAACACTCAGCTCCTAACAATAAGTCAACTTTTTGAGACTTGAAGAAAAGTGGATCAGCGAGTTCAATGTTTTGTGGGATGCTCAATTTTTTCGCAACAATTGTATGACTGGGTTGGTAAGAAGATATTGAGCGCAAAACCCAGAAATCAGACGAAAATGTAAACGAATTCACGCGAGAATAAATTGTAGCAGACACTTTTTTATTAATCCATTGATTCGCTCGTCCTATTCCTACTAACTGCAAATCTTTATTATCTCTTGGCAACTTTAGTTTTTGAGCTAAGTCCTCGGTTATGAAATTAATTTGAGAGCCAGAATCTAGTAATGCTCTGGCTAAAAAGTAATCACCGGATCTGCTCTTAATTTGTACAACTGCGGTAGCTAACACAACTTGGTCTATACCCGCCGACGAATAATTGACGAAGGCTTGCGACGTCGAAGGGTGATCAGCGTCCTCGCCCCTTACGGATTGTTTATTTTGCTGGGATACAGATACTTGTGGAGACATATGGTTTGGAGCATATTGATGCAACAGTGTATGATGTTTTTTGGCACATACCCGACACTTATTTGAGTTACATCTCGAAACTGTGTGCCCTCTCTTCAAGCAGTTTATGCAAAGAGGAACATTTTTTATAAACTCAAACCTTTGAGATACTGATAATGCAGTAAACGAAGTACAGCTCTGCAGGGAATGACCACCAGATTTACAAAAAACGCATTTCGGTTCTTGAGGAGAAGTCGATTTGACACACGCATGTGAAGATTTCATAATCTTTTTCCCTCCCCCCTCAAATTTCTGCTTATTCGCCTGTAATTTAGACGATGAAGCTTCATCAGCCGATAAATGTTGGAAACGTTTGTTGAGCGTAGTTTCGCAATCAGACCATAATGGCAGCTGTTCGTAATTGAGCTGCTCTTCCCACTTTAGTTTAGTGGTACTGTCAACTTTTGACATTACTAAATGTATTAATATAGCATGGGTTATATGCCTATCGTCACCAAGAGACAAAAGTGAATCGTAAACGGCCGAAACGGTATCGACCATCGAGCGTAATGCTGCAGCGCTGGGCTTATTCATAGCAGGCAAATCAAAGAGGGTAGAAACACTGTCAAAAAAAATTAAGCAAGGATTGTCATAAAGTTTCTTCAAGCTCGCAAGCGCCTTCGCATAATTAGCTTCGTTTATTTGGAAAGCCTTTACTGCCCCTAAAGCCTCATCAGTCAGGCATGAAATTAAATGGTTGAATTTTTCAATATCGGTTAGGCTGACATCATTATCGACTAAGCTCTCAAAGAGGCTAATGAAATTCTTATACTCGCTATATTTCCCTCCAAATTTGGGTAGACGCATTTGAGGAAGCCTTGAATGATGAGGGACTGACATGGAAATATCCCGAAAACTTGTTGTTTGTTGCTTGTCCAAAATCGCCAACAACAAAGACTTTGTAGTTACGCATGCCTCTTCTAACTCCGCTGCACCATCCTCGTCGGTTTCTATTAAATCAATTTCATTTTGGAATGACATCGCCTGTTCGATATAACTGTTAAGAATGTCTAATCTGCATTTGATTTCTAAAGGGTTGTGCGAAATAGTCTTCTCTTTAACAGCCTTCTTTATCCGAACAATTTTTAATAAAAGCATTTGCCTTTGTTTTCTTAAAGTGTCTATTGTGTTCTCTTGAGCAGCAACATTTGGTGATTTTGGTCTATTCTTGCCTGTCATCATAATCAGTTATGCGTAAGTAAACGCAAACAAGACAACTAAAACAATTTCTTTCTTTATTCGAATGTATTGGTTTAATGCTAATATTGTGTTTAAAAAGTCAATAACTAGCTAATGATGTTAAGAGAACAGAGTAACTATTTTTTCCGTAATCATCAACTTATTGAAGAGAAAACAACAATTTTTAACACCGGCGACTGAGTAAACGGACGAAAAGAGAAGCGAACGATCAACACAACCACTGCAAAATTTCTTATGGAGCAAAATTGGTAAAAGCTTTTGAAGGTGATAATCGCGTTCTCAAATTCATGCATTGGTCTATGAGCGGCACAACTTTTTATGTTATTGCGATAGAACGAAAGAGAGGTAAACGATGTAAACGCCGATAATTCAAACGCCAGCAAGGTTATTGTCGCTGCTGAGCACTATCAAATATTATGCAACCGTTGCAAACCGCATTAAATAGCAAAGAGAGAATTAATATTGAGATCTAAATTCCTAATTGGGTACGAGCTCTTTGATTATACTCGTGCTGAATATTTAAGCTACGCTTGTGCTATTAGCCACGTGTTAGTTCTTTAATTCTTGCAAGATAATACCAATAATGCAAGTACATATGCATATACATGGATATGTCGGCAAACATGTGGTTGCTATGCTAATTGCCTTGATACATTTTTTTTTTTTGTTTTTTTTTTTTTTCGAGTTTTAAATGTTTCTCAATTTGACCAACAATAATTATGAAATAATTTCGTTGCCAATTGTTATTTAACTGATTATTGTTTTACGTGTTTTTAAATAACTGCTAGTAATTTGTTTGTGTAAATGCAATTAACGGCATTGAGTTTAAGTTTAAGAGGATCTTAACTTTCTCGGCAAGACACAATTTATCTGCCGGTTGATTCCCAAATTGAAGAATTATAACTCGTTAATTACATTTGTTACCTCTGTTTTTGGAGATTTTGGAGCCATAGCAATTGATGAATATGAAGGGTGATAGTTTCCAAAATTCAATGACGATGGCAGCTTGCTTTTTCCAGCGATGACCAAGATGATAGTTAGATAGCCAAAATGAATATCAGCTCAAGTGCTCAAATACTTTTTTTTTTTTTTAACGCGAATATGTATGTATATGCAAGTTAATCTGTTCTTCTAGTTAACAACGCGAAACTTAAGTACGTTCTGTGCACGATTGAATATAACAAGAAACTGTCACAGAACGGAGAGCAACTTGGAAAACGGCTAGTGCAACGAGAGATTATACACTTAATCAAGTCCCTGCTCGGGCGCCATGAATAATTGCAAGCTTTTTTGCAATGCTCGAAATAAAATTATCGAGAATGTGAGAGCTGAATTAAGTGCGGAGAAATAAAAAATGCAGGTGCTGCTCCGTTCGAGTGAGACAAAGAAGTGGCCGAGTTTATTATGCAGCAATTTCTTCGAAGTACATATACATATTTCATTTTTATAGATTGGAAGTTATAGTAAGCAAATATTGTAATAGTTCAAAATTCATATCTTTAGGCTCTATATATATTCGATGCATTTAACGCAAGTATTAATTTCGTAACTTATAATAAACTATGAAATATGTTAAATAATAAATTCAAATTAATTCATTAAAGAAATTGTAGGAAAAGTATTATTAAATGAAAAGCAAACATGTTTAGATTGCATGTGCGCCAACACAATATTTAAAATTAAACTTTTATATGTATATTATTCATTTATTTTCTTTCTTTTGAAACACTGTGCCAGTGCTTTGTTAACCGCACCAACATTAAAAGCACTTGCTTTACGGCAGATGTATTTAATAAGAAGCTTTTTCGTGGCAGAAATGCCATCGGAGGTTTGCCATTGCCTGCCGAAGGGCGACCGCTATTAGAAAAAACTTTTTCTATGATTAAGATTTTGCTTGCCCTGACTGAAATTCGAACCTCGAACTCACCGGCATATCGAGTTATAGCACGCACCGCTACCAACTCTAACAAAGAAATGTCTTTGCTACCTTTATATTTTTGTATATGCAAAAGCAAAGCACTAAAAATATGTTTTAGGCTCTACTTTGCTAAATTTTATTTTTGACCGCTTTTAAGTTTAAATGCAAATCAAATAAGTTGATTGCACCCTTTTTCAATTTACAATTTTACCTGCTTTGTGTGTTTGATTAATGTTGCTGTTAGTTTATGTAGTTCGCCAATATATGCATGTATGTTGCGTGTATATGTATGTATATGTATGTTATGTTTGAATTTTACCGCCTGTGGAATATCCGGCTCGAAGGACCAAATGATAAGCTCGTGAGGATTGAAAGGGCTGGTTTTCCAAAAGGCGTGAAAATAAAAAGCATACAAATCCTATAAGTAAATGGTTTATTAAAATATTTGCAGGAACTCAACTTACCACTCTATATCGTCTGTGAGGATCGCTAATAAGAAGCCACAATCATCGGCTCTCTCACAAACTTCAGAAATTCGAAGTTGTAAGCAGAGCTTTTTGACGTACATAAGTGGTAAATGTTGCCACATGGGCGAACGGAGTGAAAACTCATCTTTATTATTTTTTTTAATAATCCCAAGTGATAAATTCAAACCAACGCAAAAGCTATTCTAATTAAGGATATTAAAAGCATCACATATGTAATAATTTTTAATAAATTTCAGCCAACAAAAATTACAAAACACTTCAAAACAAAACAATCTCTACTTAATATTAAATCTATCAATTTTAATTATAACTCACGACTTGTTGCAGTTTCCTCTTTAAATATTGAAGCTTTATCCTTAAGGTCCTTTCAAGCATATATACATTGATTGAAATTATCAAAAATTATTGAAATTTGAAGTTTTAATTTTAATTTGTGAAAAATGTTTGTAAAATGTCCTTTGGATTGGCTTTAATTATTGCAAATGATATTCATTGTTTGGTTCTGCAGAATTTTACTTTTGATTGGTGAAAAATTATGATAATTGTTGATTGCTGCAAAATTTTTTTTCTCTTTGATTAAAAAAAGATATTCTCTTTGGTGAAACTGATTGTAGAAGGTTTTAATTCTTGGAAACTGCGTAATGGTGAAATTTTACTTTTTAAACTCGTATTCCTTACAGGAATTTATTGCTGAAGGTTTTAGTTCTTTAAGCTGCCGGGTCGCCAAACACTAGGATCTATAATCCCTTTAATGTCCCTGTTTGGGCTCCAAATAAAATATTTAAAAAATATATGATTGAATAATTTTATTTTAATTCAAAAAAATTTAATTTGTCGGGTTCGTGACAAATTTTATTCTCTAAAAAAACAATACAAAAAATCCAAGCTCATTTCTTTCTTCTTGAAGACAGTGCTTCTGCATCAAGTATTTATCTTATTTTGCCAAGAAATTATTAGCATTTAGAATTATTATTTCGCAATCCGCGGTAATACTTAACTTATATTATCGAGCCCTAACCGCGAAAATAACGTAAGCGACATTTTTTCCAAAATTAACTTTTTGATGCAGAACTGTTCTAAAACTGATAATACGTCATCTGGCTAAATATTGTTTCGCTAATCGTTATAGTTATGGAGATGTACGACTTTACATTTTATCGTAAGCGACATTCACTCTTAAAAAAAAAAAAAATATTTAAAAAAAACCTTCTACTGTAAAATTTGGTTTTTGTCGCTTACGCTAAAATGGCGGTAAAGGCTCGTTATGTTTTGGATTATACCATGGCATTTTTTCAACCGTTTTTGCAAATTCCCGCAAAGTTTTATTTTCTTTGTATGGTTTTATAATCAAACTTTTTAGGTCATTAGAAAATTATTTTCCTCTTGGCCACATTGCTGGAATATTAGGTTAAAAATATATGCATTGAATTTTTCAGTTTTGGTACTCAAAGATATACTCGTATTAATTTTACAAAAATATTTTGATTTGACTCTTGCAAATTCAAAGCTCACCAAACAAACGTTCACTGTATACTTACTTTTGTGATGTAATTTCTGAACATATTCTTGAAAATATTATTATTATTATTCATTGTAAAGGTAAATACAATGGAGCCTTAAAAATATAATTTAACTTTAGCATCTTTGGCCATCATGCTTTATATATTACTAGTGTGCTTATATTTAGGTAATAATACAAAAAAATACGAAAGTAAATATATATGTACATATGTATGTATATATATCACACTTCATAGTAGATGTTTGCTTTACAACGAAATCTTGCAACATTCTTAACGTTTGAGTAATTAACATTTCTAAGGGCCTCCCTAGCATTTCCTTTAAATATATCTTGGCGAGCGTCATTGAATTTGGACATGTTTTAATTATAATTATGTGGTTGATTGTAAGGACACATGTTTCGTTGTCGCGGAATGGACAAGGGGTTGGCTGGTATTTTCGAGTAAATATTTGTGTGTTATTCGGGAGTGTCCGAGACGGAGTCTTGTATATACTAGATTGTGCCTTCTAGGCAGATTTTCCGGGAAGATAGGTGCTTGTCCTGTAGGGTTTAATGTTTTGTAATGGTGTGAGACTTGTTTCCAGTTTTGATTGATTTTTTGGATGTAGCTCTTGTATGCGATCTTGTTGCCAATTTAGCTGCGTAATCTGCCAGGTGATTTCCTTGTATACCGACATGACTGGGTATCCATAAATGTTGGGATTCATAATGAGTATGTCTCTTATTTGAGATATAATTTGGTCCCATGTTGATTATGGGTGTTGTGCGGAATGCGCCTATTGATAGTCGAGCTGGCAAATAATATATTGTAAGACCGGGCTCAGTATTGGCATTAAACCAGCATTCAGCCTCAGGGAACTCAACGTTATAGAGTCTCATCAGCAAAGGAAACGACGGCGTACTATCCTGTGGCATTGAAAAGACGCAAGTGTCCATATCTCTGCCGCCAGCAATTTCCGCCTCGCCCCACTCCGTTTTATACCCATATCCGTTTCTTTTAAGTCCGCAGGTGGCCTTTAAGGCCTTCCTATGTATGAATATACAAAGAGACGGTAAGTGCAGCAATGCGTCAAGAGCAGCGCCAGGCGTTGTAGAGAATGCCCCTGTACAGCACACGGCGATTGTTCTCTGTTCCGAAAACCCGTTTACACTGCAGAAGGCGGGAGTTTTCATCCAGAATTACTCCTAGATACTACACTTTGGGAGAAGTCTGAATTGTAACTCCCTTAAGTGTAAGGGGAATGAGGCCATCCAACCTTCTCCGCTTAGTAAGAGAACAACACTAGTTTTGGTTGGGTTTGCGGATAGTCCATTATCGTCACACCAAGTGTCAATTTTATTCAGTATTGTCTGCGCTTTTCTGCAAACAGCCGACAGAGATGGGCCCGTGGCTAGACAGGCCACATCGTCCGCATAGGCCTGAGCGTAGATATTCGAGTCATCAAGAGTGACAAGAAAAGAGTAAATTACCAAGCACCAGAGCAAAGGAGAAAGCACACCGCCCTGAGGACAACCTTTATTTACTCCGCACTTTAGGTATTGATCCCCTTCTGCCTGAATCCTGATAATCCGCTGCGCCAGCATTGAACGAATCTATGAAAATATTTTTCAAGGTCGCCAACACGAGTTCGACACCTTCTTTTAGTACAATAGGTGCGATGCAATCCGGACCGGGCGATTTGAAACTGTCAAAAGACTCAATAGCGTATCTTATGGCATCTTCCCTCGCCACAGTTCTGGCAACAAACCAGTCATATCTTGTCGCGGTGGTTCTTGCACTCCCCCTCTCTCCTGTCGAGGGAGAAGAGGGCGTAACCATCACCTGATTTCCAGGAAAGTGAGTCTCTAGAAGAAGAGAGTAAGTCTCCGTCGTGGTCTCTGTGAAAGTGCCATCAGGCCTCTTGAGCGAAGCCAGCTTTTGTAGGTAATTGCGAATGAAATTTATAATATTTGGGCCTACTCCCCAAGATATTAACTGCTCGATAACACAATGTAAACCAACTCTGTCAAAGGCTTTCTCCATATCAATGAAAATTATAGAGATATGATTTTTGGCGCGGATGGCGTTTGCAACCTGTTCGTCGAGAGTAAGGAGGGCATCGATGGTGCCGCAACCAGGTTTAAACTCTGTTTGGTAAATTGAAAGAAATTTTTTGGTTTGTAAATACCACATTATATCCATCTAGGCTATCTTTGGGTTTATTGAGTTTAGGGATGGGAATTGTTAAAGTACTTTTCCATTGCTGAGGAATGATGCCTGTGATTAGTATTATATTGTACAGTTGGCAAAGCTTGGATTTGGCAATATAAGGGAGGTTTTGGAGGAGAAGATACGGGACCTTGTCTTGTCCAGGTGTTTGGCCTTTGAGGGTTAACAGGCATGAGTTAAGTTCTATAGGTGAAAACTTAAGTTGTAACTGCGATGCTTTAAGAAGTAAGAATTTAAGTAACTATACTTTATATTGAGAAATTCTGTTGAGATATTAGTGTCTTTTGAATTATTTGACCATGTTTCGGCGAGTGCGTTACCAATTTCCTCGGGTGTTGAGGCGATGCAGTTATTAGAGGTTTGTAAGACGTGGATATAATTGGGAGAGTGGTGGTCGTGTAGGGTATTTACTCTCTTCCAGAGTATTTTTGATGGCGTTCTGTAATTTATGTCTTTAGTGAGAATGATGAAAGCAGCTCTTTTTGCTAGGCTAGGTTAGGACTTTTTCTTTGGTGGGAGATCGTTTAACGGCTTTCCAGGAATCGAAAGATTCATTTCTAAGCAGAGTCAAATTATCGTTTCACCAGTAAATTGTTTGATTATGACCATTATGTTTCGTAATGGGGATTGTTAAGTTGGCACTTTGTCTTATTTTTCTTTAAAATTTTGATGCAGTTTGATTAACGGTTACCGCATGGTTTATCATAAGGTCACTTATATTTTCTACTATAGTTTGTATCTGTAAGTGCGACTTATGTTAGAGAGTATATCATTGCAGAAGAGATTTAATGAAATGGGCATATGGTCGCTGCCATGTGTAGAGGATAAGGAATCCGAGATCGTTTTATTTAAGAAAATTCACTTTAATGTTTATTTAAATTTAGGTTACAAGTTATTTTAAGTATTTAATGAAAGAAATTGAAAAATTAAATCGCAAGAATACTATTGTCGTTGTTGGCGTGTGTCCGACTCGGTGATTTCTATCTCACTGCCCTCCGCTCTTTCCTTGTTGCTGACATTTTTGGCAGCGTTGCCGTCTCTAAAGTTGGTGGTATGGTTGCCATCGCTTACAGTCGGCTTTTCTTACTCTTCAAAGCGCCGTCGCTCGAAGAGTTGGTTTTCGTCATCGACCGCATCGTCTGAATCATCAGGTGGTATTTGGCACAATGCTTTCAGCTGGTCTGATGCAAATACGGACGTATAGTGTCGTTGTGTTCTTTCGGCATGTGGTAAGTCTTCAACCACATAGCGGTCATTAGGTAAAATTTTGCTGATCATGAAGGGACCCTTGTAGCGAGGTTTTAACTCCCGTGATGTACCGGTGCTTACAGGTTCATTTGTGGTTAGAACAAGGTAACCTTCGTTGTAGTTCTTTGCTTGTGCTCGTATGTCGTTAATTCTATTAGCAGAATCGGCTCGCAGCTGCTGTAGCTCCGTGTCGGTCATCATGTCACCATGATCGTCTTGAAGAGCTTGAATGAGTTGGTTCTGTAAGATGTCGCGCGGCGTGTACCCATAGAGTAGCTTGAAGGGAGTACATCCTGTTTTCTTATTTGGCGTCGTATTGATGCTCCATTGAATTTGGCGCAGTTAATCGTCCCATCGTTTTTCATCATCTGCGGTAGGTAGTAGCATAGATTAGATGAGGCTGTTCGTTCTCTCGAAGTGCCCATTTGCGCGTGGCGTACGCACTGCGTTGAGGACATGCTTTACGCTGTTGAAGTGGCAAAACTTTTGAAATGCTTTCGAGGTGTAAGCCGATACGTTGTGGCATTCCACGATAGCTTGTGACATCCGACAATACCTGGATTGCATAGTTGGTTGCCGTGCTTTTAACTTTTAACTTGGTAAATGAATCGACAATTACCAGTATGTGCTCGTTGTGTTTTGAAGAATTTGGCGATGTCGTAATCATATTGACCCTCTCGTCGTCCACCTGGCGATTTATTAAGGGCACAACCGACGCAGTATTTTATATGGCTCTTTATGTAGTTCCGCGTGCGGGGGAACCAAAACAGATTGAGAATACGCTTTATCGTTTTGTCAACGCTCATATGTCCTGCTTTATCATGGCATTCCTGGAGTATATGGTATCTTAATTTCTTCGGGACGACCCATTGGCTCTTTCCTTTGCACTTCCGATATAAACGGCCTAATTCGTTTGCATAATCAGCATACTATGATTTCGTGCCATTACACATCTCGTCGACGATGTGCTTAATTTCCTCATCTTGCAATTGCATACTGAACAGCCCATCGGCTTCATCGATAATTGCACAGGTCTGCAACAAAAATGCTGTCTGGATATTTCCAACTGATTTGTATGTATTTAGGTGTTCTAAAAACTAAAAAAATACTCAAAAAATTCCAGAACGTAACGTTATTTCACAAAACGCTAAATTATTAGGCATTAATAATAGGTATAATTTTATTTTGATTACTGTTTTTAAATGTTTACCATAACTATCATTAATTTCTAAATAAGAAACCCCCTGTGTGCGCTGCATTAACAAACCTAAACATGTTGTAACCTCAACGTGCGCGCTCCGATAGTGTAGAAAGTGGCGCGGTACAATTACGTGTTAGCTCGTCATTAAACATTTAGGATCTTACGCCTTAAAGCAGTTCTGCTTCACAACGGCGGTTTCTATACTTCCATTCCTGTCGGTCATTCCGTACACCTCAAGGAAACCTACAAGGACTTGTAATAGATTCTTTGCAAATTAAAATATAATGACCACGGTTGGCAAGTGTGCGGTGATTTTAAAATCTTGGGCATGGCGCTCGGACAACAATCTGGGTTTACCAAATTCCCTTGCTCGTCACGTTTTCTGACAATGTAGGTGTCTATGTTAAACAAGTTATCATCTTAAAAAAAATATAAAAGTTAAAAATTTTGGTACATTTTCGTTTGTGGGAAACATCGGGAAGGTCTCTTTGAAGCGTCCAACAGTAGGCTGCCATTATTGGAACGCTCCATCTTCCCTGGTGTCTTTTTTCCATCTCCTTAATATCTTGTTGGAATCGTTCACCTTGCTCTTCACTCACGTCTTCTAAATTTTCTGGAAAGAAGTCGAAGTGGGAATGAAGAAAATGTAATTTTAAACTTATCAAGCAACCTAAAGCTTGAAATGCTTTTAACATTCTTTTGACGATTTGTTTGTAGTTACGATCTTTGTTATTGCCTAAAAATATCTTTATGACCTCTTTTAAGGCAATCCACCCTTTTCTTTGAGGATCCGTCATGGTTATGATGAATAGTGGATCAGCCATAAGCCGTCTAATACCTGGTCCAACGAAAACACCTCTTTCAACTTTGCCTCCGAGAGGCAATATAACAGAACACGAGGAATATAACAGAAACTGTCAGACGAGTTCACACACTTCCGCACTATACTGAACCAAGATCTACAAAACCAATGACCAATGAGTTAACACGTAACTGTACCGTGCCACTATCGGAGCGCGCACTTTCAGGTTACAACAAGTTTATGTTTGTTAATGCAGCGCACACAGGGTGTTCTTTATTTAGAAATTAATGATAGTTATGGTAAACATTGAAAAACAGTAATCAAAATAAAATTATACCTATTATTAATGCCTACAAGTTAGTCCAAAAAACCCCTTTTTTATAATAAAATTTTGCGTTTTGTAAAATAACCTTACGTTCTGGAATTTTTGGAGTATTTTTTTAGTTTCCAGAACACCTAAATACATAGAAATCATTTGGAAATATCCAGACAGCATTTTTGTTGCAGACCTGTGTAATCGATGCCTAGTCGATCGCTGCCGTTTTGCTTCTTAACAAGCACGACAGGACTTGCCTACTCTGTTGTGGATTTCGTGATGATTTCATGTTCAAGAAGCTTGTTGATCATACCTTTGACAATATCTCGTTTCGGTTCAGGCTGCGATAAGGTGCTTGAGATACAATTTGGTGACTCTCAAGTTCGATGCTGGCCTCAACCACGTCGGTCTTACCGATGCCACTCAGCCCGCTAGAAAACACATCTGCATTATTCTCCAGAAGACCTTGCATTTTAACTTTCTCGTTGACATTGCTGAAATTAGACAATAGTTTCGAAAAATCGCTATTTGATATTACCGTGGTTTGTATGGCACGTTTATTTTCGAAAAAAGTGCGACCACTCTCAACCTTCATCCTAACGTTAACATTGATGATGACATCTTGCCCTAGTAGAACGTCGTGCTGCATTAACTCGTCATCAGCGATGTAAGCCTGCGCTCTGATGACTGCTTCGTCGATAACCATGTCTATGATGATGGCTTCGTGAAACTTTCGTACACCTCCACAAAAGCCTTTTACTTTTACAGAGCACTTACGTCTTTCTGCGTTGAAGCGTTCAGCCACTGACTTACAGATGATAGTACATTGGCTTCCAGTGTCGATTAAAGCGATATATGGTTGCGATTGTATAAAGATGATTTTATTAAAACACCCTTCCAAGTTCGTTGCCCCAAGTCGTCGTAACATTGCGGTGGGTTTTTCACAATTTCCACCGTTCGGATTAACTTTGTTGCATGATACACAGCGATGACGTTTTTGCGGTAGTGGACATTTGTTGGAGAAATGCCCTATCTCATTGCAATTGTAGCACTTCAATTGCAACTTTGTTACAATTTGCTTTGCTGTTTCGCTAAATTTTGACCTGACATCATCTCGTTTACTTAGATGATTCGCCTGTGTTTTACCCAATCCTACACGATTGATAAAATAGTATTCGATTGCGTCACGCAACTGCTTAATTGTTGTAAATTTCATTGGGGCTATACTTACCTGAAGTTCGCGATGCTTGAAACCCGCTCTTGCGTATCGTATTTCGGCAGCCTCGCTGAGTTTGTAACGTAGACCTAGTGCTGAAATGCGGAAACAAAATTCCTTCACTGATCCTTTCGGTTGTCTTGTCGCGTTGGTCATGGCAAAATGAATTTCTGCCTCGGTTTGCAAAGCATTTGCAAAATATGTCCTTGTCGTATGCAATGTGGGTGATGCATCCAGCCATATACATGCAACACCTTTTAATTTCGTGTACACAGCCAATAATAAAACTTATCGTTCCATTTGTAAGCTCTACGGTAATATTTGCGTTGTTCGTTTGATCAAATTCCGGCAGGGTATTTGCTATTTCTTTAACTGATGCATGCCGCATATACTCGTTCGTTGAAATATAGGCGTTGCCTCGATTGTATGTGGTTCGTAATCGTGCGTTGCTGCTGCGATCTCGTTGTTCGCTGAACAGTTCTCGTGCTGTTGAATTTTTGCTGCTGCGCTTTCGTTGACTGCTACTGAGCGGTCGTCGTTTGCAGCGTCCTGTGCGTTGTCGTTTTATATGGCCTTGGGGTTTGCAAAAGCTGCGTCAATAATTCTCGAATCTGTGTCATTTCTTTTTGCAATGGGCATTCGCGTAGTAGCTTATGACAAGGGGAAGCCGCCTTCGTCGGCAGAACCCCCCCAGCTGCTGAACTTTAAGGGGTGGCACGTTCCCGTTGTCCCCTGGGGAGTAGGCCGCTGCGAAGACGACCTATACATTGGCGTTGTCTACCACCACAGTCGCCTGCACAGCTACCAAATCTTGCGTTGAAAACACTGTAATGCAGAAGTGCTTAATATTATTCTTAAGCACTACACATGCTCTAAGCCTTTCACAGGAGAGGTCCCAAATTACCTTACCTCTGTACACCCATGGCTCTTGAATCAGTACTATTCCCGCCTGCCTGATGACTCCCTACGCAGGCTGCCTTCTGAGCGATATTTCGAAATTCTTTGTGTCTTGCTTCTAATGCATCTTCTGAGAGCATTCCAATAGGAATATTGAAGTTTTTAATAATATGCACTCCGTGCGCCAAAACTTTGTGAACTGTTGCAGGCATTTTATACCACGAATCATTTTTCATATATATTTCGTGTTTAGGCTCACCGCCTAAATAACCACCCTAATGTTTAACAGAACTCGGCGTTAGCTATGTTAAAATTTCCCTTTTTGTATAAACCGTTTTGTGAGCTAGCACAACTGTTTAGAGAAAACGGGTAACTTACTTGCATTCTAGATTGAAGATCAAGAAGACACTCCAGGCCAACCACCACGCTCCATTTTTCATCTTGTGTAAACGGATTCACTTGCGAATACAAAGGTAATCTATAAGAGAAAAACTGTATTGAAATACATTGCGTTTCTAAATATATGTACATATACTCAATTTAACCGATACTCATTGTTTTTATTTCCATTCACATAAATCCACACCGGTGCGAGTGTGAGCTATCGATTCAACCATCCCTCGCAGCGGTGCACATGGTCCTTCGTCGCCGTGAAAATAACATATTTTGATTCCCGCCAGCACACAATCCTAAGTCGGAAGACAATTTAAGTCAGTCCAGCAGCGATCATTTGCCGGGAATTTCATACGGCAAGCACAACAGCCACACTACACATCCCCATCAAGGAAGCAATTTTGTTTTGTTTATCAACTGCAACATCGACACATATAAAGGAAAAGGTACGTGGTTTAATATATCACTGCACTTTTTGTTAAAAACTAAATAAATTACAAGTGAGAATGCCGCAAGTGATTTTGTGAAGTGATCAACCATAAATACAAAGAAAGTGCACATACACAGTGACCATCGTGAACATTCTGTCTGTCCGCATACAGACATAACCTCGTAATTCGAGCGCGCAAATTTACTCGTGGTAACAATCCACAATTGAAAAACAATAACCGCGATTTTGTTTTGGTTGCATTTGCTTTAATCCTATAAAAATTTAATACTTAATTTTCGATTTAAAGCAACTGGTCACTGTGCACTTCACACACGGCAGAGGCATAACCTCAAAGCACGTAATCATTGACTTCACAAGGTCACCAACGCGAATATATAGCTAAAGTCACTCACTTTCATTCTTAAAAAACAGAAATAAAAAAATTTTTGCGTAAAATTAATTGAAATAATTATTAAAAATAAGACTTAATAAACAAGATAAATAATTTGGGTGGCGATCAAGTGTGCTAACAACAAATATACATACACATATATATAAACATACATACATACGTGCAAACGCTATTTAATAAACCAAACGCATATACGTATACACGTAAACCAAAATTTCAGAGCTTTTCTTTGTCGAATTGAGGGTTGGTTGGCTTTTTTTGTGGTATTTTCGACCAGTGTCATTCACTTTCGTGATTGTTTTCTTTGTGGGTTTTAATTCTCTTATTGAAGTAATACAATGTCGGGTTTGGAAACTTTCATTCGCTGGACAGATTCTGTCATTGAATTTGATACGGAATTCCTTAGCACACCCACAAGTGAGCACACCAAACATTCGCTGAAAATTCAGCAAACCGAACTTAAGGTGATGTGGGACAAATCCAAAGCTACCTTTGATGAGCTAATGGCTAATGAGTCAATTAGTGCTAAGGATATAACAGCAATTCGAAAGAAAAACAAGGCAGGCTATACAGCATTTGTGAGAACTATGTCAAAAATTAATAGTTTGTCAGAGGAATTAGAAAGGTTGGAACAAAAAAATGAAGATATGTCACTTTCGTCACACAATTTACATCTTCCACCTTGCGATACAGATGTGTTTAAAGGTGATTACTTGTCATGGCCAACATTTCGTGACATGTTCACGGCCATTTATATACTTAACAAGCGGCTTACTCCGATTCAAAAGCTTTATTACTTGAATCAAAAAACCCTGGGTGAAGCAAAAGAAATTGTTAAGAAGTGTGAACTAACAAATGAAGGCTTCAACACAGCCTGGAAAAATCTTTGCGATAGATACGAGAATAAGAGGATCCTGGTTAACACACAATTGAAGATTCTCTTCAATTTGAATACCGTAGAGACTGAATGCGGAAGTTCGATTAAGAGGCTGCAGAGAGATATCAACAACTGCATATCCTCCTTAGAAAGCCATAAAATAAACATTTCAAACTGGGATCCAATTATGACGTATTTATGTTCCACCAAACTTCCAGAGGAAACACTTTCGCTTTGGGAACAATCGTTGGAAAACAAGACTGACATTTCCAAGTGGGAGGACATGGACAAGTTTCTCACAAGCAGATTCCAAACGTTAGAATCAGTTTCAGGTTTGAGAGGAATCAGAGTTTCAAAGCCACCAAGGGTTTCAAGTAGTAAGCATTCCTCCGAACCACAAAGGAAACTGGGCGCTTTTCAAACGAGTGTCGCCAAGTTCATCTGCAAAATGTGTGAAAGCAATGAGCACAGAATGCATAATTGTTTAAAATTCCAAAAATTACCGATAGCAGATAGAATCTCCTTTGTCAGAAAGAATAATAGTTGTTTCAACTGTCTCTCCTTTGGACATTCGGTGTCGAAATGCACCAGTTCTTACAATTGTGCCATTTGCCATTCTCGACATCATACACTCTTGCATGTACAAACTGCTGGACCAAAGGCAACGAGTAGAGGAGATACCGGAGATCCTTCAGACAACCGTCTACATCAAGGCAGGCTCAGTCGCGTAATCTATCTGCAAAAAACAAAGGTAACCAAGGTAGAAGCGTGCAATCACACCACGTCATGACCAACAAAGGAATTTTACTTGGTACAGCCCAAGTCAACATTTTTTACAATGGTACAAACTTTTCTGCAAGGGCATTAATTGATTCTGGCTCTGAGTGTTCCTTCATTACGGAGAGGCTCAGACGTAGAATAAATCTGCCAACAAAAAGAATGCATGCTCAGGTTTCGGGCATTAACAATACGGTTTCGGCCCAAGTTACGGAAGCATGTTCCATTCAATTGCGGTCACTAGTTGACCCACTGATATCCATAGATACGATGGTGTTAGTGATGCAGAATCTCACTGGCAATTTGCCTACGTGCCATGTGGGTCCGCTAACACAACAGGCATTTCCGGACTTGGTTTTAGCTGACAAGAGGTTCTTTATCAATGAACCAGTCGATCTTGTGCTTGGTGGAGATATATATCCCCAAGTTATTCTAGAAGGAATAAAAAAGAACGTGTTCAGCACTCTGCTTGCTCAGGAGACAGTATTCGGTTGGATACTAACTGGAAGTGCTAATGCAGTTAGCCCAACGAACAATCGCGTATCGTTCTTTAGTGAAGTTACTCTGGACAAACAACTACACTCATTCTGGGAACTAGAAGACATGCCGAAGGGAAAAATCGCTACAGCTGAGGAAAACCAATGTGAGGAGCTCTTCAAGCGAACCACAACGCGAAACGAGAATGGAAGATATATCGTAACTCTTCCGTTCAAGGACGGTTTTCCTGATAAACTCACTGTGGGACCTTCAATGAGAATCGCACTGTCTCAATTCTATAGGAATGAAACTCGCCTATCAAAAAATCCTGACCTGAAAAAAGAATACAATAGAGTGATATTAGAATATGAAACCATGGGACATATGGCAAAAGTTCATACTTTGCAGTCGGCACATGCAGTCGACAATTATTACTTACCTCATCACGCAGTTAGAAAAGAGGAAAGCACCACAACTAAGGTGAGGGTCGTCTTTAATGCCTCATGTCCCACAGCTAATGGTATCAGTCTGAACGATTTACTTCTTCCAGGACCAGTGCTTCAGTCTGACCTAACTATATTGATATTACGGTGGAGATTTTTTAGATATGTCTTCAATAGCGATATTGAGAAGATGTATAGGCAAATTTTGATAGATCCTAACCAGACAAAATATCAAAGATTAGTGTTCCGTTCTCATCTTACAGACCCAGTTAGTGTTTACGAACTAAAAACGGTGACTTTCGGTGTGAATTGCGCACCTTATCTTGCTATACGGACTTTATTAGAATTAGCGAATGACTCTGAAAGCTCTTATCCCATTGCCACGAACATTTTGCGCAATTATATGTATGTCGATGATGTCCTGGCTGGCGGCCACACTATCGACAGCGCGATAAGAGCGAGGAATGAAATTTCAACAGTGTTACAGTCCGCTGGCTTTCCTCTAAGAAAATGGGCGTCCAATTAAACCAAATTACTAGAGGATATTCCGAAATCACATCTGTTGCATGAGAAATTTCTTGAATTCGAGGACACAAGTAGTGCGAAGGCACTAGGCATAAGATGGAATGCGCACTCTGACCAATTCTATTTTGTAGCCAGATCTATTGAAAATCTGGAGAGTCTTACAAAAAGAGCCATCCTATCAGCCATCGCCAAACTTTTTGATCCACTAGGGTGGTTAGCACCGATAATTATTGTTGCCAAGATACTCATGCAACACATTTGGCTAGAAGGTACTGATTGGGATGAAACTGTGTCCTCAGCCACATTAGAGAGATGGAGAAATTTCAGGCAAGATTACAACGAGATTAACAAGATTCGAATACCTCGATGGGTACAATACTCGCCAGAGGTTGACGTAGAGATTCACGGATTTTGTGATGCATCAGAGAAGGCGTATGCGGCCGCTGTTTATCTACGTGTTGTGGCGGAGGGAACTACAATTGTTAATCTGATGCTTGCGAAAACCAGAGTGGCTCCAGTGAAGACAATTTCTCTTCCTCGTTTAGAACTTTGCGGGGCGGTATTACTAGCCGAAATAATCGAAACGATCACGAGCAATGTCAACCTTTGTTTCCCACCGTATTACGAAAATTATCGACAAGGTGGGAAACACGAATTGGTTTCATGTAGACTCAGGTACAAATCCAGCAGATTTGGCTAGCAGAGGTGTAACAACCCACGATCTACTCAACAACACTTTGTGGTGGCAGGGACCTTCTTGGCTTCAAGAAGATGGGAAAAAATGGCCGCCACAAACCACTGACTTTACCACAAACATCGAAGAGAAACGAGTGCACGTTCATGCAGCGACAATGGCAGCCAATGTAGACGATATTCTCGACAGATTTTCCAGCTTAGCGAGGGCTCTGAGAGTAATCTCATATATGTTGAGATTTTTTCGGAGAACTCACCCTAGAACAAAAACCTCTCATCAGCAACGGTCTTGCGTGATTTCAACCGATGAAATCAAAGCAGCGACCACACGACTGATAAAACTGACTCAGAGGCAATATTATGGGGCTGAAATTTGTGAATTGAAGTCGGGAAGGTCTATTGATTCCAAAAGTGAAGTACTCCCTCTGAATCCATTCTTTGATGACGAGGATATACTGAGAGCAGATGGCCGACTAGGTGCATCCCTCGATCTTGCCTACAATGAACGTCACCCGATTATTCTTCCCTACGATTGTAGGTTATCGCGTCTGACTGTTCATTTTATTCACCAAATTTCCCTTCACGGCGAGAACCAACTTATGTTACGTCTTATTCGAACCCAGTATTGGATTCCAAGAGTTAAAACAATGATAAGGTCTACCATACATAGCTGCAAAACTTGCACCATATATAAAAAACACTCGCAAAGTCAACTCATGGGGATCCTGCCACAGGAGCGAACAACTTTTTCGCGTGCATTTACCAACTCGGGAGTGGATTTTGCCGGACCTTTCGAGATAAAAAGCTACCGTGGGCGTGGTTGTCGGGTTTCGAAAGGCTACGTGTGTCTTTTTGTGTGTTTTACCACAAAAGCCATTCATTTGGAGGCAACAACAGATTTGACTACTCCATCCTTTCTAGCAGCACTCACGAGATTTGTGGCAAGAAGAGGATGCCCAAAAAACATTTATTCCGACAATGGAACGAATTTCGTAGGAGCTTCACGCGCACTCAAGAGTGAATTTAAGGTTTTTTTAGCTGAAGCTCGAGGCAAGGCGATTTCAAAATATGCCCATCAGGCATTGAATTGGCATTTTATACCAGCCGCAGCTCCACATATGGGTGGACTGTGGAAAGCGGGTGTAAAAAGCTTTAAAGGTCATTTTAGGAAAATAGCATCCAACACGAAATACACCTTTGAAGAACTCAACACACTCCTATGTCGGGTTGAATCCTGCCTCAACTCACGACCTTTGAGTCCAGCTTCAAATGAGCCTTCCGACCTCGAACCAGGTCATTTCCTAATCGGCGGACATCTACTATCCCCACCTGAAATCGACGTAAATGAAACTCCTGCCTCGATAGTTAATCGCTGGCAAAAGTTAAAGGCTTTACATCAAATCTTCTGCAGAAGATGGAAAACCGAGTACCTGACCGAACTGCAAAAGCGGATAAAATGGAAACACCCAAAGTCGAACCTTAAAATTGGAGATATGGTGGTTATCAAAGAAGATAACCTGTCACCTAACGAATGGAGGTTGGGAAGGGTGGTCAACCTGCATCCTGGCTCCGACAGCCAGGTGCGTGTTGTAGATATCAGAACAGAAAAGGGCCAGGTGACAAGACCGATTGTCAAACTGGTGTTACTACCCCCCTGCGAAGAAAACTCACCTCCTACTGCATAACTATTATCTCTCACCCTACCTTTAATATACACTGGTACTACATACATAGCTATTATAACCTTATGTAAAGGTACATTCTAACATCTTTTAAATATGTATATGTATATCCACTATTCCTATAGTAAAAAATGAACATTATATTCATTATATTAGCGGTCACTTACCCATTTGCGGACATAACATAGTCCCTTCCGTTTCATCGCTGTCCTCCGACTGTGGTGGTGTCTGGTTAACAATTTCCTGTTGGGTTTTTTAAGTTTTGTTTTATAATTCGTGCGCGTAATTTTTGTTCGACAACGTTTTGCAGGTATGTGAATATAGATAAACAACGGCAAAGTACGCAATTCATGAACATCAAATTACAAATTTACGTTGCATTAAGACAACATAAAGCAACTTTTGACCAAAGACAAAATTTCCCTTTTTTATTTACGTATTTATATATGTACAAGCAGACTTATGTACATACGTATGTGGGTAAACCAGCAAATATTTAAAATCTTCCGAATGAATTGATACACGTATATACATATATATTTTTGGTTTCAAAATTACAATTTATTACTTATCGCCCATATTCTTGCGACTATTATAAACTCATCACATGTTTATTGTGATAATTAACGCACTTAAAATTTCACTGTTAATATAATTAAACGATTTGTTACACTTTTTGAACCTTTTACTTATTTTTTTAATTCATATCATATATTTTCGTATGCGATGATTTGGTGATAGTCGTATTTTAAAATACAATAGCAATTATTCTACATTTCGTCAAAGTAACTGGCTACAGGATAGCGTATTACCATCGCCATTACCGTACATAACACTTGTAAAACAACCAAAACGAAATTTATTAACGATAAATTATTTATAATCTGTCACTGCAGCTGACATAATAAACTTCGTAGCTAAACATGCAAGTATTGAGATAAACTCTCTCTCATGCTTTCCTCTGATCAAGAAAGACAACCCAGTAGACAAATATAAACGGGTGAATTTCAAGCTGGGTGTTTCATCAACCAGCTTCGATAAAATATTAAATGCGTCGCTTTGGCCAGCTAACGTCAGAATAAGGCCATTTCGTTTTTTTCAAAAACAGCCAGCTCTAGTACAACTAACGTGACACGGAACGACTATAATGAAGTTACCGAAACTAATGATGGGCTGAAGGTATATTATCACAACACTTCAGGCATAAGAACTAAATCAAATATTGTCAGCCAATTTAGCGCTGAAGAGGCTTATGATATCATTGTCATTGTTGAGACGTGGCTGACCGCGGACTTTTATGACAGTGAATTCTTTGATTTAAATCAGTATGATGTATTTCGTAAAGATCGCGATGCTGTTAAGACTGGCTGCTTGAGAGGTGGTGGCGTTCTGATTGCCGTCAAAAGAAAGTACCGTGCGTTTTTAGTCACCCTCAAAAACTGCGACTCACTGCTGGATCAACTTTGTGTATGCATCATTGGCTCCAATTCATATGGCTGCTTATATTTATTTGCCTCATATATCCCGCCTAATAGTAACCTGGAACTCTATAAGGCGCATGTGGATAATATTACTGCTCTGGTGTTAGATGAAATAACCGATAGTCATCTTTGTGTATTAGGGGATTTTAATTTATGTAACATTAGATGGTGTAGTATCTCAAACTCTTATAATGCAGGCCTCACAGCTAATAATATTGTTACTCCGCCAGAATCTCTCGTTATTGATAGTTTTCTTAGCATAAACCTTAAGCAAGTTAATGGTATTTTTAATCAGTTAAATAGATTATTAGATCTTATCTTCGTAACTGATAATATTAACTATAGCATTTCAAAATGTATTTCTCCATTATCAGATGCTGGTATACATCATGTGCCCTTAGATATTAAGTTATTGTTTTTTGAGTTTTTACCACTGTCGATTGGTGACGTAACTGCTTTTGATTATGCATCCTGTGATTTTCCAAGTTTAAACGATTCTCTCTTAGAATTTAACTGGGATGAATTATTATCTGACTTGGATACTCACAGTTGTTTTTCTTCGTTCAAGACACTGATGCATGAATTTTGCACTAATTATATTCCTTTAAAAAAGAAGCGATGTTATCACTCTCCTTGGCATAATAAGCAATTAAAAAAACTAAAGAATCTCAAAAACAAGTACCTTAAGAAATTTAAAGCAACTAATAACCACGCACTCTTCGTAAAATTCCAACATTTTCAGAAGGAATTTAAGTCTTTGGATAACCGGCTTTACAAAAATTATATCAATCGCACTGAGCGGAACATCAAAGCTAATCCGAAGTCGTTTTGGAGGTTCGTAAAGTCAAAAAAGTCGTGCTCTAGTGTACCTACCGCGGTGTGTCTGGATAAAAAAGTTGCTAGTACACCTGCCGAAGCAGCTAATCTATTTGCTGAATTCTTTATGTCAAATTACGTTTCTGACGAGGATGAGTCTCCGGACTTTTCCTCGGAGATTTCTTCAATTCTTAACATTGGCTCGTTACTTTTTTCATCCGAAGACATTACCATGGGGTTGGTTTCCCTGAAGCCTTCGACTCAAACAGACTCTGACGGGCTATCAGCTAGCTTGCTGAAGAACTGTCCGGCATTAGCAATTCCTCTTCAGATTATTTTTAATAAATCTCTGTCTTCAGGTATTTTTCTGAATGAATGGAAATATACAGCCATTACGCCTTTTTTTAAAAGTGGAAAGAAAAATGATGTTCGGAACTATAGGCCAATTGCCAAGCTGTCTAGCATCTCAAAGCTTTTCGAATGCATTGTCAAGGACAAGATTTATTTTGCGGTGAAATCTTTAATTATACCAGAACAACATGGTTTTGTCACTGGTCGCTCCACAGCCACTAATCTTGCTGTTTTTAGTGAATACTGTATGTCATCGTTTTCGAAAGGACTACAAGTCGATTGTATTTATGCAGACTTCTCTAAGGCGTTTGATAGTGTATCGCATAGCGTTCTTACAAATAAGTTAGCTTGCTTGGGTTTTCACTCCACCTTTCTGCAATGGCTTAAATCTTATCTGTCGGATAGATGTTGCGTGGTGTCAATCGAAGGTGTTTTTTCGAACCACTTTGTTGCCGCTTCAGGTGTTCCCCAAGGGAGCATCTTGGGGCCACTACTCTTTATTCTTTTTATCAACGACATCAGCAGTTGCTTTTCTTCTTCAAAGTTTCTGCTCTATGCTGATGATTTAAAAATATTTTCAACCGTGCTGAATTCAGTGGATGCTCAGAGGCTTCAAGGAGATCTGAACAATCTTCATCGTTGGTGCGTTAAGTCGCGTCTCTCCGTGAATATTAAAAAATGTTTTCATTTATCATTCTCGAGGCGACTTAACGTTTCTAGCACATCATACACCATCGCTAGCTATGTACTACAAAATGTTACGGAGTTTAAGGATCTCGGAGTTATATTCGACTCAAAACTTTCATTCCATAATCATATTACTTTTATTCTTACAAAAGCTTACTCAGTTCTGGGTTTCATTCGTCGCAATACAACTGAATTTTCCGATCCATATACCTTCAAACTATTATTTACAGCTCTTGTCCGGTCACACTTAGAGTATGCCGTTATAATTTGGAGACCTTATGACCAATTTTCGATAAGCAGAATTGAGCGTGTTCAAAAAATCTTTCTTAAGCAAGCTTTACGTTCCCTACGATTTGAGGCTCCTGTTCCTTCCTATGCTTCGCGGCTTATGCTAATTAGCTTGGAGCCTCTAGAAAAGAGAAGGACTGTCCTTTCACTGTCGTTCACTTTCAATATTATTAATGGCATCACTGATTGCCCTGTTTTACTTGAGCGGATTAGCTTTAATGTTCCACAGAGAAGTCTTCGCAATTTTTTCCCTTTTTACGTAGAGAACTTTAAGACTAACTTTGCAAAAAACGCCCCAATAGCTCGTGCACTTCGGGAATTTAATGCTTTATCTAATTCGAGCGTACTTGATTTCGCTTTATCTAGAAATAATTTTGTGAAAACTCTACGTTCAATAGCTTAGCATCGTATTGATATTAATTGCTAGTATTATATTAGCCAAATTTGGCCACTCAATATTATTTTTCTTAGTCTGTAAGGTACTTTGTACTGTAGATTAATAAATAAATAAATAAATAAATAAATAAATATACATATTAATCATTCGACCGTCGGCTTGCTCCTGCCACGAGATAAGCTTCAAGGTTTTGATCACACGTACCATAAACAATCCCAGCGGATTTAATTCTTTCGTGGAGAACTCCGTTGTGCTCATATGAAGTAGATCGGTCTTCGGGTCGTATTTATGTAGGTAATTCATTAATTGCGGCATCGAGTAAAAGAAGTTTAGAATTAGCGGTATGAAGAGTAGCAATGGAGTTTTACCGAAATGGCCCAAAATAATGAATGGCGGAAGTTATTCAGTCAAGAAGCTGATATCGATAAATAAAAACCTTTTTCGATACCTAGCGTCCGATTATTATGCCATTACCTTAGGCTGCATGCGCACGAAGTTTGTCTCAACTGATGTAGGCTTGCTCGAAACTTGTGCGTGTGCTCAGCCAGAATATTGGCTCTGTAAGATTATCAATTCGTTACCTTTTTGCCGTTCCTACTTATTTACTGTATTTGTAGGATGCGAACAAGCTAAGACACCGAGTTTCGCTGTAATTAAATTTCATAATTACCACTTTTTTAAGGTGCACCAAAGTTGTATGCAAATATAAGTTCTTTGGGAACAGGAAACTTGTGCGTGTGTCCAACAAGAATATTGACATCAGAAGTTAGTAAATTTAATACTTGTGTCGTTTCTGAATATTTACAATGTTCGCTGGCACGGAAACAAGCGAAAGTACAAGGTTTCGCTGTAATTAAATTTAACAATTACAATATTTTCAAACCTTAACAAAATCTCGTACATATGTGATTTAATTATGAACATAAATTTTAATATGAGTCTTGGTATACAATTAAACCAAATTCGCATACGTACGAAGAGGGGAAGCTTTATTTCCATTGCTGGTTCTTCCCAGCATGCGGGCTAATTTTGCTGACGAGTTATTTCCAGCGAGCTTGCTGATTCTCGTTGACGAATCATTACTAGCATGCTAAGTAATTATTGCTGGCAGCATTATAATCGAGTTAGACTCGACCAACCCTGCCGATAATCGACACTGAGTCATAAAGCAACCTTAAACAACCGCTAACCTTCGTCAAACATTAAGGGGCCTCTGAATATATTATATTACGGTATTAATGAAAAACAAGCACGAAAACTTGCACAAAGGGAGTATTGATCGCCACCCAAATATCGTTGTCACCTAAAAGTTAATTATTCGGGGAAACAAAAATTTTCAGAAATATGACACATTACAGTATGATGCGCAAACAAGCCGAGGCCGGCCGTTATGCATTAAAATGCAGGCTGTGCGAAAAAAAACACCCGTTACGACTGTGCCCAATTTTCCGATCGAAGGCTGCAGAAGAGCGACGCCGTGAGGTACTTATCCATCAGTACTGCTCGAATTGCTTGTCGGGAGCACACCGTTTGGCTCAATGCACACACGAGGGGAGATGCCGGCGATGTAACGAGCAGCATCATACGTTGCTCCACATCGCGTCGCAAGACGAAAAGCTGCGCAATCGTCATCGACCCAGCCGAACAACGATATTTGACGGCGAAGACAGCGACATCATGTCGATTCAAGCATCAGAATCCGGAGTGGAACCCACAGCGTTCCACCCGGATACCGAAAGTAATCAAATTCCGTCAACGGAAACCAACGCTTTCCGCTCGGAGAATCCATCTGGAATGGAAACCGAAGCTTTCCATCCAGACGAGTCGCGCGGACCGGCACGTCGCCGCCCTGCCCTGCAGCACGAAAGGCGTCAGAGGAACGGATTGGAAATCGCTACTTTCCAACCGAACAGCCAACGACGTCGTCACCCACAGCGCCATCAAAACCGCCCTCAAGGTAATCGTGAAAGGAGAGTGGAATCCCGAGCGTTCCACCTACCAAGACGATTCCGATCTGGCCTTCAAGACGGCCGAGCAGCAGCGATGACCGCACAGTGGTTAACACCACTGGCACCGACGGCGGTGGTCAAGATCGAGTCAGGAGGACGGCTCCATTTGATACGGGCTTTGATAGACCAGTGCTCCCCAACCTCGATAATAGCCGATGATCTGGCAAGAGACCTGCACCTCAGCATGACGAGGGTGAGAGAGCAGCGAGGCTGTTTCATCAAAATGCGGGGAAAGCACGGGCAAATGTCGACAGTGACGACACACGCGTTAATTGTACCTAATTACCGCAGGAACTCCCCAGGCGCGAATCTTGACCCAGCAATACAGCCGTCGTATGTCAATCTGCGATTGGCGGACCCTCGGTTCTACATCTCGTCGCCAATCAAATTGGTCCTCGGAGCCGATGTCTTCCCAAAGATTTACTTGGGCGCCATCACCCCAGGAATTATGGGCCCACTCCTGGCCCAAAACACCATATTTGGCTGGGTACTGTCCGGAGCCTGCCAGGCTTTACCGCAATCAATTTTAAATATATTTTCACCTTTTTATTTATAACAATGCAAAGTAATGAATTAAAAATAACAAAGTGCCGTATTTTCTCATTGAGAGGCACTGAAAAAATGTGTTATTAAATGTATTTTTTAAATTGTCCACTAAACTTTTGTAACTTTTGATATTTTCACTTCACAAAACAACTTTTTTTTCGAGTGACGGTACCCCGAACAAAGTAATCAAAACAGATAAGAAAACAGTGTTCTAGTAAGAAAAAACTACATTTTGTAATAAAATAAGCAGTTTGATACACATATGTTTATAAACAACTAATAATAAATGCTTACATTTGGCATACAAAAAAGTCTTTATCTCACTAAAGTATATAATTATTTTATAGTGCAACTTTGATGTACTGTTGCGACCAGCTTGTAATATTTTTTGTAAAATTTGTTTTTGGTATTTCTTAATAGATATATTTTCTTCCAAACTGTAAAATAACACCACCCCTACATACCCCCGCGGAATGGTGTTTGTCTCCCAGAATCTCCAGGGAGACTCAATGAAGGTGGCAATTAACTCTTTGTGGGTGCCCCTTAGGCCCTGTCTATGTGCCCTCGAGTCCAAAGATTGCTTGACGAAGCTCTGGATTTCATCATTCAGCTTTTAAATGCCTTCCAACGAGCCCAGCAGCTGGTTCGGCTTCTAGCAGGGCCGGGCAAGGGAGCTACCTGCGGTAACTGCCGAGCAGGAACTTTTTACCATGGAAAAGATTTTGCTTCTTAACTGAGAGCATATTAGCCTTTAGATGATGTTCTGGAGTGCGGCATTCAGACAAAAAGAGATCTTATGCCACTGTGTCTCTGGCGAGCTAATGTGCGGAACTTTAACTAATTGCCTGAAATGAGCTGCCGCTGAGCGACTGGTTGTTTTTGCGAAATATCTAGTGGTACAAATCCGGGTACAATTGACCTCCTTGGTCCAGATTATGCAGGGACACAAATATTGCGACCAGCTAAGTCTGCAAGATCGACGTAACTGTTCATTTTAGGCTCAATGAGCAAACAAATAGACAGTCAGCGAGAGAAGGGATCTCTTGGGTTTAGTGCTAACGCCGTTGTTTTTGGTTTACAGTACGTTGAGGGGGAGAATCTTAAGAGTACCTGCAATCAAATTTGTCAGTCGATCGATTTTCTGGTGCCTTAAATAAGAGACATCTTCCGAACAAAGCGACGTCTAAACCAAAGCCATAGCGGAGCGGTTATAGAAAAATTCCACTCACCTCTTGATCGAAGCCGCACATTAGCAGCGTTTAGAGAGTACACGAATAGTACAAAGAAGCCTATCTCTTTTAATGCTATTGGGCTTGAGAGGAAATTTACAATATATGAAAGCCTCTCTGTTAATAATAGAAAACTCCTACAAGAGGCTATTAAGTTGAGCCGTGCTGGTAATTTTGTATCGGTATTCACTTTGCGGGGCGATGTGTATGTACGAAAGGAGAAGGAGCTAAATGCGCATATAATCGAGAATCAGCTTGAACTGTAGATTTGCTGTGATACAGAGAATGTTTAGATTAGTTGTTTTTATTCTTATGTTATATTTAAAGTTTTCGATTTTTATTATACTGACGGTCTTTATAGCTTTTATAATGTCCAAGTCAACTTCTGCTGTTAAAAGTAGTATAGATGGCAACAGTCTTGCGATGTTAAATGTTTTATGTAAGCGCTTTGATGGTCTCAACATTGCGCTTTTTAATGCACGCAGCCTTAGTTCTGTTAAAATTGATGTGGTAAGAAATGTTGGATATTCTTCTGTTGATGTAGTTTGAGTGTCCGAAATTTGGGTTCTTAATGATGTTAGTGACGTGAGCTATAGTTTGAGAAACTATAACCTAATTCGAAATGACCGATTAAGTAGAAAAGGTGAAGGAGTGGCAATATACGTTATAAGCTATTTGAATGCAAAGCTTGTATGTAAATCTAAAGGAAGCGGAGTTGAATATCTTCTTGTTGAATTGTTTAGTTCGTCTACAAAAGTCTTAGTTTCTTGTGTATATAACCCGCATAAGTTTTATTGACTGTCACCATTTTTCGATGTTTTGTCATCTGTGGCAGTAGACTACATAAACATAATTGTATGTGGAGACTTCAACATAAATCTTCTTACTTCTGATTCAAAACTTTTTACTGATGATATAGACGGAGTTGGACTCTCACGCCTTAATACGACCGTACCTACACGGTACGGGAATAACTCTAAGCCTAGCCTACCAACTGTTGTTTTAAATTTTGACCAACTACCTTCATCTCAGACCATGATCTTATATTATGTACTGTTTACATTGTTTTTGATCGTCCTTCTAGTAGCAATAATTTTATGTTTAGGGATTATAAGCACTTAAACTTTCACTCTCTATATTTACATCTCTAGTGTATTAACTGGTTTGACTGTTGGCGTCTTGCTACTGTAAATGATAAGCTTAGTTTCCTTAATGACAATTTATTCGTCGCCGTTGGAAAGGAACCACCGTGTTTTTTACTAAAAAGGGGAAAATTTTAGTTTAGCATCGCCGGAATTGGAAAACAAGGGGGTGATGGGGGGGGGGGGTAGAGGGGGACCTCCTGATCACAAATATATAGTTTTTAGCTGCCGCTGACTTATAGTTTTCGAGATATTTATACTTAAAGTTGAAAAAATGCCCCCTTTTATATTGGTTATTTCATTGAATATTACACTAAATACACATAACTTCCGTTTGTAAAATGCAAATAATTAACATTTCCGAGCGCGCACAAGTAAGAAAATTAATATTTAAACATTATATTAATAAATTTCATAATTACCACTTTTTTAAGGTGCACCAAAGTTGTATGCAAATATAAGTTCTTTGGGAACAGGAAACTTGTGCGTGTGTCCAACAAGAATATTGACATCAGAAGTTAGTAAATTTAATACTTGTGTCGTTTCTGAATATTTACAATGTTCGCTGGCACGGAAACAAGCGAAAGTACAAGGTTTCGCTGTAATTAAATTTAACAATTACAATATTTTCAAACCTTAACAAAATCTCGTACATATGTGATTTAATTATGAACATAAATTTTAATATGAGTCTTGGTATACAATTAAACCAAATTCGCATACGTACGAAGAGGGGAAGCTTTATTTCCATTGCTGGTTCTTCCCAGCATGCGGGCTAATTTTGCTGACGAGTTATTTCCAGCGAGCTTGCTGATTCTCGTTGACGAATCATTACTAGCATGCTAAGTAATTATTGCTGGCAGCATTATAATCGAGTTAGACTCGACCAACCCTGCCGATAATCGAGTTTCATAAAGCAACCTTAAACAACCGCTAACCTTCGTCAAACATTAAGGGGCCTCTGAATATATTATATTACGGTATTAATGAAAAACAAGCACGAAAACTTGCACAAAGGGAGTATTGATCGCCACCCAAATATCGTTGTCACCTAAAAGTTAATTATTCGGGGAAACAAAAATTTTCAGAAATATGACACATTACAGTATGATGCGCAAACAAGCCGAGGCCGGCCGTTATGCATTAAAATGCAGGCTGTGCGAAAAAAAACACCCGTTACGACTGTGCCCAATTTTCCGATCGAAGGCTGCAGAAGAGCGACTCCGTGAGGTACTTATCCATCAGTACTGCTCGAATTGCTTGTCGGGAGCACACCGTTTGGCTCAATGCACACACGAGGGGAGATGCCGGCGATGTAACGAGCAGCATCATACGTTGCTCCACATCGCGTCGCAAGACGAAAAGCTGCGCAATCGTCATCGACCCAGCCGAACAACGATATTTGACGGCGAAGACAGCGACATCATGTCGATTCAAGCATCAGAATCCGGAGTGGAACCCACAGCGTTCCACCCGGATACCGAAAGTAATCAAATTCCGTCAACGGAAACCAACGCTTTCCGCTCGGAGAATCCATCTGGAATGGAAACCGAAGCTTTCCATCCAGACGAGTCGCGCGGACCGGCACGTCGCCGCCCTGCCCTGCAGCACGAAAGGCGTCAGAGGAACGGATTGGAAATCGCTACTTTCCAACCGAACAGCCAACGACGTCGTCACCCACAGCGCCATCAAAACCGCCCTCAAGGTAATCGTGAAAGGAGAGTGGAATCCCGAGCGTTCCACCTACCAAGACGATTCCGATCTGGCCTTCAAGACGGCCGAGCAGCAGCGATGACCGCACAGTGGTTAACACCACTGGCACCGACGGCGGTGGTCAAGATCGAGTCAGGAGGACGGCTCCATTTGATACGGGCTTTGATAGACCAGTGCTCCCCAACCTCGATAATAGCCGATGATCTGGCAAGAGACCTGCACCTCAGCATGACGAGGGTGAGAGAGCAGCGAGGCTGTTTCATCAAAATGCGGGGAAAGCACGGGCAAATGTCGACAGTGACGACACACGCGTTAATTGTACCTAATTACCGCAGGAACTCCCCAGGCGCGAATCTTGACCCAGCAATACAGACGTCGTATGTCAATCTGCGATTGGCGGACCCTCGGTTCTACATCTCGTCGCCAATCAAATTGGTCCTCGGAGCCGCTGTCTTCCCAAAGATTTACTTGGGCGCCATCACCCCAGGAATTATGGGCCCACTCCTGGCCCAAAACACCATATTTGGCTGGGTACTGTCCGGAGCCTGCCAGGCTTTACCGCAATCAATTTTAAATATATTTTCACCTTTTTATTTATAACAATGCAAAGTAATGAATTAAAAATAACAAAGTGCCGTATTTTCTCATTGAGAGGCACTGAAAAAATGTGTTATTAAATGTATTTTTTAAATTGTCCACTAAACTTTTGTAACTTTTGATATTTTCACTTCACAAAACAACTTTTTTTTCGAGTGACGGTACCCCGAACAAAGTAATCAAAACAGATAAGAAAACAGTGTTCTAGTAAGAAAAAACTACATTTTGTAATAAAATAAGCAGTTTGATACACATATGTTTATAAACAACTAATAATAAATGCTTACATTTGGCATACAAAAAAGTCTTTATCTCACTAAAGTATATAATTATTTTATAGTGCAACTTTGATGTACTGTTGCGACCAGCTTGTAATATTTTTTGTAAAATTTGTTTTTGGTATTTCTTAATAGATATATTTTCTTCCAAACTGTAAAATAACACCACCCCTACATACCCCCGCGGAATGGTGTTTGTCTCCCAGAATCTCCAGGGAGACTCAATGAAGGTGGCAATTAACTCTTTGTGGGTGCCCCTTAGGCCCTGTCTATGTGCCCTCGAGTCCAAAGATTGCTTGACGAAGCTCTGGATTTCATCATTCAGCTTTTAAATGCCTTCCAACGAGCCCAGCAGCTGGTTCGGCTTCTAGCAGGGCCGGGCAAGGGAGCTACCTGCGGTAACTGCCGAGCAGGAACTTTTTACCATGGAAAAGATTTTGCTTCTTAACTGAGAGCATATTAGCCTTTAGATGATGTTCTGGAGTGCGGCATTCAGACAAAAAGAGATCTTATGCCACTGTGTCTCTGGCGAGCTAATGTGCGGAACTTTAACTAATTGCCTGAAATGAGCTGCCGCTGAGCGACTGGTTGTTTTTGCGAAATATCTAGTGGTACAAATCCGGGTACAATTGACCTCCTTGGTCCAGATTATGCAGGGACACAAATATTGCGACCAGCTAAGTCTGCAAGATCGACGTAACTGTTCATTTTAGGCTCAATGAGCAAACAAATAGACAGTCAGCGAGAGAAGGGATCTCTTGGGTTTAGTGCTAACGCCGTTGTTTTTGGTTTACAGTACGTTGAGGGGGAGAATCTTAAGAGTACCTGCAATCAAATTTGTCAGTCGATCGATTTTCTGGTGCCTTAAATAAGAGACATCTTCCGAACAAAGCGACGTCTAAACCAAAGCCATAGCGGAGCGGTTATAGAAAAATTCCACTCACCTCTTGATCGAAGCCGCACATTAGCAGCGTTTAGAGAGTACACGAATAGTACAAAGAAGCCTATCTCTTTTAATGCTATTGGGCTTGAGAGGAAATTTACAATATATGAAAGCCCCTCTGTTAATAATAGAAAACTCCTACAAGAGGCTATTAAGTTGAGCCGTGCTGGTAATTTTGTATCGGTATTCACTTTGCGGGGCGATGTGTATGTACGAAAGGAGAAGGAGCTAAATGCGCATATAATCGAGAATCAGCTTGAACTGTAGATTTGCTGTGATACAGAGAATGTTTAGATTAGTTGTTTTTATTCTTATGTTATATTTAAAGTTTTCGATTTTTATTATACTGACGGTCTTTATAGCTTTTATAATGTCCAAGTCAACTTCTGCTGTTAAAAGTAGTATAGATGGCAACAGTCTTGCGATGTTAAATGTTTTATGTAAGCGCTTTGATGGTCTCAACATTGCGCTTTTTAATGCACGCAGCCTTAGTTCTGTTAAAATTGATGTGGTAAGAAATGTTGGATATTCTTCTGTTGATGTAGTTTGAGTGTCCGAAATTTGGGTTCTTAATGATGTTAGTGACGTGAGCTATAGTTTGAGAAACTATAACCTAATTCGAAATGACCGATTAAGTAGAAAAGGTGAAGGAGTGGCAATATACGTTATAAGCTATTTGAATGCAAAGCTTGTATGTAAATCTAAAGGAAGCGGAGTTGAATATCTTCTTGTTGAATTGTTTAGTTCGTCTACAAAAGTCTTAGTTTCTTGTGTATATAACCCGCATAAGTTTTATTGACTGTCACCATTTTTCGATGTTTTGTCATCTGTGGCAGTAGACTACATAAACATAATTGTATGTGGAGACTTCAACATAAATCTTCTTACTTCTGATTCAAAACTTTTTACTGATGATATAGACGGAGTTGGACTCTCACGCCTTAATACGACCGTACCTACACGGTACGGGAATAACTCTAAGCCTAGCCTACCAACTGTTGTTTTAAATTTTGACCAACTACCTTCATCTCAGACCATGATCTTATATTATGTACTGTTTACATTGTTTTTGATCGTCCTTCTAGTAGCAATAATTTTATGTTTAGGGATTATAAGCACTTAAACTTTCACTCTCTATATTTACATCTCTAGTGTATTAACTGGTTTGACTGTTGGCGTCTTGCTACTGTAAATGATAAGCTTAGTTTCCTTAATGACAATTTATTCGTCGCCGTTGGAAAGGAACCACCGTGTTTTTTACTAAAAAGGGGAACATTTTAGTTTAGCATCGCCGGAATTGGAAAACAAGGGGGTGATGGGGGGGGGGGGTAGAGGGGGACCTCCTGATCACAAATATATAGTTTTTAGCTGCCGCTGACTTATAGTTTTCGAGATATTTATACTTAAAGTTGAAAAAATGCCCCCTTTTATATTGGTTATTTCATTGAATATTACACTAAATACACATAACTTCCGTTTGTAAAATGCAAATAATTAACATTTCCGAGCGCGCACAAGTAAGAAAATTAATATTTAAACATTATATTAATAAATATTAAATAAATAAAATGAAAATAATCGCGCACTTGCATACACGCAAAATGGTTGACAATAACATTAGATGAGTGTGTTGCCATATCGGCGATGTGCATAAAAGAATAAGAAAAATAGTCATAGTCGCCTTTGATTGCATTCCAAGCGAATTATGTAAGTTAAATTGTAAATGAATAAATAGCGCCGCAGGCGAAAATTTTTAATAAAAAATCGCGCGATTTTTTATTAAAAATTTTCACAAAAAGTCAGTATAAAATAACATATTTAGAAGACATATTTTTCGTATTTTAGGCAACCGTAAAAGAAAAAACTTCACGCTGACAAATAAACCCTAAACGCAGGTAGCATACACCTACAAACATTTGTTGGCTGCTAGTTACCGATAGATACCGATCCCTACGAAGGACAAAACACAATAAATAGGGACCGCCAGACGTAAACTAAACAGAACGAATTTGACAAGGATCGACGGAAAATCGTTCCAAAATACATCAACTATCAACCTTTTCGGAGTAAAAAAACACGAGCCTGCGACTCTACATACATATATGTAAGTATACATCAACAATTAAAACAAGTGAACAAATCACCAATACAAAAGGTACGTGTTTTGTTTAAAATCATTATGAAAGAAAATCAGTGAATAATTAAAGTGCGCGAGTGATTTTGTGTGGTAACAACAATAAAGAATTTTTCATAGAATTCCTTTCGGCTCAGGCCGTCTCTGCAACATTATAAAATTTAATATTTGTGACACTGCAACCTGCATTCATGTATATAGGCACACGCATACATACTCAGCTACGACACAAAAAATTACTAATGCGAATTACCGGGTTTTTACACTTAATGAATTCGAGTGAAAAGCATTAATAGCGATTTACGATCGCTTTGCATAATTATTGCTTAAAAGTTTGACCGAATATTGAAATATTCGCAACATACATAAATTAGTGCAGTCTTCTGCCTGCAATTTCGGGATTAATTTATGTTAAAATTGTAAATAGAGCGATTTCCGATCGCTAAATTAAAAATCAAAGAGACATAAACATTGTGTATAATAACAAGTGAGATATATTATTTGATAATTGGATTTGACAGTATACCTAAGATGGCGTTTGACAGGGTACCTAAGCTGGCCGCCAATATATCGACAATTACGAATGGCCCGAAGTTGGAAAAAGCTGATCTGAAAATATTTTGGGGGGGAGGTATCAATTTTTTAGGATATTTTACATATTTTGAGATATTCGATTAATATCCATTATAAACATAGATATAATATTGGGTAAAATGTTGAATGCATTTTTATAAAGCCATCGATAGGCTATGATATCATTTGAATCAGTAGAATCATAAAACGTCAGGGGTTTAAAGTGCTTCATCGATTCTCCTCTTTTTATTTGCCCAAATATCTAGGTCACTAGTAACCTCAATATCTCGAGATACATCTTCAATATCCGTAAAATAGAAAAGGACCGTTCACTCGGAGCCACCGTGACTGGCAACGTAACACTGATTTGAAAAACTCGGAAAATGTGTTTGTAAAATTGCATATTACGAAGGTGGTTTGATAAGTCATAAACTTTTAGAATAAAATATACTTTTCGGCAAAAAAGCATTCTTTGTATACCAGTTACTGGGTAATAAATTTTTATTTTGTTTGTCTAGAGTGAGTTTTTGTGTGTGCTACGAATTTGAAAACACGGTTGAAATTTTCCGAGACTACCGATTTTTTGGGGGGGATCCAGACCCCCAGGACTCCTCCCCTGTATCCGTCCCTGCATTCGGGTAAAATGGCCACTGTGGTCGAGTTGGTAGCGGTGCGTGCTATAACTCGATATGCCGATTAGACTCGACGCCCGCCCTGGCCAGAAGTACGAGTAGCAAACCTGCTGCAAGGTATTGCACCCAAGAGGAGATAAGATTGGGGGTGTCCGGCAGCCTAAGTGGGGTTAGGTCGCCGAAATAACAGTCCTTGGTCGGACGAAATCCGAGTCACTTCGGTAGAACCCTACTGTTGTGAAAGCGCCTATACACATATCGGGTTACCTGGTTAAATATTCGCTATTCTTTTGATCCGAAATGGAGTCCAGCCTATTATAAACTAACTTAGAGCAAGTAACAATAGCACTATCAGTTGAATTGCCCGTTGACGTCTAGTGCCTACAGGGGTAAATTCTGCAGTTTGACGAAGGTTTCTCAACGTAACATAAACTATAGAAACAACAGCATTTAAGTGATCAGTGCACGCTAAATTAAAAATCAAAGAGACATAAACATTGTGTATAATAACAAGTGAGATATATTATTTGACAATTGGATTTGACAGTATACCTAAGATGGCGTTTGACAGGGTACCTAAGCTGGCCGCCAATATATCGACAATTACGAATGGCCCGAAGTTGGAGAAAGCTGAGCTGAAAATATTTTGGGGGGGGAGGTATCAATTTTTTAGGATATTTTACATATTTTGAGATATTCGATTAATAACCATTATACACATAGATATAATATTGGGTAAAATGTTGAATGCATTTTTATAAAGCCATCGATAGGCTATGATATCATTTGAATCAGTAGAATCATAAAACGTCAGGGGTTTAAAGTGCTTCATCGATTCTCCTCTTTTTCTTTGCCCAAATATCTAGGTCACTTGTAACCTCAATATCTCGAGATACGTCTTCAATATCCGTAAAATAGAAAAGGACCGTTCACTCGGAGCCACCGTGACTGGCAACGTAACACTGATTTGAAAAATTCGGTAAATGTGTTTGTAAAATTGCATATTACGAATGTGGTTTGATAAGTCATAAACTTTTAGAATAAAATATACTTTTCGGCAAAAAAGCATTCTTTGTATTCCAGTTACTGGGTAATAAATTTTTAATTTGTTTGTCTAGAGTGAGTTTTTGTGTGTGCTACGAATTTGAAAACACGGTTGAAATTTTCCGAGACTACCGATTTTTTGGGGGGGATCCAGACCCCCAGGACTCCTCCCCTGTATCCGTCCCTGCATTCGGGTAAAATGGCCACTGTGGTCGAGTTGGTAGCGGTGCGTGCTATAACTCGATATGCCGATTAGACTCGACGCCCGCCCTGGCCAGAAGTATGAGTAGCAAACCTGCTGCAAGGTATTGCACTTAAGAGGAGATAAGATTGGGGGTGTCCGGCAGCCTAAGTGGGGTTAGGTCGCCGAAATAACAGTCCTTGGTCGGACGAAATCCGAGTCACTTCGGTAGAACCCTACTGTTGTGAAAGCGCCTATACACATATCGGGTTACCTGGTTAAATATTCGCTATTCTTTTGATCCGAAATGGAGTCCAGCCTATTATAAACTAACTTAGAGCAAGTAACAATAGCACTATCAGTTGAATTGCCCGTTGACGTCTAGTGCCTACAGGGGTAAATTCTGCAGTTTGACGAAGGTTTCTCAACGTAACATAAACTATAGAAACAACAGCATTTATGTGATCAGTGCACGCTAAATTAAAAATCAAAGAGACATAAACATTGTGTATAATAACAAGAGAGATATATTATTTGACAATTGGATTTGACAGTATACCTAAGATGGCGTTTGACAGGGTACCTAAGCTGGCCGCCAATATATCGACAATTACGAATGGCCCGAAGTTGGAAAAAGCTGATCTGAAAATATTTTGGGGGGGAGGTATCAATTTTTTAGGATATTTTACATATTTTGAGATATTCGATTAATATCCATTATAAACATAGATATAATATTGGGTAAAATGTTGAATGCATTTTTATAAAGCCATCGATAGGCTATGATATCATTTGAATCAGTAGAATCATAAAACGTCAGGGGTTTAAAGTGCTTCATCGATTCTCCTCTTTTTATTTGCCCAAATATCTAGGTCACTAGTAACCTCAATATCTCGAGATACATCTTCAATATCCGTAAAATAGAAAAGGACCGTTCACTCGGAGCCACCGTGACTGGCAACGTAACACTGATTTGAAAAACTCGGAAAATGTGTTTGTAAAATTGCATATTACGAAGGTGGTTTGATAAGTCATAAACTTTTAGAATAAAATATACTTTTCGGCAAAAAAGCATTCTTTGTATACCAGTTACTGGGTAATAAATTTTTATTTTGTTTGTCTAGAGTGAGTTTTTGTGTGTGCTACGAATTTGAAAACACGGTTGAAATTTTCCGAGACTACCGATTTTTTGGGGGGCATCCAGACCCCCAGGACTCCTCCCCTGTATCCGTCCCTGCATTCGGGTAAAATGGCCACTGTGGTCGAGTTGGTAGCGGTGCGTGCTATAACTCGATATGCCGATTAGACTCGACGCCCGCCCTGGCCAGAAGTACGAGTAGCAAACCTGCTGCAAGGTATTGCACCCAAGAGGAGATAAGATTGGGGGTGTCCGGCAGCCTAAGTGGGGTTAGGTCGCCGAAATAACAGTCCTTGGTCGGACGAAATCCGAGTCACTTCGGTAGAACCCTACTGTTGTGAAAGCGCCTATACACATATCGGGTTACCTGGTTAAATATTCGCTATTCTTTTGATCCGAAATGGAGTCCAGCCTATTATAAACTAACTTAGAGCAAGTAACAATAGCACTATCAGTTGAATTGCCCGTTGACGTCTAGTGCCTACAGGGGTAAATTCTGCAGTTTGACGAAGGTTTCTCAACGTAACATAAACTATAGAAACAACAGCATTTAAGTGATCAGTGCACGCTAAATTAAAAATCAAAGAGACATAAACATTGTGTATAATAACAAGTGAGATATATTATTTGACAATTGGATTTGACAGTATACCTAAGATGGCGTTTGACAGGGTACCTAAGCTGGCCGCCAATATATCGACAATTACGAATGGCCCGAAGTTGGAAAAAGCTGAGCTGAAAATATTTTGGGGGGGGAGGTATCAATTTTTTAGGATATTTTACATATTTTGAGATATTCGATTAATAACCATTATACACATAGATATAATATTGGGTAAAATGTTGAATGCATTTTTATAAAGCCATCGATAGGCTATGATATCATTTGAATCAGTAGAATCATAAAACGTCAGGGGTTTAAAGTGCTTCATCGATTCTCCTCTTTTTCTTTGCCCAAATATCTAGGTCACTTGTAACCTCAATATCTCGAGATACGTCTTCAATATCCGTAAAATAGAAAAGGACCGTTCACTCGGAGCCACCGTGACTGGCAACGTAACACTGATTTGAAAAATTCGGTAAATGTGTTTGTAAAATTGCATATTACGAATGTGGTTTGATAAGTCATAAACTTTTAGAATAAAATATACTTTTCGGCAAAAAAGCATTCTTTGTATTCCAGTTACTGGGTAATAAATTTTTAATTTGTTTGTCTAGAGTGAGTTTTTGTGTGTGCTACGAATTTGAAAACACGGTTGAAATTTTCCGAGACTACCGATTTTTTGGGGGGGATCCAGACCCCCAGGACTCCTCCCCTGTATCCGTCCCTGCATTCGGGTAAAATGGCCACTGTGGTCGAGTTGGTAGCGGTGCGTGCTATAACTCGATATGCCGATTAGACTCGACGCCCGCCCTGGCCAGAAGTACGAGTAGCAAACCTGCTGCAAGGTATTGCACCCAAGAGGAGATAAGATTGGGGGTGTCCGGCAGCCTAAGTGGGGTTAGGTCGCCGAAATAACAGTCCTTGGTCGGACGAAATCCGAGTCACTTCGGTAGAACCCTACTGTTGTGAAAGCGCCTATACACATATCGGGTTACCTGGTTAAATATTCGCTATTCTTTTGATCCGAAATGGAGTCCAGCCTATTATAAACTAACTTAGAGCAAGTAACAATAGCACTATCAGTTGAATTGCCCGTTGACGTCTAGTGCCTACAGGGGTAAATTCTGCAGTTTGACGAAGGTTTCTCAACGTAACATAAACTATAGAAACAACAGCATTTAAGTGATCAGTGCACGCTAAATTAAAAATCAAAGAGACATAAACATTGTGTATAATAACAAGTGAGATATATTATTTGACAATTGGATTTGACAGTATACCTAAGATGGCGTTTGACAGGGTACCTAAGCTGGCCGCCAATATATCGACAATTACGAATGGCCCGAAGTTGGAAAAAGCTGAGCTGAAAATATTTTGGGGGGGGGAGGTATCACTTTTTTAGGATATTTTACATATTTTGAGATATTCGATTAATAACCATTATACACATAGATATAATATTGGGTAAAATGTTGAATGCATTTTTATAAAGCCATCGATAGGCTATGATATCATTTGAATCAGTAGAATCATAAAACGTCAGGGGTTTAAAGTGCTTCATCGATTCTCCTCTTTTTCTTTGCCCAAATATCTAGGTCACTTGTAACCTCAATATCTCGAGATACGTCTTCAATATCCGTAAAATAGAAAAGGACCGTTCACTCGGAGCCACCGTGACTGGCAACGTAACACTGATTTGAAAAATTCGGTAAATGTGTTTGTAAAATTGCATATTACGAATGTGGTTTGATAAGTCATAAACTTTTAGAATAAAATATACTTTTCGGCAAAAAAGCATTCTTTGTATTCCAGTTACTGGGTAATAAATTTTTAATTTGTTTGTCTAGAGTGAGTTTTTGTGTGTGCTACGAATTTGAAAACACGGTTGAAATTTTCCGAGACTACCGATTTTTTGGGGGGGATCCAGACCCCCAGGACTCCTCCCCTGTATCCGTCCCTGCATTCGGGTAAAATGGCCACTGTGGTCGAGTTGGTAGCGGTGCGTGCTATAACTCGATATGCCGATTAGACTCGACGCCCGCCCTGGCCAGAAGTACGAGTAGCAAACCTGCTGCAAGGTATTGCACCCAAGAGGAGATAAGATTGGGGGTGTCCGGCAGCCTAAGTGGGGTTAGGTCGCCGAAATAACAGTCCTTGGTCGGACGAAATCCGAGTCACTTCGGTAGAACCCTACTGTTGTGAAAGCGCCTATACACATATCGGGTTACCTGGTTAAATATTCGCTATTCTTTTGATCCGAAATGGAGTCCAGCCTATTATAAACTAACTTAGAGCAAGTAACAATAGCACTATCAGTTGAATTGCCCGTTGACGTCTAGTGCCTACAAGGGTAAATTCTACAATTTTACAAACACATTTACCGAATTTTTCAAATCAGTGTTACGTTGCCAGTCCCGGTGGCTCCGAGTGAACGGTCCTTTTCTATTTTACGGATATTGAAGACGTATCTCGAGATATTGAGGTTACTAGTGACCTAGATATTTGGGCAAAGAAAAAGAGGAGAATCGATGAAGCACTTTAAACCCCTGACGTTTTATGATTCTATTGATTCAAATGATATCATAGCCTATCAATGGCTTTATAAAAATGCATTCAACATTTTACCCAATATTATATCTATGTTTATAATGGATATTAATCGAATATCTCAAAATATGTAAAATATCCTAAAAAATTGATACCTCCCCCCAAAATATTTTCAGATCAGCTTTTCCAACTTCGGGCCATTCGTAATTGTCGATATATTGGCGGCCAGCTTAGGTACCCTGTCAAACGCCATCTTAGGTA